>SJXQ01009132.1:169886-191875 GCA_006408695.1 Aepyceros melampus
TAGGATTGTCTGAGTCTGAAGCAACTTCGATGAGGTACTGAAAGGGCACATTGGGTTCAAAGGAAACAAGCAAAGAGGAGAGAGCCGTCAAGAAGCTGTCTGCACAGAAGTCCAGACACTAAGAATAAGCTCATACACATTTGATTATAGTACTTACATTATTTATAGTTGTTTATGCTCAAGTCTCTCAAGACTAATGAATGAATTTCTTTAAAGCAGGAACTGTCTTCCTCATCTTTGTCACTAGCACCAGGCACATAGTAGCCTCTAAATAAATGTTTGTTAAATGAAACCCAGTAGAGCAAGGGAAGGCACTTTTGCTGGGGAAGAAGACAGATCCCACTCAAGAAGACAGAAGGATATAGATGATGTTTTCCTAAGGCAGATGATTAAACTAGCAACATGGAAGTCTCTAGAGAGATAGAGTTCTTTCCAGAAAGTAGAAGATAAAGTCTTATAGTAATGAAAGTTAGGACTATCAATTAAATTGTAAATTTCATTGTCAATTTGATATCAGCAAAACCAGGTAAACCACTACCCTGGAATTAATTTTGTTCTAAAATGAATAATAATCAAGGAGCTGAGGCCCTTGAAAGAAAGTGTCATTATAGATTTGGAATTTAAATAACAAGGAAACAGTCAACACAATTGGATGTGCTGATAGCCTCAATTTTTCTTTGGTTCCTTGACTCAAGAAATACGTGAGATTGTGCCAAGCATTGTGAATCCTAAACGTTAGGACCACAGGCTAAAAATAGTATTGAAGGTATGAACATTTTTATAGTAATCTTACATTTTGAACAGTAAAAAACATATGTGCATTCCAAAAATTGGGAAAGATGAAGTGTGAAAGGAAACAAAAATCACTTTAAATCTCTTTGCCCAGAAATAACCACCATTTACATTTTAGAGGGTTGCTTCCAGTGTTTTCTTCTATGCATTTTTATTAATATGTAGTTGTTTGAGGTAATATGTTTATAACATTGTATCCTGTTTTGGTCATGTCCCAAGTTTTCTCTCATCTTAAATTCTTTGCGGATGTCATTTTCCAAGTTACATTTTCTTGAAATACCACTTTTCAAAAATAATTTCTTATTTTCTAAAAATTAATTTATGACAAACAAAACTCAAACTCCTGTTGAATTTATGGAAATAAATCTCTAAGATTCTGGAGATTTATTACAAACAGGCTTCTGAGTAGCAGGCCAAGTAAAGTGTTATGATGTCTTCTGTCCAAAAAGCTACTTAATGTATTAGAGATGTTACAGAATAAAGTCAGTGTAGTCAGAAATAGGCAGTCAGGAATCAGAAGGTTGATAAGAAAAATTTATCCTATGATAAATATAGTTTATGTATTTACACGAACAAATGTTTTTCTACCACAAATATGTTAATTGTTACCATTTCTTTTGCCAAATATTTATGCTCTTGAGGTGACAAGGCAACTCTCCTTGGAAGCTTTCAGTGTTCCAGAAAAATCTTTGCCTTCTTAGCAAACACATGTAGACAGAAAGTCAACTTTATGATAAGTTCCTGTAAGTTTTATAACAGATACATACAAATACACGTTTACCTTTAGCTAGTGACTGGTAGCGGAGAAGGCAATGGCACCCCACTCCAGTACTCTTGCCTGGAAAATCCCATGGACGGAGGAGCCTGGTGGGCTGCAGTCTACTGGGTCGCTATGAGTCCGACACAACTGAGCGACTTCACTTTCATGCATTGGAGAAGGAGATGGCAACCCACTCCAGTATTCTTGCCTGGAGAATCCAATTCCAGGGACGGGGGAGCCTTGGTGGGCTGCCGTCTATAGGGTTGCAGAGAGCGACTTAGCAGCAGCAGCAGCAGCAGCAGCAGCAGCAGTGACTGGTAGAACACACTGTCTTCCCAAAACATTTGTGCTTAGGATGATCATATGCTGTTCAAGGTTCTGTGTGACACTGTCAATTAAGGCTTGTGGTCTCTTGCTTCAGTTACAGTTTGTGGCCAAGGTGCAGTTAAAAGAGTATGGAGCCAATAATATGTTCCACAGCTGTTTCCAGTTTTTCACTGCTCTAAGTAGGCCTGTGAGGAACATCTTTGTGCATAAAGCCTTTCTGTATTTGATTCACTGAAGTGTAATCACCAAGTCAAAGGATAATAATGCTTTGAGTTTCATGGTAAATATACTGCCTGAAATTCTCTCCAAAAAAGCCTGTGCCCATGTACACTCTTAATACAGGAAGATACTCACCTTACATGCCCTGGCCAGTGTGGAGTATGATTTTGACTTGTGAAGTTATAAAGTAAAACCATGTTGTCCTTATTATTTACACATCTTTGATTACTAGTGATCTTCTTTTAAATGTTTACTCAGCCTTTCTCTTTTGTGAGAACTGTGAAAGCAAAACCAGAATTTAAGCAAACCAAACTTGGCTCAACTTTTCTGACATAATATAAGCTTTTTGTCTTCTGTTGTGCCGACAGACCCTGGTGCTGAGAGACTCATGATGACATCAATACAGCTTGTGGACTATGCTTTAGCTTTCTCTTCTCCAAGCTAAGCTAAGCTAAGTCACTTCAGTCGTGTCCGACTCTGTGCGACCCCATAGACAGCAGCCCACCAGGCTCCCCCGTCCCTGGGATTCTCCAGACAAGAACACTGGAGTGGGTTGCCATTTCCCTCTCCAATGCATGAAAATAAAAAGTGAAAGTGAAGTCACTCAGTTGTGTCTGACCCTCAGCGACCCCATGGACTGCAGCCCACCAGGCTCCTCCATCCATGGGATTTTCCAGGCAGGAGTACTGGAGTGGGGTGCCATTGCTTCTCCAAGCTAAATAAACCTAATTCCTTACTCCATCCTTGGTGGACCTATTGCCCACACATTGTGGAATTTTCTTACTCTCTGTGCCACCTCCAGTTTCTTCACTCTTTCTTATATCTGCGGGGCCCTAAACTACATTAGTTCTGTTATTAAAGGTGTATTCGGTATGGGTCGCAGAGGAAGGTTGTCTCCTGCCTTGTGAGTGATGGAAACTCACACCTACTATTGTTATACAGTCACATGGGATTCTTTTTCCTCCACAATATGGAGTATTTAGAATGTTCCAGGTCCTGTCTGAGCAACAGGACACAAAGAAATATTGGGCTGACCAAAAAGTTCATTCAGCTTTTTTCCATTATATCCTGTAAAAACCCAAATGAACTTTTTGGCCAGCCCAATGTAAGGAATGATCCCTGCCCATCGCCCAAGCTGGGGTGAACCTGGATGGGCAGTGGACCTTGTGATGTGATAGAGAGTGGGTGCAGCACGGGCTTTGCCTGTGGCCAGTGGAGGAATGCTTAAGTTCTTCTACATCCTCTCTGCCTTTGCAACCCAAATAATAGCCATGTTATTTTCTCTTGTCACTGATGTAGTGGTTTATTAATGCTGGCATACACCCATTTTGTTTTCCAAGGCAAATTTAAATATCTCAACTTGGAAAGTCTGAAAGTTTAAATTCAAGCTAACACAAACACTCAGAGCTTATTATTGCCTGGTATCACTCTATTGGTTGTATATAGATTCTAGAAAAGCAGTTATTTCAGCTTCACGAAAGACTAGACTGTCTCCTTTGGGGAATAAAGAAAAGAGAAGAGTTATAAGATATCTTCTAGACATGACATACATGAGATAGTTACCACATACAATAAGACTGTATAATAACTTACATAATATCAAGGTCAAATGTACGGCACCTTATACACGAAGAAAGAGCAAGACTGATAAGAATCATTGGGGAAATGATTTGGAGAGTAGAATAAAACAGAAAATGATTTGGAGAGTAGAATTTTGTAAGACTTTATGTGAATTAAAGTGTAGACTTAGGTATTCCAGATAGTGTACCGGCATTAGCAAAGGTATAGTTGAGAGAAAGGCTAGCTTGTTTGAGGGCCAGTGAGGGCATTATTCTTTGAGAATCTTCACATTTTTGAAGAAAAACCTGATTTGATACCATTGAATTCAACGTAAATTAAAGTGCCTTAAATTATAGAATGAGAAATTTAAATTTCATTTGACTGGCAGTGGGAAAATGTTGAATCTGTAGAAGAGAGACATGCTGAGGTCGTGTTCTGGTTTGAGGAATGAGAATTTGATGGGATGGTTTGGTTGAAGGAAGAGAGTGAAGAGATTAGTTTATTCTGCTTTGTTTTGCGTTGTGGCAGTTGAGATGGAAAAGCCTTAGAATAGCCATGGGGGAAAGACATGGGAGCGTGATAGTAAAAATTTTTTTTCCAAGGTAGAGTTGTCTGAACGTAATCACAGATTGGTAGGTTTAAACGGCAACCCACTCCAGTATTCTTGCCTGGAGAATCCCATGGACAGAGGAGCCTGGTAGGCTACAGTCCACGGGGTCGCAAAGAGTTGGACATGACTGAGTGACTTCACCTTCACCTTCAAAGAAAAAAGAAGAGTTATAAGATACCTTCTATACTTTGCGCCTTCATGACCCAGATAGTGGTGATAGCGCTAACAAAGAGAGGAAATTGCAGATTGATTGGGACAATAGGCTGTATCAGAATCTAATTGATTTTATGTACTTAAGGATTTATTTATAAGAGTTCATCTGTCTACAAAGATTTATTTGGGGTTGCTCATGTAAGTGTGCAAACTTTGATACCATAAGCGTATATTTCTCATCCATTATCTCAAAATCTCTGTAAAGTATGTTATCTCCATTGTATAGATGAGACTCAGAGAGTATGGGTAATTTGTTCACATGGCATAGCTGGGATTTAAATGTACTTTAAACTCCTAACTCAGTGATTTAGCTCATGAGCTAAACTTTCTTCCTGGGACGTGATAGTGGCAGTTTGAAGAAGAAATCCCCTGAATGCTTTTGGAAAGAGGAACTAAAGTATTTTAGGATCAGGGGAATCTTCCTGTCCCATGGATCAAAACTGGGTCTCCTGTACTGCAGGCAGACTCTTTACCATCTGAGGCACCAGGGAAGCCTATTTTAGGATCACCAACTTGATAAAAAGAGTCTTTGTATTTTTATTGCACTCTTTATAGGAAATGGGCTTCTCAGGTGGCTCAGTGATAAAGACTCTGCCTGCCAGTGCAGGAGACTCAGGTCCGAGAGTTCATCCCTGGATCGGAAAGACCCCCTGGAGAAGGAAATGGCAACCCACTCCAGTATTCTTGCCTGGAAAATCCCATGGACAGAGCAGCCTGGCAGGCTATGGTACCTGAGGCTGCAAAAGAGTCGGACGTGACTTAGCAACTCAGCCCATGTAGGAAATACTTGGGACAGAGTAAGGTTCCTAACTTCTAGCTAACAAGTCTATATCCTGGATCTCTCTTTCCTAGGAGCTTTTAAGATATGGTGTCTCATGTAGTCCTCACAAACCCCTACAGAGCAGGTACTATGAGTGTTCCCTGCACCATTAAAGAAACTGTACTTAGGAAAGTTGAGGTCACTTGCCCCAGGACACTGGGAGACTGCTTCATGATGAAGGGGTGTGGCTTTAATGTCCAGCAGATTGGAGTTTCAACCTTTAGGCCTTTGCTGTGCTTGTCTATAAGATGGGACTGAAATAACAATATCAGAGTTGGAGGCATTATAGGAGAATGTATGTATTTATTACTAACATAGAGTCAACAGCGAATAAATGGCCGTCATTAGTTCTTTTACAGTAAAGTCATAGCTAGAACCCACCAACTTTTCTTGGTCTCTAGCCATTAGTTTTTCCATTATATAATAACACTCTTGTGGAAGATAGTGGATGAAACCAAGAATTTGGAAGAAATCACAGAGAAGTATGAAAAAGAAGACAGATTTAACAGTCATTTTGTAAAGTAACATGTGCACATGATTTTTAAAAAATGAAACAATTCAAGTGGGCAGTGTGAAAAGTGTCTCAGACTTCCCTGGCAGTCCAGTGGTTAAGCCTCTGCACTTAAAATGCAAGGGGCAAAGGTTTGATCCCTGGTCAGGGGACTAAAATCTCACATGCCATGTGATGCAGCCAAGAAAATTTAAAAATATATATAATTAAAAGTAAGTCTTCTCCCAGCCCTGATATCAGTCCACCAGTGTCACTCTGCAGAAGCAATTATTGATAGAGTTCTCTGTTTGCTTCTGTAGATATTTTATGCATATATTGATCAAGCATATAGGGACATAAATGTGCCCTTAACCATTGATACCATTACACATATGGTGTTCTGTTCTTTGATGCCATCACCTTATATAACTAAAGCACTTTTTTTCCCCCTATAGAATAGCAGCCTGACAGGTTATGAATGAAAATTTGTTACATGGAGAGTTGTATTTGTATTTTTATGAGACAAACACCCAGAAATAAATGTTAAGAGATTGAAAGTTGGTGGCTAGTGGCCTTTAAGTCAAACTAGACAACCGTTAGAAACCGTATAAATGCTAACTGGTTCTCAGGATGTCTAAAACGAACAAAAACCATTCCTATGAAGTGGAGGAATTACGATTATCGAAAGTACGAGGAGGGTGAACTAGCCCTGACATAATTAGGGGCGTGCCTAGGACCTAGCTGCCTGCTTCCGAATTTGGATGCTGATGTTCTTGAAAAGAAATATGTACATCCTCCCTTCCCAACTTCCTCCTGTGACACACTCCGCCTCCACATGGTGTTGACTTTCTATGTCAGGGTGCTTTAGAAGGATCTGAATCTTGAAAACTTAAGATTGCAAGGTCTAGAAAGTCCTCTCACAGGGGGAAAATTAGGACTTTCTGGCTTCTGGGAAGTTTTCTTTTTCCAGTGTGATGTGAAGGTGTCAAATATTTATCAGGATTTAAGAATCGCCCGGTCTCTGTTCGAATTGGAGCAAGTGGAAACCCTTCAGCCGAAAGAGTAGTTTCAGAGACCCGCTTAGAATGAGCCTTTGTGTTTTCTTCTCTGGCTCTCTCAGGGAAGGGACCCTGCAGTTAGGTTGTTAAGTGTTCTTACTACAGTAAAATGAAATGATCAATAAGAGAACATACAGGAACAGGATGGTTCTGGTTTATGTGCAAATTTTTGGTATTTGCTTGTTTAAGAGAGTTCCTTGGCTGCTTGATGAATTTAACTAAAGCACCCCTTCTCTGCAGGGAAGAGGGGAAAAAGAGACACACTTGGCTTCTTCTAGTCCTTGTTTTTCTTCTGACTGACTAGGAACCCAGGACAAGTTACTAAGAACTTTCTAGTCCTTTTGTTTCTCGTTCTGAAAAGAAAGATTTAAAAGGAGAGATTTCTACTTCTAGGATACTGTATCATTTTCTTATTTGATGAAAGTTATGGTTTTTTATTTATCCCCCAAAGAATACCCATAAGGAGTAGGTAGAGATAAGTTAAAGCTACCTAAAGAATTTAATTCCTGGTTGCCCAGTAACCATTAAATCCCTCAGCAGTCAGGCAAGAATCACATTCCTGCCTTGAGACAAGATGTAGTCCTTTTTGAATTTACCCTTGGGCTGTGTTCCGAAAGTTTATTTGTAAGTTAGTTGCTTACAACTTGGAATAAAATGGCTTATAAATGGTGGTTAGGTCTTCAAGTCAGAAAATTGAATTTAACCCTCAGAGTGCCTGACGTACACTGCAGGGTGTGAATGGAATGCAGCCCCATGTTTCTATGGAAGCAATCCTTTGGGAGTAGAAACTCACAATTCTGGGGTTTATTCCTTTACTCTGAAAGCTTCAATGGGTAAGAACTGGACAGTTCATCGTAAGAGGTCTAGCTGCCTTCCTGATCACTCCACTCACCTTTCAGCTTTCCTGTCTCTGGTCCTGATTTTTCTTTGCATGAAGGTTTCTGTAATCTCTCAACATCCCTACCCCACCCTCTCTCTATCCCCTGACGCCCTGCATTGTGGCCCTTCTGAGCTTACTGCCCATCACCCTCATGCTGACTGGGGTTACAAACATACTGGGCAAGCAAAGCTCCCTATCTCCTGTAGCAGAGGAGCAGGGAAGGCCATCTAGTACTTTGGGAGTCAGAACAACTTGGCCTGGAATCCAGGCTCTGGGATGCAACCCTAGGGAAGTTATTATACTAAAGATCTGTGAGCCTCTTTTTCCTGATCTTGAATGAGCTAAGTGATATGGAACTCAGGGCATTGTGAGCAATCAGTAGCGTAAGTTACAACACCATCTGCCCTTGAGCACTTGATCAATGTTAGGGTTCCTCTTGCCATGAGCTGCCCACTTCTGTTTTAACCTCTTGAACTCTATAGGGAATTTGTTGTTGCTGAGTTGTTTTCGACTCTTTGCCACCCCATGGGCTCCTCTGTCCATAGGATTCTCCAGGCAAGAATATTGGAGTGGATTGCCATTTCCTTCTACAGCAGATCTTCCCAATCCAGGGATCGAACCTGCGTCTCCTGCACTAGCAGGCAGATTCTTTACCACTGAGCTACCAGGGAAGCCTGGGTACAAAAAGTGTTGACCTAAGAGTCACCTACATTTTTTTTAAGTTTACTTTAAGCTTGTCCCCAAGTAGTTTTGTCCAGGAGTCAAAGGGGAATAAAGGCTGGGTCAGTTTCAGTGAAAGCTGAGATAAAAGGACAGAGAAACAAACAGGTAGAAAATAGGGTAATGGTTCCCGCCTTTTGTGCAGCAGGAGTCAATAAAAAGGGGTTGGGGGAGCCTGACCATTACTACTGAAAGGGGAAAGGGGGCGCTCATTGGTGTGACTTCAGAGCCATCTAGGAGGTGTGCAGAGGAGCTCAGTCTGCCTAACTCTTGGACTGGACCCTCAAATGGTCAAGTGAGGGAGGGCATGCTTTCTATCAGGCAGCATCCAACCACATCAGAGTTTTGAATTGATAAAGAAGAGTCTTTTTCTGCTTACATGAAAATTTCATTTCTTGATTCAAATGTATTGTCTAGACACACAGATGGGTAAATGCAGATCTATCCCTAAGGCATCCTTTCTTATTAAAAGCATCCTCAGTCTGTGTCTGGGGACAATGCAGTCCATTATCTAATGAAAAGCTCCTGCCATTGATTAATTTTATAACAGATGCAGCTAAGTGATGGGTCTTTTTTTTTTTTCTTGAGAATGATTTCTATATTAGCATCTTTAAAAGGACTAGTATCTAGTCTCCAGAAAAAGTAACACATAAAGCTGAAACATGCTTTATTTTTATAAACATCATACTCTAATGAGGCTTCTGCATGCATGGGCAGTTTGAGTCACATCACCCATTCCCCACACCCTCTCCCCCTAACTATGTTCCTGGCCACTTAAATAGCTTGAATTGTGTACTAACTTGGACTAACTATCCATGCTTAAGGATTTAACACATTATCTCCTTCCACTTATCAAATAATAACAACAATAATAGAAACTCAAACAATTTATTTTCCCTAATAAGATTAAGTGGTGAGTACCAGCCTAAGGCAGGAATATTACCAAAAGAGAGTTTTGCAAAAGATTAATTAGTTTTTCCCATGGTAATTAGGGTCAGATTTCCACTGATATCCATTTTGGCATCTATTTTCTTCACAGTGATATTGAGGGGAATGGACATGGGCAGGGATTGGGGACCAGAGAATGAAGAGAGGCAGAGGGAGGATGCAAATCACTTTCAATTAGAAGCAAAAACTGACAATTACATAAAGGATTAACTACGAAGTCTTAATCTGAGTTTTAAGGCTTCTGAATAGTTGAGAGTTGCCAAAGCTAAACAGTTTTTTAAAATAATATTTGTCTTAAGAGTGACGAGTAAGGAAAGATGCTACTTGGCTCTAAGGAGATTTTGTACTAATGAAGAGAGAAAGATATGAACATGTCTAAAGAGTTAATGAAAAATGAGTTACTTGTAGGTGTTCATATATATATAGACATTAATTTTCAGAGAAATAACTAGTATATTTAAAAATTCTTATCCTATCTGAGCCGAATCAGATTTGTGATAGCTCATTCAAAATAAATGCCTAGTTAGATGTTCTGCAGATCTATTTATGTCTAGCCTTAGCCATATAAGCCCTCTGTTGTAACATTGTTTTAAACATGAAGTTAACTATCAAGCTATCCTACATCAGTGGCACCACTTGGTAGCAAAAATGGGGAACTCTGATCCAAGATCTCTTTACTTCTTTCTTCCTCTACCCCAAGGAGAATTGAAAGGGAAAAAATGGTGCTCTCTATTTGCTTATAGTTCGATTAATGCGTCAGTCAGAAATACATTTGCCGCAAGTAACAAAACATCTGACTGGTTGTGTCTTAACCACAGAGGGGGGTGGTGGTTGTTTTTTAATAACAAACGACCTGGAGACAGTAGAGAGCTAAGACATAGTTCAGTGATGGCATCAGAGATCTGGGCCTCTGTGCTGCTGTAGCATCTTTAGTGAGTGACCTTTGACCTCCTAGTAGCTTAATGATGGGTGCCCCTCAGGCAGGAAGGAGAAAGGGCCTTCTCCAGCTCAGGCTCTTTGTCTTTCATTTTGGAAAAGGAAACCCTCCCCAGCAGATACCTTGTTAAGCATTGACCAAAACCTTGTCTACCTGGGGCTTCCCTGGTGGCTCAGACAGTAAAGCATCTGCCTGCAATGCAGGAGACCTGGATTTGATCCCTGGAGAAGGAAGATCCCCTGGAAAAGGAAATAGCACCCCACTCCAGTACTCTTGCCTGGAAAAATCCCATGGACGGAGGAGCCTGGTGGGCTGCAGTCCATGGGGTCGCAAAGAGTTGGACACGACTGAGTGACTTCACTTTCTTTCTCTTCACGTCTGCCTGTCTGCCACTGGTGGATTAGAGAATTGAGATCCTCCAGACTTTGTAGTGGAAAAAGACTTTGAAAATGAGTATTGAGTGAACCAACCTACAGAATCTGCCACAGCTAGATACGGCTGAGTCATCTTTCTAGATTACAAGCATTCTCTGTAGATCACCTTTGTTCTTTCTCCTTTTGTTCCAACTCCTTGATCTCTGGGGGAGGTCTTGATATCTTTGTTATGTGTGTTTCAAAAGAGAAGCCCAAGCTCAGGCTGTAGTGATTCACCCAGCACAATGGAAAGTGATGTTATTTGAAGAAAAATCACATGTGGTATCAGTGTCACCAGCAGGTTAAACCTATTGAAATTAGTTTCCTTTCCGAATCTCATCCAGTTCAAACCATTTATTGATCACCAACATCTACTGCCCTTCAGTGTCAGTGATACGAGACACAGCACAATGTTTCCAGAAATCTCCATTCCCTGTCCCATCATTTCTTCCTCAAGTAAAAGAATGAATGATAAAGCTACTTCTAGTTAGTTACTCTTTCATTTTTACCAGTATTGCTATAGATAAGATTTTTATTGTATGTTGAGTATTTAAATAAATCTTAAATAAACCTTTGTGAGCTAACTTAGAAGTTAATCACTGTTTCATAAATAACATGGCTTAATGGAAAGTTTTCAAGTTCATAAATCTTAAAAATGTTCAGTTGAATAGTGTATGTCATGATGGAAACTAAAAGTTGTGTTTGATATATAAAAATTCACGGCTCTGCAGTATGTATTTCTGTCTGTACAAAAGCACGCTCACATAACCAAAGCTTTCTATGTGTATACTGCTTGGCACATCACAGACACCAAGGAAATACATATTGATTTTTATATGAGTAAATAATTTATCTTTGTGTTTTTTCTAGTATTTGAGAAGCCTGAATCTTTAAGCCCTGAGCTTAGGATATACTTAGGCCCACAGTAGATGCTTCAATAAATGTGAATTGCTGATTTGAAAATGTTTAAGTAATGGTTGCTTCATGAAAGATAATTGTTAGACTAGTTTCAGATTTTGGTTCTGTCTTCCTATGCGTTCTTGTACTCATATATTGAGGCAGTATTTTTAGTGGCACAGTCATTTAGTTTGAATGCATTAGTAAAAGGTGGGAATTGATAGCTGGAAAATTTTGGGAAAACCCAGTAAGAAATGTTTCCACAGCGTCATTTGAGTGAAAGCCAGATAACAGCTAGTTATCGGAGGAACTTGACAGTAAAAACGTTGACATAGACATGAAAAAGAGAGTAAAAGTAAATCTAGGGGGAGGATAGGGAGTGATCTGAGGCAAGACTCGAAAAAGAAATGCCTCCTGGAGCCAAATTGGTGCCTGGGTGGGAACTGGGGCAACTTGAAAAGCTTCTGTTAGGGCTAATTTGGCCTCAGCTTCCCTCATTGACATGCAAAAATGTGAGTCTTTAGGTTCTTCCAGAGAAACAAGACCATGGGAAGTCTACAGACCTCTGTTGGCCAATCATTCAACAAGTTAGAAAACCATTAGAGGAGCCAAAACCAACCAATAAAACCAAAAAAAAAAAAAAAAAACAGTTCTGCAGACTAAATTCAGCCAGTTACTGGCCTCGGGTCTATGGTTACTGGAGAAATCACTGAAAGAGATTGTGGTTTGGGAAGAAAGACCATATGTCGAAATCTTGAGAGATAAGAGTGGAGAAATAAATAAGTAAGCTGAGGTGCAATCAGGGTTGGAATGTTAGAGTGTAGGAAAATCTGGTTGAGCCGTTCTAAAACTGGAAACAAAGATGAGACTAGCATTAAAGGAAATGAGGACATTTGCTGCTGTTTATTTTTATCATGAAAGTAGATTTACCACAAATTCCCTAACCGTGAGAAGGGCCAGTAGATTCAAAATAGGTAGTGTCAACTCTATTACAAAGAAAGTATGGTTTTCCAGCCCCCCCACAATTAGGGCACAGATTTTTCTTTAAACTGTGAAGTTGGTTGTATGAAAAATTGTACAAAGGAATAAAAATCAAGTCACCCTGGATCATTTTTAAATGTCTCACATGTATTATAAAGTGTAAAATGTAATTAAGCTGTCTCTGCCCTGGAGACTCTGTGAAGTGTGTTCATTTATGAAGAGAGTGTGGAAAGGTTGGTTAATTAGTGGAGTTTAGAACAGAGTTGAAGGAGACTGGGCTAATTTTAGAAGTTTGTATAGTTCTGACGGTTGTGTGGGTTAGTTGAGTTGCCCCACATTAGGCTTGAGGAACTCAGGCGAGACCAGTGACTGAAGGTTCTGAGACAGAGAAAGGTAATAATACCAGTCATCCCAGTGATGAGTGGGGACTGTGTGACTGTTAGTCTCTCATCAAGAAGGAGACCAGAGGGACTTCCCTAGTGGATAGGAGTCCTCAGTGCAGGGGACACACGTTTGACCCCTAGTCTGGGAAGATTCCACATGCTGTGGGGCAACTAAGCCTGCGAGCCACAACTACTGAGCCCACCATCCACAACATGAGAAGCCCAAGCACCAACTAGAGAGAGGAGCCCCCGCTCGGTGCAGCTAGAGAAAAATGCTGGCAGCCATGAAAACCCGGAACAGCCAAAAAAGAAAATGTTGTTTTTTTGGGTTTTTTTTGTTTTTTTTGTTTTTTTTTTTTTTTTTTTTTGGTTTTTTTTTAAAAAAGGAAACCAGAAGGAAAGAGCTTTGGCTTGATTTTTTCAGCTCAGTTCAGTTACTCAGCCATGTCCAACTCTTTGCAACCCCACAGACTGCAGCATGCCAGGCCTCCCTGTCCATCACCAACTCCCAGAGCTTACTCAAACTCATGTCCATAGAGTCGGTGATGCCGTCCAACCATCTCATCCTCTGTCGTTCCCTTCTCCTCCTGCCCTCAATCTCTCCCAGCATCAAGGTCTTTTCAAATGAGTCAGCTCTTCGCATCAGGTGGCCAAAGTATTGGAGTTTCAGCTGCAGCATCAGTCCTTCTAATAAATACTCAGGACTGATTTCCTTTAGGATGGACTGGTTGGATCTCCTTACAGATTGGCTTGATTTAGTGTGGTTCTAATTGGAACATAAGGCAGATGAGAGGGAAGGCTGATCAGAGAAGGAGGGTCAGTTTAGAGACCTTGCTGATTGAAGCTCCTTCTGGCTGATGGTAAGGATGGCAAATAAGGAAGTGCTTAGCTAGAAAAGCGTTTCCAGTGGCTTGACTGAAGGAGAAAAGGCACAGTCTGGAATTTGGGAGTAGGGTTTACGTTCTTCGAGTGTGCTGCCGTGGCACTCGACCCCTCTGTTTTCAGGGCCTTACCTCACTCCCAGGTTTAGTTACTCCAGCTGCCTCCACGTCTTGTGCAGCTTTTTCTGAGATTAACCCTCCAGCCTCCTGGCAGGGTGAAGCCGGGGGAGACTGGAATGCTTGGCCCACCTCACATGAATTTAAGCTTGGAATTTCTCCCAAATCAGCTACCATCCGGTCACCTTCTGAGCTTCTGAGGCCCTGGAGCTCTGATCTCTGTCATCTCATCTCCAGTTTTGTCTCTTTTCTTGTAGGTAGATGTCAATCTCCATTCTTTTTTCTGTCATCCTAGTAGTTTCGAAATGAGAAATAAATGACTCTGTTCCATCTGCCACGTTTACCTGGAAGTTCTGAGACCTAGTTCCTTACCGATGATATGCAGGGCCCTACAGCGGCCCTGCCGCTGTCTACCTGGTAGGTCTTAGTTGGGGCCATTCTTCATCAGCCTGGGCTTTCTTAGGAGTCTTAATGGTCCACAGTCTTTCCTGCTGAAGAGCTTTTTTCAAACGTGCTGACTTTCATCTTGCTTTGGTCTTCCTGCTCTTCATATAGCCAACTCCCATCACTCTTCATCTCTTTGCTTAAATGTCACTTTTTCAGAGAGGCCTTCCTGGCCTGTGTCTCCCTCTGTCCTAACTCTCAATAAGCATTGAAAGGACAGGTGAAAGGATGATGATTAGATGGATGTCTTTATTCTTTACCTTGAGTAACATTGGTGTATAACATTATGAGTTTCAAGTGCACAGCATTGTATTCCTACTTCTGGATATCCTACCCTATGTACTCATCCCCTCAAATTTAGTTTGTCTGCCACCATACTAGTTGATCTTCTTAGCTCATTTTGCCCTGTTCCCCCCTTGCCTTCTACTAACCACTACTCTGTTCTCTGTACCTGTACATTTGTTTTTATTTGGTGGATGTCTTTTAAAGAGCTATAAACCGGTTTAGCCTAAACAGTATTATTGAATCAATATTATTTTTTTATACATTTTTCTGGTGGGCAGGGTTTGAGAGTTGGAGCCCAGACCCGTTCTGATCTGAAACTTAAGTAAAAGGAACATGGCGCAGCAGTCCACACAAGTCCCTTCTCCATTATCAGAGGTGGAGAATTTGGGCCCAGAAATGGTATTTAAGATACCATTCCCCCCCCACCCCCTCCCCTAAGAACTTGACATTGGCCATTTGTTACAGAAACTGCTTTCTCAACAAACCTTTTACCAGAGCAGCAAACAAGAAGCAAAGCTCATTTTAATTTCTGCTCTTCTAGGAGCACAGTGTTGCTAAGAAATAGTAAGATTGTGCTGAGGAAGGCCAAGTGAGAGCAGGAGCCAGAAAGGTCTTGAACAATCCACAGTCAGGATTTCATGCTATCTTTTATTTCGCAGTTGAACTTCCTTATTTTTTATTTGGTTTGGTTTGTTTCTCTCCTTCAGAATTCTAAGTCTTCTAACATTTGTGTGACCCTGGGTCCTTTATTGCTTCTCTTCATTTTTCAGAGAAAAAGAATTCTAGAGAGTAACTGGTAGTGAATAAAGTAATACTGTTTCTCATCTGGAAGCATAACTTGATAGGAATTATAAATTCACAGACTCGACTTTCTGCGAGTTATGCAAGTATGAATGCGTCATTCCTGTTTACCTCTCTGTAGGTTTATTTTTTTCCCCCATTTAAGTGAAGTTCAGTGTTGAGGATGAGCTTTAAAGGAGTTTAGATTTTAAAAGGCCTCTAATATATCTAAAAAATTATAGACCATCATGTGTTAATGTACCTCTTCTCTCTCAGCTAATTCTTTCAAGATATGTTGCAAAAATCACCTGTGTTGTTGAAGAGTTTTTGAAGACTTCCCCATAATTCTACATTGTACTCTAAAACTTCTGAAGCCTAGACATCTTGATTCAATTTGCTTTCAAACCAGACTTGGTTGAAATTACTCCATTAGTCTGAAGCCTTATAAAGACTTATCTATGGTTCTTGTCTGTCCTAGTGACTTTGAACTGGCAAGAATAACGCTTATTGTGTGGAGAGTCCATTCGTCTATAGGAATAGTGAGGCTGGAGGATTGGAAATATATTATTATATTTTAAAATCTTTAATTTTTTTTTTGGCCACACCACTCAGCTTGTGGGATCTTAGTTCCCTAACCAGAAATTGAACCCTGGCCCTTGGCAGTGAGCACACAGTCGTAACCACTGGACCACCAGGGAATTCCCCAAATCACCCGCCTTTCTGTATTAGAAGGGGCATGAGAGGAGACTACCTTGTTTTGGCATCTTTAGAAAATTTGGAAATTGATTAAAACAGATAGGCAGTAGTAGTTTAATTCACATTGTATGCAAACAACTGAGTTGGAACTATTTGAAAAAACATCATAATTCCTCCAAACTTTATTTTTCACTCATGATCACCTGAGTAATTTGGCAAACAGAGTTGATAGGAAACAAAGACCACACCACTCATTTATCTGTTGGAATAATCTTGAGCCATCCAGCTCTTTCCACTCATTACATTTATGGGGGTCATTGTCATTCTTTCTATCTAATAGATAAACATACTAAAACTTTGGGCCTTTCTAAAAAGTGCCCACGAGCTACTGGAAAGTTGGACCAAAATACTCCTTGTTTTAAATTCTAGACCTCAGTTCATTCCTTGGTAGCAGGTTTTTGAAGTATGATGAAAAGGTAGAAACCAGCTGTAAAATTAAAGTGAGGGGGCTTAATGTTTTATTTTTACAATATTTTCCAAATTCTCCCCTGACTTTAAAATGCTGAGGTGTTTTTCAGTCTTTGTGCAAGAGCATGTCCAACAGTGTATAGATTTATGGCTCAGACTTGATCAGTCATTGCTCTTTTCTGGTGAATTTGACACCTTCCACCACTACCCTCCACAGAATGAAAGTGAAAGTTATATGACAGAAGTGACGTGAAGTTGCTCAGGTGTCTGACTCTTTGCAACCCCATGCAACTGTAGGCTCCTCCGCCCATGGGATTTTCTAGGCAAGGATACTGGAGTGGGTTGCCATTTCCTTCTCCAGGAGATCCTCCCAACCCACGGATTGAACTCTGGTCTCCAGCATTGTAGGCAGAGTCTAAGCCACCAGGGAAGAAACACTTAGCAAAGTCAAGGGAAATTCATTGGCATAAAAAAGGTGCAACAAAACCTGTTTGTTCTGTGCCTCACAGTAAAAGCCAAATGGACCATCACTTTAGTAGCTGGTGATCCAACTTGAGAGGGTAGATGATGTAATCGTTCCTCTTGTTCCTTAAGTTTCTAGCTTTCTCCATTTTTAGACCAGAACCAGCCCTGGATAAAATAAATCATGAAGAAGAGGAATGCACAGTTCAGCGTGTTGAGTGCCCTGAAGTGCGTTCCTACCAACTGCCATGCAAACAAGGTGTAACTCATTTCTTGGGTAATCTCACGCTTCTCCACTTCTCAAGTTCCGGTTGTGAGAGCTAGTGAGCTCCTCACAGCTTGGGCCAGAGTCCTGGAAAGCCAGCTCCCCGGGGAAAGTGGAGGCTGGCCTTCCATGGGGGATGGGCACCGGGACTTGAAGCTATTTTTCACATGCGTACTTTAGCTATGTGATCAGCCCTAGCCTCAGCTCGGGACCTTGTCACAGAGTCCGCAGCTGTACCGCATCTTGAGGTTTCAGTGTGTGTCCTCCACATTTTCACAAGGTGGCGGCGACCAGCTGTAAGCCAGAGGGAATAGTGCTGCCAATTCCTAGCAAAACATGCAGATTCAGACAACACAGATGGTTATCTCTCTAGAGTAGGACTTTTTAAGGAAACCAGAACGCCGTTGAAATTCACTGATGGTTACTGGATATAAATCTATAAATCTGCATGGCTTCTGTCACAGTATGATGAAAACTAGATGTTTTCCCTGTTTCCGTCTTGTATTCCTGAATCACTGTGTGCTCATTAGTTGGACCATGCTACATGGAAAACTGGCGGCAGAAGGCTTGTTCTCTGCATTATGTTGGAGGGTATGCTTGAAAGGGTGTCACAGTGGATCGACTCCAGGCAGAATGTGCCATATTTAGAAGGATTTGAAAGGGAAGAATGTTTGAACTGCTTTAGGGAAGCTGAGAGTGCTGCTGGAGCAAGAATGTTCCAGATGCTTGTCTCTGATAGTATTCTACCATGAGCCACACCCTGAAAGAATCACATCATCCTTGCCTCTCCCACTTGGATCTCTAGCTCCTGGAATTTGCCAAATCTTGAGGGTTGGATGGAGCTTCTGACCTTATTTAGACCACTTGTTCTGAATTCTGAATTACACCTTGGAAAATCAGAAAGAGGGTAGGACACCTTTAATTTATTTTATTAGTGTTCATCATAAACAAGAGACCCACAAATATAATCTAGAGATGAGGTTTTGGTCTATTGACTATAATGGTCATTAAACAATCCACAAGCCCACAGAATGGAATGTAGAAAGATAGAAAAACAAAAGACAACACAGGTCTCTATACAGAGTTTATACTTGAACTTTTAACATGAAACAAGAAACTGTACTAAAATGTATAATTAAAGAGTCATTTGAGGGCTTCCCTGGTGGCTCAGTGGTAAAGAATCTGCCTGCAATGCACGAGACTGGGGTTCAATCCCTGGGTGGGGAAGATCCCCTGCAGGAGGAAATAGCACCCATTGCAGTATTCTTGCCTGGAGAAGTCCAGGGACAGAGAAGCCTGGCAGGCTACAGTCTATGAGATTGCAAAGAGTCGGACACAAGCTAGCGACTAAACAACAACAAAGACTCAACTATACCTGAAGGTGTAGGTGAATCACCTGGGGATCTTGTTAAAATGTTGATTCTGGTTCACAGAGCTGGGTGGGGCCTGGGGTTCTGCATTTCTAACAAGGTCAGAAGAGATGCTGATGCCATTGTTTCCTCAAATCATAATTGGGGTAAAAAGGATCTGCCCAGGTTCTCTTGGGTCAATAGGTGTTGGGAGCCACTGTGTTTATCCAGAGGTGTGGGCTGCCTTCTTAGCCACATCTTGGCTACCAGTTTCTAACCAAAGCAGGTCTTAGCACAAGATTTGTCACCTATGAACACTTACTAGTCACAGAGCAGAAAACAGTTTTAAAGCCCATGCCTAAGACTCCATGAAGTCCCAACTCTGCCTCTTGAGAGCTTTGCATGAGAGCCTCGCAGTCCACATCTGTCACGGTCCTTAACACGGTGCTTCTCCAAGTGTTGTCCCTGGACCAGCAGCATTAGCAGTGACATAGCAACATGTTAGAGATGCGGGTTCTCAGGCCCGCTGTAGACCTGAAGAATCAGGAAATCTGCATGTGAGGCCTGGGAATCCGGGTTTTTAACCAGCCCTCCAGCTGTATCTGATGTACACTCAAGTTGGTGAACCACTGCTACAACAGCAGGATTCTGTCAGCCGTCTAATGAATTCAGGCAACCAAGAGTCCCAGAACTACAGCTGGAGCTCTTGGAATCCAGCCTACTGCACCACTTTGAAAGGTAGAGGGCCTGCTAGATTCTTCTCACACCCCATTAACGTACGGGCAGGGCATGTTTCTAAACCCTTTGCAGCAGTACTTGTATTTTGTAAACTACGAATATCACTAACACAAGCCCCTCTCACATTAATTAGGATCCTAGATGTATTAATAGGATTTTAGGTGTAACACGAGCTAAATATAACTGAGGCTTTTACAGTGGCAGCCTCTGGAGTGAGGGTTTTTGATTAATTGCTAGCCAGCCACCCCTGGAGTGTGCTTTCCTGATTAAGACAACTGACCGCCTCTGCAGCATAGCTAAGCTAACACACACATACATCATTCTACACTGTCCAGGGGAGGATTTCTTTTTAACTCTTAAAATCTACTTTATTAAGGCATTTGTTGTTCATTCACTAAGTTGTGTCAGACTCTTTGTAACCCCATGGACTGTAGCACAATAGGCTTCCCTGTCTTTTGCAATCTCCCAGAGCTTGCTCAAACTCATGTCTGTTGAGTTGGTGATGCCATCCAGCCATCTCATCCTCTGTCACTCCCTTTTCCTCCTGCCCTCAGTCTTTCCCAGCATCAGGGTCTTTTCCAGTGAGTCGGCTCTTCACATCAGGGAGCCAAAGTATTGGACCTTCAGTATCAGTCCTTCCAATCAATATTCAGGGTTGATTTCCTTTAGGATTGACTGGTTTGATCTCCTTGCAGTCCAAGGGACTCTCAAGAGTCTTCTCCAGCACCACAGTTTGAAAGCATCAGTTCTTTGGTGCTCAGCCTTCTTTATGGCCCAACTCTCATCCATACAAGGCATACATAAATATAGTAAAATGTATATACTCTCATGGAGAAGGAAATGGCAACCCACTCCAGCACTCTTGCCTGGAAAATCCCATGGATGGAGGAGCCTGATAGGCTACAGTCTATGGGATTGCAAAGAGTCGGACACGACTGAGCGACTTCCTTCACTTCATGTACTCTCAAGGGACCTTCATAACAGTCAAGATAAATATCATTTTAATCACATTAAAAAATAGCCTTGTGTTCTTTTCAGTTAGTTACCCACCCCCTCCCCACTCCTGGCTACCATCTACCTGCTTTCTGTCAGTATAGGTGAGATTAACCTGTTCTAGGATTTCATATAAATGGAATCAAACAGTATTTTATTTTCACTCTTTGTGTTGTTACCCAGGGTAACATTTTTAAAATCAGCTTACATTGTTGCATTAGCAGTAGTTAGTTCCTCTTTATTACAGAGTAGAGTTCCCATTGTGTGACTGTACCACAATTTGTTTATTCATTGTGCTGTAGTTTTCTTTCCAGTTTTTGGCTCTTACGGATGAAGGCTACTCTGGGCATTCACATAGACATCTTTTTGTGACATGTCTTTATTTCTTTGGGGTGACTATTTAGGAGTAGATTTTTGGGTAATAAGATGTTTGTTTAATTTCATGATAAATTGCTAACCTGATTTTCCAAAGTAGTCATACTGTTTTATACTCCCACCAACAGTGTATGAGAGAGAGTTCCAGTTGCTCCATATCCTTGCCACCATTTAGTATTGTCTGTTTCTTGGCATTTATGTTGGATGTTTTAAAGTAAATTGCAGACCTTGGTTTTCTTTCCCCTAATTTCATTTTAGCTTGTTATATTTGATCTCTTCAAAGACCAGCAATCTAATAATGTTGACCCATCAACATGGTATGGATTAAATTATTTCCCTTTCCTAATCTCCAGTTAGAATTGGTTCTGTGGGTGCCATTTGTTTATGGTTATTAGTCATGTTTGCCAGTATTTTTTACCATTCTTTTATTCATTCAGTTTGTCAGAGTCCTTGAGCTGTATTAGACCTACTTTCTCAGAGAACAGTTGTATGTTAAGTCACCAGGAAGTACAGCAGAAGTTGGGGACAGTGTATTGGTCTTCAAGGAGTTTTTTGGAGCTGGGTTTATGAAACATAAATGCACAAAAATACAAGAAAAGAACATAGCTTGGTGTATATCAAGACTTATGCAAAATTCAGTAAGGGCATAATGTAAATAGAGATTTCTGCTATGTGAGATGATTTGGGGCTTAATAGACAAGTGATAGTAGAAACCACTGTAGCAGAAATTGTTGAGTTGTTAATCCGTGCAGAATAATAGAATGATTGCACCTTATTATATAAAGCTAAATGTAATCCCAATGTTTTTCACTTGATTTTTTAAAAAATATAGTAGTGTCTTTTATTAGTACGGAATATGGACAGAAACAAATATCCATCCTGATATGGATTTGTAACTTTTCTTACTGACATCTGGTATCATTTTTGTGTATTTAACATGCATCCAAATTTTTGATTAGCAAACATTTCTGATTAGTAAATGTGTGTGTGTGTGCACACACAAACAAATTTGCACTTCTTTTTAAACAGCTCTCTTTGATCCTGTCTTTGCCAACTTATGTACTTTTTAAATAAATGCAGATGAATTAAATAGAAGGAATCTGTGGAATCAGGCAGACCTAAACCTGG
>SJXQ01009132.1:204182-216742 GCA_006408695.1 Aepyceros melampus
GAGACCCCACCCCACCCCACCCCCTTCATTTTCTGCTTTTCTTGCTTAGCAAAGAGAACCCTGGAGAGCTGGTCATTTTTTGTCTTGCCCCCTCTGTCACCCCCAGATGGTCCCTATGCTTCACTGGCATGCAAACCTCTAGCATCCTCTACTGTCAAAATAATTTTTGAATGAAAAGGTGCATTAGAACATACTTGGATTTTTTTTTTATAGCTTTAAAATATATTCCCTAATGAATACACTAAAGGAGATATATTCTTCCCCTAAATGGAAATTCCTAGCTTGAGGTAAAAGGATAGTTTCACAGAATTGTGGCTGCTGGTTGCTTGTTGAGGCTTCTGGAAACAACTAATCATTATGTTTAATGTTTCATCAAAAAATGCCAATGTGTTCTCCAAGATGCTTATTTCGCACAGTTAAGTATATGTTTGTGTGGCAATTACATTGCCCCTATTGATTCTCTCACGTCTTTGCAAGTCCGTGGTATCGGCTCTATATACCTCAATAGGAATCTTTTACCAATTATTCCGTGAAAGTGGAGTTCTGTTTGATATGTTAATTTAAGGAAAATGTGTTCTCCAGTCTTCTGTGATGGATCATTCTCGTGTTTAACGACATTTGGTTTTAGCAGAGCGCACTGCACAGTATTTCTCTTCCCAACTATGGCATCTCCTGCTCCTATGATTTCGGAGCAGTTGCTTTGCACCCCTCTGAGCTATTGATGCTCCTAATGTCCTCTTCTGTGTGTTACCCATTCACCTGTACAGAGAGGAGAGTAGGCCCCATAAAAAAAAGAAAAGAAATGCCACACAGGGAAATTAGACTCTTCATACCAAAGTGAGTCTTACAGATTCTCACTTGTTAGTTCTTATATCCATGGATATAAAGCAGAATATCTATCATGATTAAGGAAAAGTAACAACAACAAAAAAAAAAAACAGTAGAAAAACTTCAAACCACTCACTGCTTCCCTCAGTATATAAAGAAACATGTTGGGAATACTGGTATTTGGAGGAAGTCTGTCTTCTCTTCTGCTGATGAAATGGTGTGCTGATTCAAAACCTGTCCCGAGAGGAAGTCACGCACATAGCAGAGAGCATGGAAGTGGATGTCTTTTGTTTCTGCATCTCGCTCTGG
This sequence comes from Aepyceros melampus, assembly GCA_006408695.1. Classification (NCBI taxonomy): domain Eukaryota; kingdom Metazoa; phylum Chordata; class Mammalia; order Artiodactyla; family Bovidae; genus Aepyceros; species Aepyceros melampus. The sequence goes on from SJXQ01009132.1 coordinate 205,320, forward strand.
TCTCCCATACAGTCCCCACTCAGCCTTCCCCTCCTCCTGTCCCCCCACCTCCTTGTATTGTTTTTTTTTTATCTTTTTTCTTTTTCCTCCCTCCCTCCCTTTCAAATCAAGTTATGTTCCTTTCTGCCACTTGAAACACAGCCTCAGCTTCCATGTAAAGAGGTCATTCCTTTATCTTGAGAGTATTTTTAAGCAAAAGAGTGGGGAGCTTTGCTTTGATAGGATGAGTGCTCCATCAGTATATTGTAGGGAGACTGGTCCATGGACATAGAGGACTTTACTCACTGGGATGAAAGACAGGAAAAAAAAAAAAAAAACTTGCATCCACCATGAGGTCTCTTTATGCTTCCAGGGAAACTTCAAAAGGGTACTATTTTCCTTTTTGAAAAGAGAAAAACATGCAGTACATAGGTATTAACCCACACAGGTATTAACTACTATTTTGGGAGTTTGTCCTTAACGTTTAATTAGAACTAGCCACAAACAGTAACTAGGAAAATGCATTAAAGCCTTAAATTTGCATCTGTTTATATGGGGCAGCCTGTTTACTGACTGGCATGGCTGTGTTTATCTGAAGTTACATTTAGAATTTTGTTGCCTCCTCCCACAGGATGCGTGAGAAATTTACTTAATTACCATTGACTCTCTCTCTCTCTCAAAGGACTGAGAATGCAGACCAGAGCTTAGATGTATAAGGTGTCATAAAAGCAAAGCTGTTGCATTCTCAATTTGGCTAATAAATTGACTTTAGAGAAAAGCATCTTCCCGGGACCCTTGGGAGTAAAGCTTATGATTTGCTGATGTTGGACAAGGTTGAGGTTTTACTTTTGATACATGTTTGTCTTTTGGTATACCGTTAAATACCACCTTAGATGACGGAAACCTCCACTCCCCACCAAACTTAAAATTCTTGTCCTGTGCTGAGCTCAGTTGCTTCAGGCATGTCCAACTCCTTGCAACACCATGGACCTGTAGCCCAACAGGCTCCTCTGTCCGTGGAATTTTCCAGGCAAGAACACTGGAGTGGGTTGCCATTTCCTTCTCCAGGGAATCTTCCCAACCCAAGAATCGAATTTCACGCATCTCCTGCATGAAATACATAGTAGGTGAAAGGAGAAACAAGTGAGCCTTACATCTGAAAACTGGATAGGTGACAACAGTTATTTAGTTTGTCTGTAGAAAATTTTAGTGACATTGAGTATTTTTCACCTAGTGTTAGTGTAGCAAGAGAAATTACGAGGTGATTGATATTTCAAGGAGAAAAATACTTAATGATTATAAATGCATAGCTGGAAATCGAGTTTATACAACCCTAACCATACAGATTCGGAGAAGGCAATGTCACCCCACTCCAGTACTCCTGCCTGGAAAAATCCCGTGGCCTGAGGAGCCTGGTAGGCTGCAGTCCATGGAGTTGCTAAGAGTCAGACACGACTGAGCGACTTCACTTTGTCTTTTCACCTTCATGCATTGGAGAAGGAAATGGCAACCCACTCCAGTGTTCTTGCCTGGAGAATCCCAGGAACAGGGGAGCCTGGTGGGCAGCCGTCTATGGGGTCGCACAGAGTTGCACACGACTGAAGCAACTTAGCAGCAGCAGCAGCAACCATACAGATTAATCAAACTGACCTCCTCTGATACTAATACAAGAAAGTACTGTTAAGAACCTTTGAAAATCTCTAGTAAAACAGTTCCCCCCACCACCACCCTGTGATTTGGGTGGAAATGACTCTGTTTCTATAGAACACTATGGGTCCCTTTAACTCCCCAAAATTGCCCAATAGTTCCAACATAGGTACTGTCTCTTCACTCACTTCTTCACCCATTGCCAGTGAGACTTCAGAACAACCTCTGAGCTTGTGAATAAGTGAATAAGTGAAAGTCGCTCAGTCGTGTCTGACTCTTTGCGACTCCATGGACTATACAGTCATGGAATTCTCTAGGCCAGAATACTGGAGTAGGTAGGCTTTCCCTTCTCCAGGGGATCTTCCCGACCCAAGGATCTAACCGGGGTCTCTTGCATTGCAGGTTGATTCTTTACCTTACTCATCAAACTCATAGCCAAAGGATGGGAAGAAGACATTTCAATAAGAGAGGGTAGGGTTTGGGTTTGGTGTTTACTAAAGGGTACGAGACTGTCCTACTCGGATTGTCAGAAACAGTGACAGAAGGGTTTTCCCCTTGAAATGACCGATGATGTTCTGTGGCTCTTGCAGTGGATCTTTTGAGCCTGTCAGCCGCATGTGATGCCTTGGACCAGCACAACCTCAAGCAAAACGACCAGCCCATGGACATCCTGCAGATCATTAACTGTCTGACCACTATTTATGACCGCCTGGAGCAAGAGCACAACAATCTGGTCAATGTCCCTCTCTGCGTGGATATGTGTCTCAATTGGCTGCTGAATGTTTATGATACGTACGTATGGCAGGCTTTCTCCAGACTCTACCATGGGAGGCTTAGTTTACAGAATGGTGACGGTGTAATTAGCATCACAGCAGGGCTTTGGTCTAGAAATATGGTCCTCAGGATGAAAGTTTCATGAAGCCTTGTGACCAAATGCTATCCCTGTGATTAATCATTTTTGCATTTAATGGAACCAAAAAAAAAAATGTTTTGATATGCTGGGAGTTAAGGAACTAGGATGTAGATTGCACTCAGATTAGAAAGCAGATGAAACCTCAAGATACTCATTTTTCCAGTAGTAGGATGAGTCAGTGTGTAGCCGTTGGTTCTTGCCCTTGCTAGCCTGTGTATCTTGAATTCCTCCACCCTCTTTGGGTGCGGCTCCTTCTACCCAAAGAGATGCGCTCCTGGAGGTGTGACACTCCTGTCCCAGCTCCAAATAGTGTTAGCTGATACTCAAGAGATTTTTGTAGAGTGTGAATGGTTATGCAAAAAAAAAAAAAAAAAACAAGCCCTTAATGCAGCAAATTCAGATCCTCAAACCGGGAATTCTGTTTGTTTTTGTTTTTGTTTTTGTTTTTATATATATATATAAATAAGGATTGACGAAGTTTTAGTTTGGCACCTCCATTCATCCCTCTATCTGAGAGAGTGCTTGTTTTTATCTTTGGGATTGCCCCCCTCCCCAGTTTTGTCTTGAGCTTAATGAAGACAACTGAGGAAGGTAGCAGCAGGAATTGGTCTTAATTTCAACTGAATTCTTCTTAGACATCAAACTCATTATATGCCTGATTTCACATGTCAGCAAGAACATATTCCGCATTTAGAAATCTGGGAAGCTTTTCTGAAAGGAGTCGCATAGCAACTATTTTAGTTTTGCCTTTGCTGTAGATTTCTACCACCTCCTGGATTAAAATGTATACCTTTTTTTTCTTTGTTATTTTGCTAAGATAGTGCTTGTTAAATTCCAAGGCTATTGAATTCTTGTCACTATCTACCAAGCCCTTGATCTTGTTGGATTTTAATTGCAGATTATACTTACATTTGCTTTGAGAAGGGTTTCTATTCAGGTCTTCCCTCAAATATGTTTCAGCACCCATTTTCTTTGCAGATGATGTACGAATGAATTCTGAGTATATGACTTCCCTTCTCTATGCCTGAAAATTATTTGGGGACAATGTTAACTCCTTGAAGACCTGAGTTACTATATAAAATTTGTGAAACTTTTGATTTGCCTTTTTAAATAGGAAAAATAGTAAAAACTTGCCAGTGATAATACTTTTTCATGAATGTATTAGCACCCAGGATTTCTGTTTGACTAATGTATTTAGTAAATTGTACCAGTTGCAAGCTGAGCATATTGTTCACTAAAAGTAACCACTCTTGAGACCTATCCTTTGCTTATTCTATAGACTTTTATTTGAACCATGGTATATGGTTCAGTTGTTGTTCATAACAAAATAAAAGCTGAAAATGATCAAAAGACAGGTTTTACAAAATGAAAAACTTGTGCTTTCCCCATGGATACAATGAACTTGTTAATAAATTTGTCATGTGGAATGGTTTGATGTAAAGTAAAAGCATATGTATGTTCAAACATTGTTATAGCAATAGGATATTTTAAAATTGCTCCTTAAGATCATCTGTTCCAATGCCCTCTGATAGATTGTATCATATTTTTTCTTGTAGAGATAAATGTTCATATTTTATACTATGTGTCTTGTGGCCTGAAGTGACTAATTTTCTTCTCAGTAAGAGGCAATCTGATGAAAAGCTAAATGAGTGTTGAAGAGGGCAGAACAGTTAGTTGCTGGTAATTTTTTGGCTTCAGTAACCAAAGTGGGTAAATTGCTTAGCACATACTAGTAGTTCTTCCCCTTATCTACTTAAACCCAGGTGGCTCTCCAAAGATAAATAAAAGAATCTTTTTCTTATTTTATGTAGAGAAATGCTTACCATTCGAGTAAGGTCTTTTAGAAACTGAAAACTTGGTAAATGTTCACCGGTCAAGTTGGTCAGATTTCCATTTCATTCTAGGTCATCAGCCAAATAGATAATGAACTCAAAAATGTTAATGATCTTAATAAAACAATGGTCAATAGAGTTCCCACATCCAAGTTTGTTTTTTTTTTCCCCTTAACTAAGAAGTGTTTATCTTTCAAGAAAGTGTCAGTAATTGTTTTCTGCTTTGATTATTCATAATAGGGGACGAACAGGGAGGATCCGGGTCCTGTCTTTTAAAACTGGCATCGTTTCTCTGTGTAAAGCGCATTTGGAAGACAAGTACAGATGTAAGTCATGTGTGCCCGTTTATTAATGTTGGCTAATTACCCCAGTTCTAGATGGGGAATGACACAGTGTTCTTCGTTGACAGCAGGTTCCTCGTTTAAGATGTAAAATTACTCTTAGACAGGCATAAAATTTGGTTTGTGCCGTTCTCTGTCAGACAAGAAATTGTAGGTATTTAAGTAGAGAACGAGGATTAGCTTCTCCAGTACGAGTATTATTTTACATTACATCGACTGTGTCTGAATAAAACACATGTTCCTCGGGGATAAAGTCTGATTTCCTAACCCCTTTGTCTAAGTCGAAAAAATAAATGTGAAGGTTTAATCCATGCACATGCCTCATCTTTGGATTCTTATTTAAAGAGTACTATCTGGCATTCATGTTCAACAAACCTTGTTTATTTTATAATCATCTTACTGTGAATTATACTGACATATCCAATTCTGTGATGTGATTAACGTTTTATTATTTGAGAGACAGCTTGCCATTTCTTACAGGGTAACTATCACCTTACAGAATTTCCTTTTGATTAGCCGTTGGGCTCTTCTGCGTAAAATTTGTAAATCCAAATTAAAAGCAAATGCTAGCAGAGGGATGGTTGAGGTGACGAAGCAACCGTTCATTCCCATTGTGAAGGCATGTACTTGTTTTTCCCCTTTAAATGCTCATGAGAAATCTTTTCGGTAGGAATATTAAACAAACCTAGTATATCTTCTCTTTTCTCTTTTCCCCTAAGGCCTAGCCACATAGGGATGTGGATATGTGCTGAGCTTAAGGATAGGCAGAAGATAAAAGAGATTGAATTCCTCCAAAGCCATTCTGTGTCCTACTGCTCATTTCCCCCCTAGGAGTAAACCACAGAATACACAAGCTCTTTTAGCTCTCACTTTTATGTACTTTCCACTTGAGTTTTTCTCATCCTAAGAACCCAAGAAAAAAGAACAGCTTTCGTTAGCTGTTTGAAAATATGTTTTGGATGAAACAGAATATTTCTGTGGGCTTTCGTCCTTTAAATATTGTAGCTACTTGCTGTAGGTTAGCTTTTACTCTAAGCTTGCTAATGGTAAAGTACCAGCACATCATAATACTTACTTGATAAACCAAGGAAGCTTCCAGCCTGTGTTTCAGCTATTATACTAAGAGGGAACAGGTTGGAGGTTGGCCAAACAAAAAATATTAACTTCAAATTGGGATGTTTGAAGGCAATTCATAATTTTGAAATTTTGTGGATGTACTGGAGAGCTGGGGGGTGGGTGTGTGGGAGATCTCAAGTGTTGTCACTGCTATCTGAAATAAATATCCCATTCAAACATTGAATTTCTGGAGTTTAAAGTGTGCATATGAGTAGGAAAAGCTTTCATGGATTGACTTTCTTGGCAACTTTTATTTAAATATAAGATAGGATTAAAATAATTAGATTCCTGAGATCAAAAGCTATTACAAGTGTTCAGTGCATTCATTCATTCTGTGAATCCACCTATTTGGGGCACCTGCTATCATTCAGGGGCTGCTCTTCTGCTCTACCCATTTCTAGCACACAGTTGCTGTGTGGTCCTGATTTTGATATATTTTGGGATCTGATTTCCACAGGGGATAGCTCTTTGGGCCCGCTCTATGTTTCTTAATGCTAAAACATTTATTGTATGATGGAGGTCATGTCCTATATATAAACTGTTTTCCAAAGGATTATGTTCTGGCTTAGGAAAAAGTCACATGTCAGAACTGTATGTAAACTCTCATTTCTTACAGGGCTATAGTTTACTTAAACATTGTCACACTTCATATATACACAGTGGTGATTAACTTGATCCATAAAAGTAATGAATGTGCAGATTAGTGTACAGTAGAAGCAACCCGTCTGGGCAAGTAGGGAACCCCTCTCTCCTCTTGAAAATTGGTACTGGAACTGAGTAGGTGCTTTAGTTGTGCTAGCATCTACTTGGTGCCACTTTTTGATTGCTGGAATTCTCTTCTTCCTCCTGTAGACCTTTTCAAGCAAGTGGCCAGTTCAACAGGATTTTGTGACCAGCGCAGACTGGGCCTCCTTCTACATGACTCTATCCAAATCCCAAGACAGTTGGGTGAAGTTGCATCCTTTGGAGGCAGTAACATTGAGCCAAGTGTCAGGAGCTGCTTCCAATTCGTAAGTTATTCACCTTCTTGAGTAGTGTATTTATTCTTTTGCATTTGGGGAATGAATGGAAAAACCACGGAACTGTAGTTTCTCACATTAGCTCTCCCGTAGGCAGGTGGGTAGGGGATTTTTGAGGTTCAAAATCTCTGTGGGCAGTGGCTTCTGGAACTATGGGTTAGGGGAGAGAGAACAATGCACAGGAAGGGAAAGAGTCTATGACCAGAGCCAGAACCCCACAGGCTCCTAGGGTGTTGGTGGGAAAGTGAATCTGCAGTGATTCAGCTAGGGAGGAAATAAATCTCCAGCCAGAGACATCCTTTGTAAAACAAGAAAATGACCTCTGCAGGTGAGTTTCATGGTCTCTTCCTTTTTTCCCTAACCTAATTCTGTCATCATAACCTACTTTTCAGTAACTGTTGGTAAACAGTTAACACAGCTATCATTTTTTTAAGCTTTCCTATTGTAATGCCCAAGAATGCTCAAACTACTGCACTCATCTCACATACTAGTAAAGTAATGCTCAAAATTCTCCAAGCCAGGCTTCAGCAATACGTGAACTGTGAAATTCCAGATGTTTAAGCTGGTTTTAGGAAAGGCAGAGGAACCAGAGATCAAATTGCCAACATCTACTGGATCATCAAAAAAGCAAGAGTTCCAGAAAAACATCTATTTCTGCTTTATTGACCATGCCAAAGCCTTTGACTGTGCAGATCACAATAAACGATGGAAAATTCTGAAAGAGATGGGACTACCAAACCACCTGACATGCCTCCTAAGAAACCTGTATGCAGGTCAGGAAGCAATAGTTAGAACTTAACATGGAACAACAGACTGGTTCCAGATAGGAAAAGGAGTACGTCAAGGCTGTATATTGTCATCCTGCTTATTTAACTTATATGTAGAGTATATCATGAGAAACACTGGGCTGGATGAAGTACAAGCTGGAATCAAAATTGCCGGGAGAAATATCAATAACCTCAGATATGCAGATAACACCACCCTTATGGCAGATAGTGAAGAGAAACTAAAGAGCCTCTTGATGAAAGTGAAAGAGGAGAGTGAAGAAGTTGGCTTAAAGCTCAACATTCAGAAAACGAAGATCATGGCATCTGGTCACATCACTTCTTGGCAAATAGATAGGAAAAAGTAGAAACAGTGTCTGACGATTTTTTTTTTTTTTGGATTCCAAAATCACTGCAGATGGTGATTGCAGCCATGAAATTAAAGATGCTACTCCTTGGAAGGCAAGTTATGACCAACCTAGATAATATGTTCAAAAGCAGAGACATTACTTTGTCAACAAAGGTCCGTCTAGTCAAGGCTATGGTTTTTCCAGTGGTCATGTATGGATGTGCGAGTTGGACTGTGAAGAAAGCTGAGCACCGAAGAATTGATGCTTTTGAACTGTGGTGTTGGAGAAGACTCTTGAGAGTCCCTTGGACTGCAAGGAGATCCAACCAGTCCATCCTAAAGGAGATCAGTCCTGGGGTTCATTGGAAGGACTGATGTTGAAGCTGAAACTCCAATACTTTGGCCATCTGATGTGAAGAGCTGACTCATTTGAAAGACCCTGATGCTGGGAAAGATTGGGGGCAGGAGGATAAGGGGACGACAGAGGATAAGATGGTTGGATGGCATCACTGACTCAATGGACATGAATTTGGGTAGGTTCCAGGAGTTGGTGATGGACAGGGAGGCCTGGCGTGCTGCATTTCATGGAGTCACAAAGAGTCGGACATGACTGAGCGACTGAACTGAACTAATTGTATTTTTGACATTCATCTATTCTTCCAAGAGCTGGATGCTGCCTTTCCATAGGCTTCATGTCTGTCAGTAGGTCGGCACACTCCTGTCCATTCTCTTTTGCATCCTGCTCCAGTGCCTTTTCAGTACCATCATCCATGTCCCCACAAATAACCCTCTTCCTCCCAAGTGCCTCGTCGCTTCATGGATAGACATTTAGGTTGTTTCCGCTTTTTGGTAAGATAAATAATGCTGCAGTGAACATCTTTATGCAGTTAGCTCTTTCCTTTGATTCAAGTTTTTCCCTTAGGATAAATTCTCAGGAATGGGATTACCAGATATAAACAGTTTTGTAGCTTTTGATAAGTATCACCACATGGCTTTTGATCAAAAGTTGCTCCTGTTTGTAATACCACCAGCACTCAAGGAAGAGATATTTGCAGTTTTACATTATTTGCAGTGTTCTTAACGTTTTTTAAATCCTAAGAACTACAGATGTATGGGGTTTCTCATTCCATTCTAATCTCATTACCAACAGAACTAGGTGAATAAGTAACTGGGTTAGACCTGTATATAGTCTTACCACAGACTCAGATGAAACTATAGAAGGCTTCGTGGGCAGAACATTTACATATTTAAAGCAGTTTTAGCATTCTTTAATAGTTAACTGGGCAGATTTAAGAAATGCACATATATGAAGGCTGCTTACATATACTGTTTGGATTGTTTTGCCCAAATTATGGCAAATTAACTATGAAAGTAAAACAGTTGTAGAAAAATACATTTAGTTTTTTTGTCACCTCATACTCAAATCTCCCAAAACATGAATAAGACTATCACTTTCTCTGGGTGTTTTCTTATGTGTTGCTGTATTAACATTTCTCCTGCAGAACATAAACACAAGTAACTCCCATACAATGAGTCTGAATGACCACAAATAATCCAGATTCTTTTTTTTTCCCCAAATCCTATTGCAAAACAGCTTGCAGCGACCTACTTTTTCTCTCTCAGTGTTTTCTCTTTAGTCAAATTTCGGTGACTTTTTATAGTCTTAACTGTGAACCACACACATACAGAGTGTTCATATACACATATATGTGTACAGTTGTGTGTGTCATGTGACTGTGGTTGAGTGCAAGGGTCAGAGCACACACCTGCCGACAACCATCTGTATTCAGTGATGGTTCCTGTCTTGAAATCAGGTGGGCTGGCCTCAGGGCCACTGCAACCATTGTCCCATTACCTTGCAGGACTGACATTGCCACCTCCCCCAGACTCTGGTTCTCACTGTCTTTTTTTTATTTTAATCTGACATATAACATGTAAATTGAGGGTGTGGGACATGTTGATTTGATACATTTCTATATTGTAATATGATTACCATTGTGGCAGTAGTTAGCACTATCAAGTCATAGAATTACCATTTCTCTTTCATGGTGTGAAGGAGTAAGCTCTAGCCTTTGACTGCCTTGAACTTGGTGGTCAGGACCAGGGGCTTGTGAGCAGAAACTCTGCTTTCCATTGGGCCGTCCTCTCATCAGGAGCCAGGTCCGTCCCCGTCACCCATTGCATTCTGCTGTGGGATACCTGCTTGCTTCACTCACCTGCTGCCTCTTGTTTCGCCACATCCCTGTAACAGCTACACTCTATTTTCAGCGTTAGAACCCTGGCAGCTCAACAGTAACAATATTTTCCTGCAGTGCAAGACACCTGGGTTCAATCCCTGGGCTGGGAAGATCCTTTGGAGAAAGGAATAGTAACCCACTCCAGGCAAGAATCCCATGCACAGAGGAGCCTGGTGGGCTACAGTCCATAGGATCGTAAAAGGTCGGACCCAACTAAATGACTAAGCACGCACAATCACTGTATGACACCATCCTTAGACAGCTCCCGTTTCTTTCCCTGGTTCATGGAATAGCTCCTGGTTTCTCTGCTTCACTCTCAGACCTTTCCTGATCTGTCTCCATAGCTGCCCATGGTTCGCTTTCACTACCAAGTAACAGCTTCTCACTGCTTCCATTTGTACTGACCATGCTTGTGTACATAATATTGTTATGACTGCTACTGAAGATAGTATTTTTTAAACTTTGTTGCACAGTTCTCTCATTTAATCTTCCCCAACCCTTTGAGGAGAATAGAATCGGCAGGCTTGGGTTTAGGGTTGTTTTTACTGTTGTTTCAGTAGGTGAACAGTTTATCAGTGGCCCCTGCATTGCATTTCTTCAGCTGGTGGGAGAGTCTGATCCCTAGTCCAGCGAGCACTTCCCTCTCCTCCCCGCTGGGCCATTTTCCTCCTCATCCCCAAATACGCTCTTTTAAAAAATTTTCTCTTTATCTCATTTGTGTTTGGCTGTGCTGGGTCTTCACTGTTGCATGGGCTTTTTTCTAGTTGTGGCGAGTGGGGGCTTCTCGTTGCAGTGAGTTGTTGCGGTGGTTTCTCTTGTTGCACGGCACAGGTTCTAGGCAAGTGGGCTTCAGTAGTTGCTGCCCCCAGGCTCTAGAACACAGGCTCAATAGTTGTGGCGCATGGGCTTAGTTGCCCCATGGCATATGGGATCTTCCCAGACCAGGGATCAAACCTGCGTCTCCTGCATTGGCAGGCCTATTCTTTACCCCAAAGCCACCAGGGAAGCCCAGTACAGTCTTTTTGATATTAAGGCTCTCCAGCTTCCCAAGATGAAATAACATGCATATTTTCTGGTCTCTGCTAGAATACAAGATGCCATAATAAAACAGGGAACACGGGAGCATTGGGGAGAAGAGGATGCCGCATTTTAAGACATTGAGTATTGGCAAGCCGGATGTTGCTGGAAGAATGCTGGGCACGTTCTGTAGGTACAGAGCTGGGCAA
>SJXQ01009132.1:217016-229901 GCA_006408695.1 Aepyceros melampus
ATCCATTGTGAATTCTTTCTTCAGAATTGGCGTCCTCTCTCCGTCAGCCTTTTCCTCAGCCGGGAGCTCTGGCGTCAGCTTGCCTTTCGGAAGCTGTGCGGATTGCATGAAAATTCAGTGTTTGCTGTAGGGAAAGATAGCAGGAGTGAACAATGCCCTCTGCCCTTTGTTTGAAGCGTTTAAGACCTTGGGAATGGGGCCGGACTGGTGGCTCGAGCAAACTGGTGCTCAAAGGCTGCTCTGTCTACCAGCCTCAGGAAGTGAACGGCAGTGAAAGTACTTGTTTCTCTTACAATTACATTCCCTGCCTCACAGAAGAAGTTGACTTCAGTCTACACTCTTTTTATGTCCTTTGTCTTCTTGTCACCGACTCGAAAACTTCCTTCTTTTCAAGTTGGTAACTGTCAGCTTCTGGCTCAAGAGAAGGGCCTGGCAGACACAGGAGGAGACTGGTGTTTGCCCATGTGGTGCCCGCTGGGTGATCTTTTTATAGGTTTCCTATATACTTAATACCATTGAACTGTTCAGTTAGAGTGGTTAAGATAGTACATTTTATGGTATGTGTATCTTACCACCATAAAAAAAAAAGCTGGGAAAAAAACACAAAAACTTTTTAAAAGAAAGAGGAAAATAAACCACCAACTCCAAAGAACATGCTTTGCCTATTTTAAAATCAGTGTAGATCCATCAAGGTATTTATCCATGAAGCCCAGAAATGAAGTCATGCCTATGAATTTTAAAAGACAAAATTCACTGTCAATGTATGGGTTTGACAGTAGTCTCTTTACTGATATTAAATGGGGAAACAGATCTGTTTCTGTCTTCAAAGGATATGACAGTCAACATGTGTACTGGGAAAATGACTCATTTGGGCAATAGTAGACCTGAAGATTTGAAATTAGTTTGTTTTGGAAATATAGCTTCAATGAATGCATCATCGGGTTGATTGGCTCTCATATTCCATGAAACTATTCCTGTTGACAGAATAGATTGATCCTGAGACCATGGGAAGGCCAGATCTATCCTGACAGTGAGTCACACAGAGTACCTTAAGGAGTGTAAGACATCGTCCACATCCCTCCTTTTCAGATGAGAAAACTGAAACCCAGAAAGGCAGAATGAATATATTCTTCATTCTGCAGTAATATTTATGTCAGAATGAGAGATCCAGCCCAAGTTCCCTGTGTTCCAAGCTAGTATTTCCTTCTGCTAAACCATCTGAGTAGAAATAAATGGCTGTAACCAATTCAAATACTAGACTGAACTAAGCAAGTGTTTATAAATAGTCTTTTATATGAATTTTAGGTTATAATAGGATATGTGGAGAAATGAACACTCCTACCCCAACACATGTACACACACACACTCAAACTCACACTCACACTCTGTGATCTTTATTGAAAATACTCTAATCCCAATTACAGGTATCTAAGTTCTACCTCCAGATGAAATCAAATAATGTTTCCTCTTAGTTGGGAAGCACTTCACACTTTCAAGTGACTCCAGAGAGAGTCACGTATCTGTAAACTGGTACTTGGCAGTGCCCTGAGAGGTACTCACCTCCCTCCACCCCTAATAGTCTTTGTAGCATCATCTTCTGTAAACATTTTAAGGACTTCATTGTTTAGATAGAATTGAGCGCATCAAGTTTGTATTCAATATGCTTCACCTGCAAGAGCTTGCATGTCAAAATCTGTTTATTTTACATCTGTTTTCTACCTCCCGTTGTATTTATGCATTCAAAATGAATAAGTTGCTTTTTCATCTGTCCTCTGGATTTTTATATTCATATGACAAAAATGAATATCATCTCAGCACAGTTGCTGTAATACAGAAATGAGAATAAATTATGGCCTCAATTGTTGAGAACAAGTGTGTATGTGTATGTAAATAGCAAATCATTGCAGGATCTGGAGTAGTGAGTGGCAGAGTGGTTAGGCATGTAGGTCCTGAAGTTGACTGCCCAGATTCAAATACCAGCTCTGCTATTTGCTGGGCATGCAACCTTGGACACATTTCTTGAGCTTCCTGGCCCCTAAGTACCGGAGTACTTTGGAGGGTTAAATGAGCTAATACAGGTGGGGCACTTAGCATGGTGGGCACATGTTATTCGCTCAGTCATGTCCGACTCTTTGTGACTTCGTGGACCATAGCCTGCCAGGCTCCTCTGTCCATGGGACTTCCCAGGCAAGAATACTGGAGTGAGTTGCCATTTCCTTCTCCAGGGGATCTTCCTGACCCAGGGATTGAACCCTGGTCTCCTGAATTGCAGGCAGATTCTTTATTCTGAGCCACCAGAGAAGCAGTAGGTACTTAACTGAGCCTTAGTTATGATTATCTAAAGTGTATTTTGGGCTTCCCAGATGGCGCTAGTAGTAAAGAACCTGCCTGTCAAAGCAAGAGACGTAAGAGATACGGGTTCAAACCCTGGGTTGGGAAGACCCCCTGGAGGAGGTCATGGCAACCCATTCCAGTATTCTTACCTATGAATCCAGTGGACAGAGGCACCTGGTGGAGCTACAGTTCATAGGGTCACAAACAGTCAGACACAACTGAGGCAACTTAGCACGCACAAAGTGTCTTTTAACATGAGACTAGCCCACCAAGGTGAACAATTCCTTTTGCCTACAACTAAGCATCTGTAGATTAGATTCTAGAGAATCTTGAATGGTGTTAAAATACCATGCCAAGATACTTCTTAACCAGTTTGACAGCCTTCTTCATGCCAGTTGATCACATCTTATATTTTCCATCCTTAAAATAACTCCTAAAAATTCCACTTTGCTTAGGTTTCTTTGGGCTGTTTGTTGAGTAATCAAAATATGGACCCTTTTGTCCCATTGACATTCCTTTTACACCCGCTTGGACTGATGGGTATGGTATAAGTTTCTAGAACTTGGTATATATAAGCAATATGTATAAGCAGAGGTAGCATCACCAAGTTTCTACTGGGCCTGCTGATGGACACTTAGAATTCCTGCAGACTTTTAAGAAATCTTTTATCAGGGTATTATCAGCATTATCTTGAGTCAACTATTGGTTTTTATTGCTATTATTTTTTTCTGTTTGACTATAAGCTTTGATGAGTTTACCTTCATAATTATCCATTTAATATGTCACAGTTTATGTGCTTAAATTTCTCCATGTGGAGTGATGGGTATTTTTTCCACCAGCTTTTAAAGATAGGTTTGTAATCAATTTTTTCCATCCTTCTGCCCTCCCTCTTGTATTCCACCCCCCCACTCCTTTCCTTCGAAAGCTGAAGCGGAGGTTCTAATGAAAAAAGCCTTTTTTTTTTTTTTTTGAGAGCTAAACCTGCGTTTGAAAGAGTATTCTGGACTCCCTCTGATTAGTTCACCATTAATTCTAATTCACATTGATAGGTACTCCCAAAGCTCATGGAAACAAGGAGATATGAATTCAACAGTTACCATTTTCTTCTTTCCCATCTTTGTCACTGGCTTATAAAATGGATTTATTTAAATCTTTCTTTTTACATAGATTATGTAACATGAATTGAAGTGCAAAAATCTTCTTGGGATACCTTTATCTTATATCTAGGGTCCTTAGTATATCTGGGTGCATTGATAGCTAAAGGTGGATTTTTGTTTTGTTTTGTATTTTTCTTTGGGTTTGGAGGAGGAGTTGACATTTGATAAAATAGGGGAAAATTTTTTTTTCTGATTTGCTTCTTTTTTAGCTACATTAAAAAAAATACAAAATAATTGTTTTCCAAGTTTAGACAAATGTGTGCAGTTTTGTCACCACGACTACAATCAAGACAGAACATTTCTATCATCTCTAAAATTTCTTCTTGTTTTGTGGTCACCCCGCCTGTTCCCAGTCTGTGGAAACTACTCCTCTTGTGTTCTGTTCCTGTACTTATACCTTTTCCTGACCTGTATTTTAAACAATTGTAGGAGGCAGCTGGGAAAGAGTTACTGTTAGAGTAACAGTTAGAGTTAGAGTTAGATCTCGTTCTTGAGCATAATGTGTCCTGATAAGGCTTGAGAAAGGTATACCATGATAATTCTGGGCGGATATGAGTGCTCTACCATGAGCCTGTGAAAGTTTTCTCTTAAATAAGACTCTCTAGCATAACTTAATAATGTTGCATATACTTACAGATTTGCATAGATTTAAAACTTGTGCTTCTGTTCCTGGGAGCCATGGTATTAATTGGCTTATTAGTCAGGTGGAGCAGGGAGCCTTAGGTCAGGACAGTTGTCCTTGAACATGTAAATGAAGAGTGGATAATCACCGTGTGTTAGTGTTTGGGCTTATTTTCTCTTTAAGGGGTGATTCACAGCCCTGATGAATATTTAGAGCAATGACTGCCGGCCTCCAACCTGCTCATTATCTTCAGAACTTTAAAGAAAATACTTGATTTCTGCCGACGACAGCAGTTACAGGAAGCTTCTTACTTCTTCCTGTCTCATGAACACAACTGTTGACCTCTTAATCCTGATTTCCAACAAGAAATATTTCTGTAAATGTGGGGCTTCTTCAACTCATTTTATGGCTGAAAAGTCAGTTGAGTATCTGGGCAAAGCACATGTCTGCCAAGTGTGTGTGAGTGGGTAGAGGATGCGTTAGACCAACGAAGCTACAAAACAGGGAAGAAGGCAGTTGGGCATTTGGTTTGTGTTTTGTGAGGAAAGTAGTCCTAAAGAGCTTTTCCCATTTTATACCATTGATATTAATGCATTCCCCCCTCCCCTTTCACAGTCATCAGTTTCTTACACTCTTGATTTCCTTGCCTGCCCCTCTACCCCCAGGAAGGAGTGCCAGTGTTTTATTTTGAAAAAATTTCAAGAACAAAGAAAAGTTGGAAGGATAGTATGACCCACACCCATGTGTCCTGTATGTCTCTCCACCCTGGTTAGCATTTTTGTCCCATTTACATTTCACTTTTCCCAGGTATGTATGGCTTTGAATGTAGACACACAAACACATCTTTCCCCTTTACCATTTAAAGGTAAAAGGCCATCATTACTACAAAATACAAACCCCTGAGCACTTCACCATACATCTTTTTTATAAAAAGACTTTCTCCTGCAAAAGTGCGATACTGTCACTACACACAAATTTAACACTGATTCTCCAAGACACCTAGCATACAGTCCACACTGAAATGTCCCCATGCCTTCAGAGTGTCTCTTACTTCTGGTTGTTTTCCTCCAGGATGCAGTCAAGGTCTTTGTCATTGGCTGTTTATGTCTGTGTCCTTTCACCTCGTCTGAACAGTCGCCCAGCATTCTTTGTGTCTTCATTCATGACATTGACATTTTTGAAGAGTGCAGGCAGAATATGGGAGAAAGTCTCATATTCTGGAGTCTTCTGGTTGCTTCTTTAGATGAGATTCAAGTTGGTTCTTATTGATAATGCTAAGAATGAATGGTATGGTGGTATCAGTCAGATATTGCTGTTGTAAAAGTATCCTTTTCCCTATGTAATTAGAAAGTCATTTTTGTGATATTTTGAGCACTTCTGAGCATTCCATTCCTCAGTTGCCTTTCACTGTATGGTGTGAGCCTCCATTGATGATCGTGTCCTAATTCAGTGATTACCTTGGTGGTTGCCCAATAGCAGTTTTCTAATTCTTCCCTGCTCTCTGCATATGTTAGCTGGTTTTCTTCTGTCAAGAAGAGCTGTACTTTTCCCCTCTAATTTTCTGAGGGTCACTGAGGACATCCATGGTAATTGTGCATGTACAAAGATTGGCACTTCTCCTGATTGAGTTGCCTTTGGGTACCATATTTTCCATGATGTTGCTGAAAACACAAATGCATAGAATTGACCATCCTTTCGCCCCATAGCAGTATAAGCTAAGCATATGTCTGATAAAATATATTTCCACATCAGCCAATTCTTTCATGGGACCAAATCATATAACATGACTCATGTGCTAATAAGGATTGAGAAATCCATAGGCTTTTCTGTTTCTTTTTTCCTTTTCACTACCTCAATTGACCTGTTAGTCCATGCAGCTCATATATGTCATAACATCTAACAGTAGAAGGAAGGGTTGTTGTTGTTCAGTCAGTAAGTTATATCTTACTCTTTGTGACCCTGTGGACTGTAGCTCACCAGGTTCCTCTGTCCATGGGATTTTCCAGGCAAGAATACTGGGTGGGTTGTCATTTTCTTCTCCAGGGGATCTTCTCTACCCAGGGATCAAACCTGAGTCTCCTGCATTGGCAAGCGAGTTCCTTAACACTGACCCTCCTGGGAAATGCCAGAAGGAAAGATTGTTGTCGTTGTTGAGTCACTCATTTGTGTCCAGCTCTTTGCCACCCCATGGACTGCAGCATGCCAGGCTTCCCTGTCCTTCACCATCTCCTGGAGCTTGCTCAGACTCATGTCCATTGAGTCAGTGATGCCATCCAACCATCTTGTCCTCTGTTGTCCCCTTCTCCTCCTGCCTTCAATCTTTCCCAGCATCAGGGTCTTTTCTAATGAGTCAGCTCTTTGCATCAGGTGACCAAAGTATTGGAGCTTCAGCTTCAGCATCAGTCCTTCCAATTAATATTCAATGCCAAAAAGAAGGAGGGAAAGGAAATGATCAGAAGAGATAGGAGCATGCATTTATCTCAGTGCCTTTTGAGGATTCACTTGTACCTTCATGTAGCTCTCAGTAGACTGGCACAAAATTCAGTTCACAATCTGGTACTCGGGCATTGTCTCACATTGTCTGTATTTAGATAGTAGAGCCTCTCACACTCTTGGATGAGTTAAAGTTTCAAGAGATTTTGGAAATCAGCCTGTATGTTCCCTTCAGATATCACTTCTGTCCACCCATGTAGACTCCTTTAAGCATACATATTTCAGTCTGAAAATAATAGATAATCTTGAGCTGTGTCCTTGACTTCTTTGAGCCTTTTTTCATCTGTAACATCAAGCAAAAGAGATTACCTCAAGAGTTACTTATCCCTAGGTTGCTTTGATTATATGCTAAATGTTGTAAATGGAAAAAGCAGAAGGGATATGGGTTACGGTGTATATTTCAAAGCTTGGTTATTATCAGCCAAGTCTTACCTTATCTTCTGGATAACAGTTCTTGTAACAGAGCTGCAAAATACAGAAAACAGTCTTATATGTGTAGTGTGGCCTTTCACATGAGAGCACCTGTTCTCTGAATAGAAGTAGCCTAGCAAAGAACAAGAAGTGACAAAACAGCATATGACGCCTCATACAAATGATCCCTGGTGGCCCTACACTTGAGTTTCCTCAGCAACTCAAATGTAAAACACAAGGATCTTATGTCTAAGAAGATAAAAATGCCACCTTCCTTCTGTGTTATTTGTTACATGCAGGTTTCATATCATTTTATAGCAGATTTTTTCTTTTTAGCATTCGTTTGATTTCCATAAAAATTGGGATCGTTTGGAAGAAGCATCATTAATATTCTTTACAACTTGTTCTTGTTCCTCCTTTTATGTTCGTTGCTAGTTCAGACTTCTCTCTTATGTAAAATATTCCGCTGATACCCTTGGTAGATTTAGAGGTTGTTAAAGAAATCGTAATAACAGCTCAGGGAACAGTCAAGAACTGCCTGTCCTATACCGTGTGACCCCAGCTAGCTGTTCTCCTTGTAGTTCTAAATCTTTGTGTACAGACTATAATTCACATAACAGTTGTGATCAATTTAAATTCAGCAAATCTTTCCTAACACTAGGGCTTTGCAATCAGGGCCAGGAAAGTTGGGTTGTCAGCTATTAATGCTATAACCTATTAACGATGGCAGCGATATTGAAATGGCTTTTAGAAATGGCTATTTGAAAGGGAACATTTTACTAGTGAAAACAGATGAAAATGGCCTGGGAGGAGAGATTAACCTTTTTGAAATATCTGTGGTTTGTCCCCAGTATTTTCTATAAATTTACCTTATTCTTTCAATAAGAATGTTTGGAAATTCTATTCATGCATATGAATGCATACAATATTTATATATTTAGTTATTTTTTAAATAGACAGGAACTCTACTGAATAAATAAAAGCACACACACACATACACACACACACTTGTACTAGCTGACTGCTTTAACCTTGCTTGAGTTAATTATTTGCCATGAATAAATAGATTTCTGTAACTTGTCATGAGATGCATTACATGGAGTTTCTATTTGAAAAGCACCCTGATTTCAAATCAAGGTCTGCAATTTTAGCATGTTCCTTGTGATTTCTGGCTTGGGCTTCTTGAAATTTACTAGTCCTTTTTCTTCCCTCACTCTGTAATAGGTAAATATATATGTTTAGATGAAAATTTTTTAAACAGGTATAATCGACATATACCCTGGTATAAGTTTAATGCACAACCTTAAAAAATGTTTAATTGCAGTATAATTGACATAAAACATTTGGCAGTTTAGTGTACAATGTGTTGATTTGACACATATATTGCAACATGAGTACCACCCTAGTGTTAGCTAACACCTCTCCCACGTCACATAATTACCACTTCTCTTTTGTGGTGAGAACAACTGAGATCTAGTCTCTTAGCAACTTTGAAGTTTATAATGCAGTACTGTTGGCTGTAATCAGTGTGCTATGCATTGCTGCTGCTGCTGCTGCTGCTGCTGCCGCTAAGTCGCTTCAGTCATGTCCGACTCTGTGCGCCCCCATAGACGGCAGCCCACCAGGCTCCCCCGTCCCTGGGATTCTCCAGGCAAGAACACTGGAGTGGGTTGCCATTTCCTTCTCCAATGCATGAAAGTGAAAAGTAAAAGTGAAGTCGCTCAGTCGTGTCCGACTCTTAGCGACCCCATGGACTGCAGCCCACCAGGCTCCTCTGTACATGGGATTTTCCAGGCAAGAGTACTGGAGTGGGGTGCCATCGCCTTCTAGGTCTCTAGAA
The DNA here is from genome assembly GCA_006408695.1 of Aepyceros melampus. Lineage (NCBI taxonomy): Eukaryota > Metazoa > Chordata > Mammalia > Artiodactyla > Bovidae > Aepyceros > Aepyceros melampus. Next base: position 225,874 of record SJXQ01009132.1, read on the forward strand.
CTTACTTATCTACTTATCTAGCTGTAAATTGATAATCTCCCTATTTCCCCTACCCCCAGTCTCTCATAACCACCATTCTACTCTGTTTGGGGGAGTTCAGCTTTTTATATTCCATGTAGAAATGATATTGTACAGTATTTGTCTTTTTCTGTCTAAGTTATCTCATGTAGCATAACCCCCTCAGGGCCCTTCTATATTTGTCAAAAATTGCAGGATTTCCACCTTACAGCTGAGTGATATTCTCCTATATATATGCACACCATGTCTTTTTTTCACCCATTCATCCATTGACAGATACTTAGGTTGTTTACCCATCTTGGCTATTGTGAATAACGCTGCAAGAAGATGGGAGTGCAGATATCCCTTCAATATCCTGTTTTCATCTCCTTTGGCTATATACCTAGAAGTGCAATTGCTAGATTGCATGGTTGTTCTATTTATAATTTTTTGAGGAACCTCCATACTGTTTTCCATAATGGCTAAGCCAAATTATATTCCCAGCAGTGCACAAGTGTTCTCTCTTCTCCAGCCTCACCAATGCCTGTCTCTTGTGTTCTTGATGGTAGCCGATCTAATAGGTGTGAAGCAGCATCTCATTTGTCTCTCCACAGTGTTAACCAGCATACCCTTTGTCTCACAGGCAATAGTTGATCAGGCCTATCATAGCTTCTCGGTTTCTGTGTTGCAGAAGAGCACTGCCTGCCTGTTAGGTGCCCTGTAGCCTTTAGTTAATCATAGTGGACCCATGTTGGTTTCTTAGTTTTGACACATTAACCATGGCAGTATAAGCTGTTAATATTGGGACACAGTTTCTCAATCTTAGCACTACTGACATGTTGGCCTGGATGATTCTTTGTATTCTCCAAATCCAGAAATAGACTATGGATTAGCCTTTTGCATGTAGCAGACAAGCCAACAGAGGACATTAACTTTAAAAACTATTTAAAAGAAACTTATTTTGTCTTCTATTTCTTAGACAACCCTTATAAACTTATTATTTTTTGCTCTTTAAGATGCCTATGCAGGTTTTTTTTTAATTCTAACCTCATTCACATATTATAGCCCTTCCTTTTATTTATTGTGATCACAGTTTAATTCCCACCCATCATTAAATGCACCAAACCTTCACGGAAGGTATAGAAACATAGTTCCTGTCTCTAAACAACCCACAACCTAGGAGAGAAACAAAGGAGGTTTAGACAAGTATTGTTTCCAGAACAAAAGGTGGTTCCTTTTTATCATCTGAGAACTACTGGGTACAATCTCTTCCATAATGTTTGCTTTTCTCTATATGAATTTTTTTTCAGTTTATTAAGAACTGACTTGGTTTTTCAAAAGCCTGACAATGGGGATGCCAGTTACCTCTCTCTAAAATACATGTGTGTTTATGGTAGTTGGGAAGCAGGGCTTTCTGAGAAACCCTCTCATCACCTTTCTTCTGTGGCTAGGAACTGGTTCTGTTAGCCTGTTGTTGTTCAGTCGCTAAGTTGTGTCCAACTCTTTGCGACCCCATGGACTGCAGCATGCCAGGCTTCCCTGTTCTCCACTATCTCCCAGAGTTTGCTCAAACTCATGTCCATTGAGTCAGTGATGCCATCTAACCATCTCGTCCTCTGCCACCCCTTCTTTTGCCCTCAGTCTTTCCCAGCATCAGGGGCTTTGCCATGAGTCAGCTCTTGGCATCAGGTGGCCAGAGTATTGAAGCTTCAGCTTCCAATGAGTATGCAGGGTTGATTTCCTTTAGAATTGACTGGTTTGACCGTTAGCCCGAGAGAAAAGTAGGTATTTAGGTTGACACCCTGGCAGCCATTTGAAGCACAGCCCTTCAGTTCCAGATGGTTTCCGGAAAGCACAATAGGAAAGAAACCGAAAAGATACTCTGAACTGTGGCAAATCCAACTCCCAACCTACCACGTAATGTTCTTTGAAGTTATTATATTGTTAATTGCATCCTTTGGCTAGCCACCACTGTCTTTGTACGTTGTTAAGATGGCATTTGTATAAAGCCAGCATGCAATGCCTGGAAGGCAGAGGCAGTGACTGCAGTGGATTCCTTCCCTTACCTCTGTGCTGTGGGTAGTTGCTGTAGGAGAGCACCAAGAGAGAAGGAACAGAGACCCAAGATACTTGCACACTGTGGCAAGTGTGCACACTGGAAGGAGCTACGGTATCCTTGCTTTGTGTGTGTGCACACACCATAAAAGTGGAAAGAGGAGATATTCCCAAAAGCAAAAACAAAACCCAGGGCTGAACGGCCCATTCTGAGTTTTTGCTTAGATAGTCTGACACTGGTGTTTAGGGGCAAGGTCAAGGTAATCCTCAATACCGAGAGAAGCTATGAGGCCTGTGTGCGGGTCAGCAGATAATGGCATCTGCAAGGATGACTCAATCCATTGTCCTCATACCTATCTTTTGACCTCAACAGCTTCCTGACATTTCAGGCTAACCTCTTGTTTTCTAGAGTGATCACAATGTAATTTTAGCTGGGTTTTACTTCTAGTGCTTTTAGCTCTCTATAGACACTTGGCCTGGTTTTGAATTCTTCCTTTCTTTATCGCCAGACAAAAGGAAAGGGAATATGCCACTAGGATACAGAATTGTTGGCAGTAAAAATGAAAGGTCAAAACAGAATGAGAATGTGAATCCCTGTACCTTGTCTTCAGTGCTGTCAGTTGGCACAGGCGAGCAGTTTTGAAAGAGCCAAAATGATGGATCTTGCCTCTTAGGAGGAAGAAAGAACCTTGAGAATTTCCCGCCTTTAAGCACAGGAGAATCAGTGGTCTTTTGAAAGAGGAGAGCATTCTCTAGCTCCCCTTGTTAATTTCCACTAATGCTTTAACAACTTTCAGCATCAGGAAATGCTTCCGCATGAGTTACAGCCTAAACATGCTGCTTAAGCCTGTTTCTTCTTCTTCTGTTCTCAGTGGAGAAATCGAACAGCTGGTCATAGGCCCCTATGCAAGAGCCATTCACATAATTGAAAACTGTTATTAAATCACCCCTTCAGTCACTATTTCTTGCATATTCTCGTGTGTGTGTGTGTGTTGTTGTTGTTGTTGTTTTTTCATGGCTAAATAATCCCAATTCCCTCTCATAGGTCTTTCAAGCTCTTTAATTATCGCTGTGCCTTTCTGCCAAGCCTTCTCTAAGTTCCAGGTCAGGACTTAGCTTTAGCCACTAGAACTAGACACTGTTCTCTAGTCCCAAGGATAATGCAATGTTTGCGTCACACCATATTTGTTAGGCCTTTTGTTATACATCACAGACATGGTCATTTTTTTTTTTTTTTGTCTTTATTTTGGGCACCTACATTTGTTGCTGACTCATGGTCAGATTTTTTTTTTTTCTGACTTCCACAGTGAACAGAAGCTTTCTGTTAAAATTATGCTTTCTGTAATAAGCCTGAATCTTTCTTTGTAACCTGTCATTGAATCTATCATTAAAGAAACTATCCTTTAAACTTAAGTCAGAGAAACATATATAGGTTCAGACTGGGCAACAATAAATCCCATGTTTTACATCAGAATGAATTAGTAATGCTTTTTTCAATTTGCTATCTTTCTGTGATAGTTTTTATCCTAGCTCCAGATGGTTATTTTGATAAATTTAGTTTCTGGACCAGTGGAGCAAGAGATTGTTATAGGACTTATTGTAACCGGAACTTGCAGTTCTTTTGACACAGTCTCTCATTGTATCTTTGTTTACCGGATGAAGAAACACTTAGAGACTAAATAATAATATAACTAGAACAGTCTGGACCTAACAGAAGCAGAAGATATTAAGAAGAGGTGGCAAGAATACACGAAAGAACTGTACAAAAAAGATCTCCACAACCCAGATAATCATGATGATGTGATCACTCATCTAGAGCCAGACATCTTGGAATGTGAAGTCAAGTGGGCCTTAGAAAGCATCACTACGAACAAAGCTAGTGGAGGTGATGGAATTCCAGTTGAGCTGTTTCAAATCCTAAAAGATGATGCTGTGAAAGTGCTGCACTCAATATGCCAGCAAATCTGGAAAACTCA
>SJXQ01009133.1:0-24060 GCA_006408695.1 Aepyceros melampus
AGATATAATCAAAGTATAAAGTGATAATCTAGACTACAGAGATAAAGAGAATGCAGAAGAAATGAACTCTCAAATCTGAAACACTGACAGGACTGAAGTCTGGTTGGATCTGAGGAAATAAAGAAAAGTGATGGATTGAAGATGAGAAAAAAATAATTTAGAAATTGAAGAGTGAGACTATCCCAAAGGTTACAAGGGAGTGTAAGAAGATGCAGATTTAAACTTTAAGAAAGCAAGTGATTTGGACCACATATGTCTAGTTGACAGCTGTCTCTTATGTAATGTTGTGATGATAAAGCAGAATTGCTCATATTTCAACTTCAAAGTAAAATAAACACATTTTCTACAAAATTACAAAAAATAACACTATTTTCAACATGCTATTAAGTGAGTTTGGAAAATTTCTGCCACTTGGGTGGATTTGTTACTCTGAACTGTAGAGAATATTATATGGCAAGTATGATTTGAATCTCAGTGATTACCCTTGCAAATAAAAAAGGTTAAATTTAAATATTATAATTTCAATAGCATGAATCTAAAATGTAAATTCTGTAATTCTACTTCCTGAAAATACTTTGAGTTCAAGTGACTAAATCCAGGAACAAAAATTAGAGGATAAAAATAAGTCATAATTCTTATCTAGCTCATCCCTGCCTTTAATATATATTAAAAAACAAACAAAACCAAACAAATGAACACCTAATTGACTGAATCTACTGAAAGTGGGTGTCAGCTTTCTCAATTTCTTCAGAGCTTTTAGAATATCATTCTTCACTTCAAGTCACTGTTCAATCAAGTAAAAAAAAAAATAGCAGGAGAAACTGCAAGGTTTTATTATGTCTAGAAGATTCTGTTTACCACTGTGACAAAAAGAAATGTGTACTTGTACAGAAATCCTATGACTTAGGTCAATCGTACACTTAGGAGGAGCAATTGCTGTTGTATTTGGAGTTTGTCTAAATGCTCAGTTATTTTTCATATGTTTTTGGTCTTTTTTTTAAAAGAGGCTTTTCTCATTATTTCAAAACCCAATAGGATTGTAATGGAATTGGAAAACGTAGTCCATATGTCTTGGAACTTTTTAGAGTTAAATCATCAAATTACTGTTCAAACTGTTTTGATTACTTAAAATACAATTATACACACACACACACACACACACACACACACACACCCATATAGGGCTTCCCTGGTGGTTCAGCTGGAAAAGAATCTGCCTGAAAGGTGGGAGACCTGGGTTTGATCCCTGGATTGGGAAGGTTCCCTAGAGAAGGAAACAGCTATCCACTGCAGTATTCTGGCCTGGAGAATTCCAAGGGTCACAGAGTCAGACACAACTGAGCGACTTTCACTTTTTTTCACTTACCCACATAAGAGAATAATGCAAAATTCTTACAGTGGCTTTCTGCTTAAATATTTCATTTCCATATATTTATTTTCCCTTTATTGTTGAATGTCATATGACTCAAGTACATGATTCTGTGATGGTAATAGTATTGTATTATTTAAAAATAATCAAGTGCAATTTGTTATTAAATTGACAAACATTTTTGTTCAGTGTTTATGTATCTGTTGCCAATTCATTACCCAAATGTGTAAACATTTTTGTAAACAAACCAGACAAAGGGTAAAAAAGTTTAGATGTACTCAAATCCATTGCTATTCTGCTTACATCCTTGAAAAAAAAAAGTAAACATTTTCTGCTAAATATGAGGGCTTGCTGTTACACCTTAATTAAAATGATTATTGGATAAATTCTTCATCCCATCACAATTGGCTCAGAAATATAATCTTTCATACTATCACAAATATTATTTTAGAGAAAAGTTTATTTTTCTGTTTCATTGGCAAAGAGCATTTATGTCCATATCTATGACTTGTCTATGGCATTAAACAGGAAATTTCAAAAGACAAAATATATTGTTGGAAGACTCACTTACTCTGCAACTTACATTCATCATAAACATTGCTGGGTATGAGTTATCATTTCTCTTTTGCAGGTGAGGTCAGTTAGGCGTCATTCACTGAGTGAGTCATACCATGTGTTGGGTCTTTCCAGGGAGTCCTCTCCTAAGTGTACTTGTGGGTATTGAACTTCCCTTTACTTCTTAGAGGAGCTTTTCCTTTACTTAGCTAAGATTGAAGGAATTTTAACAAATATTTTTGACATTAGAGATTATTTATCCAAGCAACATTAAATTTGAGTGCTGCAGTAAATTATGAAAGAGTGTAACAACATTTGTTTTTCCTAAAGAAGCCTATTTAGCTACTGCAGCAGTAGAGACATTTTGGCTGAGCATTTAATAAAATATAAATTACAGGCTGTTGCTAAGGAAACATTCTTAAACATAGTATTTATTTATTTACTTATTTTTATGAAAACATTGGTATAAAATTTATTATTATGAAAACACCTTGTGTTGGAAATTATTTTTAATTCCTAAGGAAACTATATTTTTTATAATTCTACTTCTTTTATATTAATATGTTTCCCTGGTGGCTCAGACGTTAAAAGCATCTGCCTATAGTGCGAGAGACCCGGTTCGATCCCTGGGTTGGGAAAATCCCTGGAGAAGGAAATGGCAACCCACTCCAGTACTCTTGCCTGGAAAATCCCATGGACGGAGGAACCTGATAGGTTACAGTCCATGGGTTTGCCAAGAGTCGACATAACTGAGCAACTTCACGCACTCACTCACTCACTTGTATATTATAAGCAAAAAAATGTGGAAGTTTGTCACATATGATTTATAAATAACTACATTGTTATGGTTTTCTTTGTGGAGGACAAGGATTCCTGCTGTAATAACTGATTATGCAATTACATATGTACTGCTACTGTTGTGTGGAGATAGCATAATATGTTTGTGCAAACATAGAATACAGTCATATGGTTTAGATTCTGTAACTGTGTATTATGAAATCATTTGCAGCCCTACCCTAAACTTCCACTGAGAAAAAAATGTTACAGATAGGATAAACCCAAGGGCATTATAATTTAAAAGCTCTTTCTGGAAAATAAGCTGAGATAAACTAATAAAGCAGAAATCTCCTTCTCTCATAATTGTGAATATTGTGTCCTAGAAAAGGCAAAGACTCAGAGACAGATGAGTTGTGGTGTTTCAACTTGGGCAAATTATTTAATCATTCTTACTTTAAGTGTCTTAATTTCTAAACAAAAAATCAGACTACTGAACTTTTGTGTGTATTTGTATGAAAATGATTGGAAAATATAAGATAAAAATTTGAAAAGAGAAAATAATTTGGAAAAAATAGGCATTCATTATTATTGTATGTTTTTATTTTCCCATCCAATTGTACTAACATATGAAATGTCACTTTATTAAGCTTTTTCTACAAAAGCTAAATTAAAATCAAAGGCCATATGTAGTATCTATAATGTTACATTTCTGATTTGACAATTCGCTATTTATTAGAAGATTGAGATAATTGCCAGATGAGTTTATTAGCTAAAATTCTATATGTAGGAAAATTAAGAGAATACTAAGATTTTTTGATATGATAGTAAAATATGATTGTTATTCAGCAACTATGCTCCTTGGCATTTACCTAAAATCTTTTTTTTTGTCCACATAAGGTCCTATACACAAATATTTGTAGCAGCTTTATTCAAAGTTGCCAAAAAATGAAGCAAACCAACATGTCCTTCAATAAGTGAATGGATAAAAAACTGTGATAAATCCAAACACTGGAATGTTATTTTGCACTTAAAAAAAGTAAATAATAGATATCAGGACCTGGGAAGACATAAAAGAAGCTTACATACATATTACCAAGTGAAAAACATTGGTCTAAAAAGATTGCATACTGTATAATTTCAATTATATGGCCTTGTCCAAATGGTAAAATTATGGAGACAGTAAAAATCAATAGCGGCCAAAAATTTAGGGAGAATGAGAAATGGATGAAGGCTGCTCAAGTGGTGCAGATTTTTACGGCAGTGAAACTATTTTGTATGATACTATGGTGATGGTCATATGTCTTTTTGTATTTGAACAAACCGGTAGAATGTACAACAGCAAGTGTGAACCCTAGTGTAAACTACGGTCTTTGGGTGATAGTGAGTGAGTGAAGTTGCTCAAGCCGTGTCCGACTCTTTGCAATCCCATGGACTGCAGCCTACCAGGCTCCTCCATCCATGGGTTTCTCCAGGCAAGAATACTGGAGTGGTTTTGCATTTCCTTCTCCAGGGGATCTTCCCAACCCAGGGATCAAACCCACGTATCCAACATTGCAGGCAGACGCTTTAACCTCTGAGCCACCAGCCACTTTGGGTGATAATGATGTGTCAATTCAATGCAGGTTCATCAGTTTAACAAATAAACCACTACTGTGTGGGATGTTAATACTACAGAAGGCGGTGTGTGGGCTAAGGGTTAGGAGGGTATGGGAATTCTCTCTACTTTCTACTCAGTTTTGTTGTGAACCTAAAACTTCTCTAAAAATAAAGTGTATTTTAAAATGTAAATAGTGGACATTAATTTAAAAATGAGTAAGTTAATAGGGAGAATATATTCACTTAGTCCTTATTTAAATAAAATAAGCTTAACATTAAAAAAAGAAGATACACTGTGTATTAGCTATTTAGCTGAAAATGCATAAAACGTAATAGTCATCACAGTAACAGAAGAAATGATGGAGCAAGTTGAGCAAAGAGGCCAGAGAGCACACACACAGCTTCATGCACACTGGAAGATACTAGAGATGTACCATTCATTATCAAAATGAGTTTATGTAGGGGAAAAAAAAAAAAAAAAACTATGAGCAGAAATATACCAAGGATCACATACGCTGCTGACTTGCAATGTCCTGCATGTCCTTGGGGCCACAGAAGAGAAAGCCTGTTGGAGGAAGTTTGACCCCTCTGTCTTTGTATCCATAAAATGAGAGTTTAAGAACCTTAGTAGGTTGTGCACCAAAAGGGAAGCTTCCTAGTTGGAGAAAGTGCCTTGTTAGAAAGGGGAACTTCAAGAGCAGGAATCAGTCTTTTTTTCTGCTGAGGACTTCAGCTCCACTGAGCCAGTTCTTTGGTTCGACCACAGGAATGGATGAAATGAGCCCCTGAAGGCCATCTCTCCTTATTGACCTCAGAGAAAGATGAAAATGGCATTCATCAGGAGCCCGCAATGAATCAAAGTCTTGTAGATATTTCCTTTTACCCTCAGAAGAACTCTGCCAGGTAATGAACTATACAAAAGGAATAAATGAGTCCCCCAATATTGCCCAGCCATAAAAGACTGCAGCCTTGTGATTGAAACTCAGTTTTACTGGCTCTAAAACTATGACCTTAACATATTTTAGCTCCTTAATAATTTAAAAGTTCTAATACTGCAACGTGTGTGTGTGTGTGTGTGTGTGTGTGTGTGCGTGCATGCTCAGTTGTGCCCGACTCTTTGTGACCCCATATATATAGCCCATATATATAGCCCACCAGGCTCCTCTGTCCATGGGATTCTCCAGACAAGAATACTGGAATGGATTGCCAGCCTTCCTCCAGGGATCTTCTGTTGCAATTTAAAGAAAAACAAAAATATGATTTCCATGGAAGTTGATCCAATAATAACTTACTGAAAAAGGGAAATCTGACTATACCTATTCGATGGCTTAAAGACAGTAATAAATAACTGGTGCTTGTGTGTGTGAAGGGCTTCCCTTGTGGATCAGCTGGTAAAGAATCGGCCTGCAACACAGGAGACCTGACTTTGATTCCTGGTTAATAAGAGCCCCTGGAGAAGGGAAAGACTATGTGTGCTTACTAAGGGCTAAACATGTAAAGGCATTTTGTTAATTTCCCTGAAGGCACTAGGAACCAGGAATTGAGGAAGCTGAACTTGACAACGTTTTGTTAGAGTGAGGCTAGGGAGGCCCCAAGAAGGTTTCTGCTATAACAAAACAGAAAATATAAAACCATCCTTATCCCAGCCTCCAAGTGTCCAATAAATAGAGGGCTACAGAACTCTCTGGAACCCTGAGGATATCCCTCCTTTCTATTGCTCCCGGTCTCACAGCCATGAATGTAGGCCTTGAGACCATCAAACTGCGTGAGTCTGTCCCTGACCCTCCTCTTACAAAATTTTTTTTTCTTTTCTGCCACCATAATCTCTTGTCCTGATTATTGTGGTATTATCTAATTAGTGTTTCTGATACTCTTCCTTCTTCCTACAATATCTTTATGATTTAACAACTCAGTTAGGCTAAAGTATATTCCCTAGAATTCTCTTTCTAGAACACTTCTGGAAAGGGTAAGCTAAAAGAGTAGTCTCATATAGGAGGTGGAAAATCAGAGAAAAGCATAAACACAGCTTAGAGCATCAACATAGTTTTATAGCATAAACAACATGCTGTGGGCTATCCTCAGTCATGTCCAGCTCTTTGCGATTCCATGGACTCTAGCCCACCAGGCTTCTCTGTCCTTAGAATTTTCCAGGCAAGAATACTGGAGCAGGTTGCCATTTCCTTCTCCAGGGGATCTTACCAACCTTGGGATCAAACCCAAATTTCCTGTGTCTCCTGCATTGGCAAACACATTCTTTACCAGTGTGCCACCTGGGAAGCCCAGCATAATCATGAAAAAAGTGAAAATGAAAACCACTCAGTCATGTCCCACTCTTTGGAACTCCATGGACATGGAGGCTCCTTGGTCCATAGAATTCTTTTAATAATTATGGTTGACAGTATTTTATAGGGGAATGGATAGAAAAAAGCCAAACACTTCATAGCTTAGATTCGCTCCATTGGTGGCTCAGATGGTAAAGAACCTGCCTGCAATGCAGGAGACCTGGGTTCAATCCCTTGGAGGAGGTCATGACAACCCACCCTGGTAACCTTGCCTGGAGAATCTCCATGGACAGAGGAACCTGTTGGGCTACAGTCCATGGGGTCACAAACAGTCAGACACAACTGGGTGACTAGGCACAGCACAGCAATCTCATTAATACAATTGCTTGTATCTACCTGCCACCAACATTATTAGATTCACAACTGACAGGTACCATCAGTTCAGTTCAGTTCAGTCGCTCAGTCGTGTCCGACTCTTTGCGACCTCATGAATCGCAGCATGCCAGGCCTCCCTGTCCCATCATCAACTCCCGGAGTTCACTCAAACTCACGTCAATTGAGCCAGTGATGCCATCCAGCCATCTCATCCTCTGTCGTCCCCTTCTCCTCTCACCCTGAATCCTTCCCAGCATCTTTTCCAAGGAGTAAACTCTTCGAATAAGGTGGCCAAAGTACTGGAGTTTCAGCTTTAGCATCATTCCTTCCAAAGAAATCCCAGGGTTGATCTCCTTCAGAATGGACTGGTTGGATCTCCTTGCAGTCCAAGGGACTCTCAAGAGTCTTCAGCCATAGTTCCTCCCAATTATTCAATAAAACACTAATCTTGGTGATTGTTCTTGTTGTTCAGTTGCTCAGTCATGTCCAAATTTTTGTGATCCTGTAGACTGCAGCATGCCAGGCTTCCTTGTTCTTCACCAGCTCCTAGAGATTGCTCAAACTCAGGTCCATTGAGTCAGTGATGCCATTCAAGCATCTCATCCTCTGTCTTTCCCTTCTCCTCCTGCCTTCAGTAATTCCCAGCATCGGGGTCTTTCCCAACAAGTCATCTCTTGGCATCCAGTCACCAAAGTATGGAGCTTCAGCTTCAGCATCAGTCCTTCCTATAAATTTTCAAAGTTGATTTCCTTTAGGATTGACTGTTTTGGTCTCTTTGCTGTCCAAGGGCCTCTCAAGAGTCTTTTCTAGCACCACAGTTCCAAGGCATCATTTCTTCAGCCCTTAGTCTTTTTTATTGTTCACCTCTCACACAACTACTGGAAAAACCATAACTTTGACTATTGGGACCTTTCTTGGCAAATGAATGTCTCTGCCTTTTTTTTTTTTTTTTTATTGAAGGATATTTGCTTTACAGAATTTTGTTGCTTTCTGTCAAACCTCAACATGAATCAACCATAGGTATACATATATCCCGTCCCTTTTGAACCTCCCTCCCATCTCCCACTCCATCCCACCACTCTAGATTGATACAGAGCTTCTGTTTGAGTTTCCTGAGCCATACAGCAAATTCCCGTTAGCTATCTATTTTATATATGGTAATGTTTCCATGTTGCTTTTTCCATACATCTCACTCTCTCCTCCCCTTTCCCTTGACCATAAGTCTGTTCTCTGTGTCTGTTTCTTCATTGCTGCCCTGTGCATAAATTGTTCAGTACCAGTTTTCTATATTCCATATATATGTGTTAGAATGTGATATTTATATTTCTCTTTCTGACTCACTTCACTCTGCATGATAGGTTCTAGGTTCATCCACCTCATCAGAACTGACTCAAATGCATTCCTTTTTCTGGTTGAGTAATATTCTATTGATACATGTACCACAAGTTCTCTATCCATTCATCTGTTGATGGACATCTAGGTTGCTTCCATTTTCTAACTATTGTAAATTGTGCTGCAGTGAACCATGAGATACATGTGTCTTTTTCAATTTTGGTTTCTTCAGGGTATATGCCTAGAAATGGGATTGCTGGGTCATATGGTAGTTTTATTCCTAGTTTTTTTTTTTTTTTTTAAGGAGTCTCCATACCATCATCCATAGTGGCTGTATAAATTTACATTCCCACTAACAGTGAAAGAGAGTTCCCTTTCCTCCACACCTCTCCAGCATTTATTGTCACCAGTGTGAGGTGATGTCTCATTGTGGTCTTGATTTGCATTTTTTCTAGTAATGAGTGATGTTCAGCATCTTTTCTTGTGTCTGTTAGTCATCTGTATGTTTTCTTTGGAGAAATGTTGGTTAAGGTCTTTTCCCCACTTTTTGATTGGGTAGTTTTGTTCTTCTGGCATTGAGTTGTGTGAGCTGCTTGTATATTTTGGAAATTAATCCTTTGTCAGTTGTTTCAGTTGCTATTATTTTCTCCCATTCTGAGAGTTGTCTTTTCACCTTGCTTATTGTTTCCTTTGCTGTGTAAAAGTTTTTAAGTTTAAACGGGTCCCACTTGTTTGCTTTTGTTTCTATTTAGGAAGTGAGTCATAGAGGATCTTGCTTTGATTTATATCATTGAGTGTTCTGCCTATGGTTTCCTCTAAGAGTTTCTGGTCTTACATTTAGGTCTTCAATCCATTTTGACTTTATTTTTGTGTATGGTGTTAGGAAGTGTTTTAATTTCATTCTTTTACATGTGGTTGTCCAGTTTTCCCAGCACCATTTATTGAAGAGGCTGTCTTTGCCCCTTTGTATATTCTTGCCTCCTTTGTCAAAAATAAGGTACTCCCAGGTTCATGGGTTTATTTCTGAGCTTTCTCTTTTGTTCCATTGGTTTATATTTCTGTTTTTGTGCCAGTACCATACTGTCTTGATGTCTGCAAATTTGTAGTATAATCTGAAGTCAGAAAGGTTGATTCCTCTGCTTCATTCATTTTCTCAATAATGCTTTGGGTATTTGGCATCTTTTGTGTTTCCATATAAATTGTGAAATTTTTGTCCTAGTTCTGTGAAACACGCCATTGGTAATTTGATAGAGATCACATTGAATCTGTAGATTGAATCTGTAGATTTGGTAGTATAGTCATTTTCACAATATTGATTCTTCCTACCCAGGAACATGGAATATCTCTCCATCTGTTTATGCCATTTTTGAATTATTTCATTAATGTCTTATGATTTTCAGTGTACAGTCTTTTGTCTCCTTAAGTAAGTTTATTCCTAGATATTTAATTCATTTTGTTGCAATGGTGAATGGGATTGATTCCTTAATTTCTCTTTCTGATTTTTCATTGTTAGTATATAGAAATTCAAGTGATTTCTGTGTACTGATTTTGTATCCTGCAAGTTTGCTAAATTCACTGATTAGCTCTAGTAATTTTCTGATACTATCTTTAGGGTTTTCTATGTATAGCATCATATCATCTGCAAATAGTGAGACCTTTGCTTCTTTTCTGAGCTAGATTCCTTTTATTTCTTTTTTTTTTCTCTGATTGCTGTAGCTAGGACTTTCAGAACTATGTTGAATAAAAGCAGTGAAAGTGGACACCCATGTCTTGTGCCTGATCTTAGGGGGAATGTTTTCAGTTTTTCACAATTGAGAAAAATGTTTGTTGTATGCTTATCGTATATTGCCTTTACTATGTTGAGGTGGGTTCTAATGCCCATTTTTTGAAGAGAGTTGGGCTATAAAGAAAGCCGAGCACAGAAGAATTAATGCCTTTCAACTGTGGTATTGGAGAAAACTCTTGAGAGTCACTTGGACTGCAAGGAGATCCAACCAGTCTATCTTAAATGAGATCAGTCCTGGGTGTTCGTTGGAGGGATTGATGTTGAAGCTGAAGCTCCAATACTTTGGCCACCTGACTCATTTGAAAATATCCTGATGCTGGGTAAGATTGAGGGCAGGAGGAAAAGGGGACAACAGAGGATGAGATGGTTGGATGGCATCACTGATTCAACGGACATGGGTTTGGGTATGTGATGCCCAAACAGGAGTTGGTGATGGACAGGGAGGCCTGGAGTGCTGTGGTTCATGGGGTTGCAAAGAGTCAGACACGACTGAGTGACTGAACTGAATCATAAATGGGTACTGAATTTTGTCAAAGGCTTTTTCTGCATCCATTGAGATTATCATATGGTTTTTATCTTTCAATTTGTTAATATAGTGTATCACATTGATTTGCATAAGTTGAAGAATTCTTGAATGCCTGGATAACCCAACTTGATCATAGTGTATGAGCTTTTTGATGTGTTGCTGAATTCTGTTTGATAAAATTTTGTTGAGGAGTTTTGCTTCTTTGTTCATCAGTGATTTGTGTGTGTGTGTGTTCTTCTCTGGTTTTGGTATCAGGGTAATTGTGGCCTCGTAGAATGAATTTGGGTGTTCCTTCCTCTGCAATTTTTTGAAAGAATTTTAGAAGGATGGCCATTAGCTTGTCTCTAAATGTTTGATAGATTTCTCCTGTGAAGCCATCTTGTCCTGGGCTTTTGTTTTTGGGAGATTTTTGATCACAGCTTCGATTTTAGTGCTTGTAATTGGGTTGATAATAATTTCTATTTCTTCCTGGTTCAGTCTTGGAAGATTAAACTTTTCTAAGAATCTGTCCATTTTTTCCAGGTTATCCATTTTATTGTCATATAGTTGTTCATAATAGGTTTTTACACTCTGTTGTATTTCTGCATTGTCTCTTGTAACCTCTCCTTTTTTTTTTTTTCTAATTTTGTTGATTTTATTCTTCTCTCTTTTCTTCTTGATGAGTCTGGCTAATGGCTTTTCAATTTTGTTTATCTTCTCACAGAACTAGCTTTTAGTTTTATTAATCTTTACTACTGTTTCTTTCATTTCTTTTTCATTTATTTCTGCTCAGATCTGTATGATTTCTTTCCTTCTATTAATTTTTTGGAAGGGTTGTTCTTCTTTTTCCCATTATTTTAGGTGTAAAATTAGGTTGTCTATTCAATGTTTTTCTTGTATGTTGAGGTAGGATTGTATTGCTATAATTGTTCCTCATAGAACTCCTTTTGCTGTATCCCACAGGTTTTGAGTTGTCATGTTTCCATTGTCATTTGTTTCTAGAAAATTTTTTGATTTCCCTTTTGATTTCATCATAACCTGTAGGTTATTTACAAACATGTTGTTTAATCTCCATGTGCTTGTGTTTCTTACAGTTTTTTTTTTCTTGTAATTGATATCTATTCTCATAGCATTGTGGTTGGAGAAGATGCTTGATATGATTCAATTTTCTTAAATTTACTGAGGTTTCATTTGTGACCCAAGATGTTGTTTATCCTGGAGAATGTTCCATGTGCACTTGAGAAGAAGGTGTGCTGCTGCTGCTGCTGCTAAGTTGCTTCAGTCGTTTCCGACTCTGTGTGACCCCATAGACAGCAGCCCACCAGGCTTCCCCATCCTTGGGATTCTCCAGGCAAGAACACTGGAGTGGGTTGCCATTTCCTTCTCCAATGCATGAAAGTGAAAAGAGAAAGTGAAGTCACTCAGTCGTGTCCGACCCTCAGCGACCCCATGGACTGCAGCCTACCAGGCTCTTCTGTTCATGGGATTTTCCTGCATTTGGATGGAATGTCTGAAGATATGAATGAGATTCATCTTTTCTAATGCATCACTTAAGACATGTTTCCTTATTAATTTTCTGTTTTGATGATCTGTCCATTGGCATGAGTGGGGTGTTAAAGCTTCTTACATTATTGTGCTACTGTTGATTTCTCCTTTTATGTCTGTTAGTGTTTGTCTTATGTACTGAAGTGCTCCTATGTTTGGTGCATAGATATTTACAACTGTTATATCTTCCTCTTGGATTGATCCCTTGTTGATTATGTAGTGTTCTTCCTTATCTCTTGTAATATTCTTTATTTTAAGGTATATTTTGTCTGATATGAGGATTGCTACTGCAACTTTATTTTTCTTCCCATGTGCATGGAATATATTTTTCCATACTCTCACTTTCAGTCTATATGTGTCTTTAGTCTGAAGTAGGTTTCTTGTAGACAGCATAATATGGGTGTTGTTTTTTGTATCCATTCAGTCAGTCTGTTTCTTTTGGCTGGAGCATTTAATCCATTTACATTTAAAGTAATAATTTATATATATATATGTATGTATGTTTCTATTGTCATTTTCTTAATTGTGAGGGGTTGATTTTGTAGATCTCTTTTCTTCTCTTGTATTTCTTGACTATATAAGTCCCTTTAACATTTGTTGTAAAGCTGGTTTGGTGGTACTGAATTCTCTTAAGTTTTCTTTTCTGAAAAGCTTTTTATTTCTCCACCAATTTTGAATGAGATCCTTGCTGGGTACAGTAAGCTTGGTTGTACATTTTTCTCTTTCAGTACTTTAAATGTATCCTGCCATTCCCTCTTGGCCTACAGAGTTTCTGCTTTGAAAGATCAGCTTTTAAGCATATGGGGTTTCCCTTTTATGTTCCTTGTCACTTCTCCCTTGCTGCTTTTAATATTCTTTCTTTATGTTTAGCCTTTTTTAGTTTGATTAGTATGTGTCTTAGTGTGTTTTCCCTTGGATTTATCCTATATGGGACTCTTTGTGCCTCTTGGACTTGATTGACTATTTCCTTTTCCATGTTGGAGAAATTTTCAACTATAATCTCTTCAAAATTTTTCTCATACCCTTTCTTTTTTCTCTTCTTCCTCTGGGACCCCTATAATTTGAATGTTGGTGTGTTTAATATTATTCCAGAGGTCTCTGAGACTGTCCTCAGTTCTTTTCATTCTTTTTACTTTAGTCTGCTCTTCAGAAGTTATTTCCACCATCTTATCTTCCAGCCCACTGATTCGTTCTTCTGCTTCAGATATTCTGCTACTGATTCCTTCAAGAGTATTTTCAGTTTCAGTAATTGTGTTGTTTGTCTCTGTATGTTTATTCTTTAATTCTTCTAGGTCTTTGTTAATTGATTCTTGCATTTTCTCCATTTTATTTTCAAAGTTTTTGATCATCTTTGCTATCATTATTCTGAATTCTATTTCAGGGAATTTTCCTATTTCCTCTTCATTTATTTGGACTGCTGTGTTTCTAGTTTGTTCCTTCACTTGTGTAGTATTTCTCTTCCTTTTCATTATTTGTTTTAAACTTATTGTGTTTGAGATCACAGGCTCAGGCTTCAAGGTTGAATTCTTTCTTCTTTTTGGTTTCTGCCCTCCTAAGTTTGGTCCAGTGGTTAGTGTAAGTTTCCTATAGTGTGAGATTTGTGCTGAATTTTTGTTGCTTGTTTTTCCTCTGATGGGCAAAGCTGAGTGAGGTGGTGATCTGTCTGCTGATGATTTGGTTTGTATTTTTGTTTTCTTTGTTGTTTAGATGAGGCATCCTGCAGAGAGTGCTACTGGTGGTGGGGCAATGCCAGGTCTTGTATTCACGTGGTTTCCTTTGTGTGAGTTCTCACTATTTGATATTCCCTTTGGTTAGTTCTCTGGTACTCTAGGGTCTTAGAGTCAGTGCTCCCACTCCAAAGGTTCAGGGTTGATCGCTGGTCAGGAACAGAGATTCCACAAGTGGGTTGTTATGGCATTAAGTGAGATTAAAACAAATATTCAAAAATGAGAAACCAGAATCAACCCCAGAAAAATGGAAGTTATAAAATCAGGCAAATAATAATTAAAATAATGGAATATACACATATACACCCATGAGCAAAGTAAAATCAGTTCAACAAAAATAGAGTAGATTTACCTGGCAAAGAAAGGAAATCAAGAATTATATTTTCCAGTTAAGAACAAAACTAACTAAAGCACAGAATGGAAAACAAAGCTAAAGCCCAGGTGCCAATTGAAGAAAAAAGCAATGAAACAAAATTAACAAATATGTTGAGAGGAAAGGAAAGAAAGAAAGAATAGATATACAAAGTTAAACAGAGGTAAAGAAAGAAGATTCATATAAATTAAAGATTAATTGCAAGGGGGAAAGAATAGTAGGAAAAGCAAACAAAGGAATAAGTGCAGAAAAATAATAATAGGTTTAAAATAATAATAATAAAAACAGAAAAAAAAAGGAAAACTCCACTGAACTGCAAAAGCCCAATGTAGATGCAAAGGTTTATAACAATAATAAAAAATGTGACTGAGAAGAAAACCTCAAAAGCTTAATTAGATTTCATAGTGCCAATAAAATTGACAAATACCACATAGTGGAGAAAAAAGGAAAAAAGAAATCCAAAAGAATCTACAGAACAAGTCAAAAGAAGAATAATAAATGTTTTTCTTGTCACTGCTGTCAGAGTCCTTTCCTTCGCTGGGAGTCATAGCCCCCTCACCTCCCTAGGATGCCCTCCACCATGTGCTGATCTCTGCACCTGCTCTTGGGGCAGCTCAGTTTCTAATCTTGTCCTACTCCTGTGTGTTCTTGCCTCCAATTTCCACAGCTACCAGAACTAGTGCTTTTTCTTTTGTGGGAGCTCTCAATGACCTTTTATATATTCCATAGTCACAGAGTCTGCCTAGTTGATTGTGTGGATTTAATCTACAGCTTGTAAAGCTGGTGGGAGGGTTTTACATCTTATTCCTTAGTGACACTGCCCTGGGTTTCAATTGTAGTTTTATTTCCACCGCTGCGTGTGGGTCGTCCACTGGGGTTTGCTACTGAGGCTGTCCTGGAAGGTTTGTGTTTGTCACTGAGAGCCAGGTGTGGAGGCGGTGCAGCTGCTTGTGTCATAGGGGTTCTGGCAGCGCCAGGTACTCAGCGGGGGTTAGCGGCTAGGGTAGTTGGACATATCGTGCTCTAGAAGGGTATGGCAACCAGTATCGGCCAACACACTCCAGTATTCTTGTCTAGAGAACCCCCTACCCCAACAGAGAAGGCTGACAGGCCACAGTCTACAGGATCGCAAAGAGTTGGACATGACCAAAGCGACCCTGTGCACATAGATGTAAGATTTTTTTTTTTTTTGGCCTGTGGCAGCTCTGCCCCAGTGTGAAGGTGGCACAGCTGCTTGGCTTGCAGGGACCCTTGCCTCCACCCCTGGAGTTATGACCCTATCAAAGTCTTTTTTTTTTTTTGATCCTCTTGTAGCTGGTGATCAGAGGGCCTCTTTGGCCAGTCTTTCTCTGTAGCTCAGCCTGCTCAGGTAATTAGAGGGCTCCCTTGCCTGGGGTCCTTCTCTTATTTGATGCATCAGGCATAGAGGGGTGTCCCTAGTTGGGGTCCTACTCTGTAGATTGGTGCATCAGGCACATAAAGGGGCACCCTGGGCGGGGTCCTACTCTGTAGTTAGGGACATCAGTCACTTAAAGTAGCACCCTGGGCGGGGTCCTGCTCTGTAGTTAGGGACATCAGTCACTTAAAGTAGCACCCTGGGTGGGTCCTGCTCTGTAGTTCAGGGCAGCAGGCATTTCATGGGCCAGGCTCTGTTGTTTAGCTGCCGATGCTGGCTTGTGGGGAGAGAGAGGCTATGGTGATGACTCCATCCCCTATGCGTAACTCAACAGCACCGACTTGCTTCCATGGCTGGCCTCTTTCCTCCTTCACAGGCATTTCCCACCACAGTCTCCTCCCTCACGTCTCCTCGATCAGTCTTTCTGCAGTTATCCACAGCATCCTTCGCTGGGCGATTATGCCAAAATCCCTAAATGCTGGCTGCCAGCTGCTGTGCCTTCCAGCATCCTTCTCAAGGGTATGTATGGCTGTGGCAAGGACTGTCTGATTCTCGTTCCATTTAGGGTGTCACAGATCAGCTGTTTCCCTCTCAGCCTTAAATGTTTCTCCTCTGACTTAGACAGTTGCCCTGATGTGGGGATTGGTCCCCTGCTTCAGTTCCCCTACCTGCCAAGGGCAGGTCCAGCCCCTCTAACACTCTTGTTTTTCCCCCTAGTTCCTTCATCCTGCAGAGTTTTATGTGGTTCTATGTATTCTTTTCCACTGGTCAGGTACTCCTGTCCACTCTCCGCTGGTGTGCTGCATGCACTTCTGTGTCTGAAGGTGTATTCTTGATGTATCTGTGGAGAGAGATGTACTCCACGTCCTCCTCTACCATCTTGTTCTCTCTGTTTTTCTAATATGCTGTTTAGGTTTGTCAATGTTTTTCTTCCAAGGAGCAAGTGTCTTTTAATTTCATATTTGCAGTCACCATCCACAGTGATTCTGGAGCCCAAGAAACTAAAGTCTCTCACTGCTTCCATTGCTTTCCCAACTATTTGCCATGAAGTTATGGGACCAGATGCCATGATCTTCATTTTTTTAATTTTGAGTTTTAACCAGCTTTTTCAATGTCCTCTTTCACTTTCATCAAGAGGCTCTTTTAGTTCCTCTTTGCTTTCTGCCATAAAGTTGGTGTCATCTGCATATCTGAGTTTATTGATGTTTCTCTTGGCAATCCTGATTCCAGCTTGTGCTTCATCTAGCCTGATATTTCACATGATGTACTCTGCATATAAGTTAAATAAGCATGTTGACAATATACAAAGTTGATGTACTCCTTTCCCAATTTGGAACCAGTCCATTGTTCCACGTCTGGTTCTGTTGCTTCTTGACCTGCATATAGGGTTCTTAGGAGGCAGGTAAGGTGGTCTGGTATTCCCATGTCTTTAAGAATTTTCCAGTTTGTTGTGATCTACACAGTCAAAGACTTTAGCATAGTCAATGAAGTAGAGGTAGATGGTTTCTGGAATTCTCTGGCTTTTTATATGATCCAAAGGATGTTGGTAGTTTGATCTCTGGTTCCTCTGCCTTCTTTTTCATAATAAGTGCCTTCGTTTTGTAGATTAAATCCATAATCAACTGATTTAAACTGAGAATATTAGCTCTAGGGCATTTAACCTAATCACTTGGAAAACCTTTAAAAGAGGGTTTAGGTCTTTGTGGGAGAGAAAGACTCCACCTTGTGGAAGAGTTCTGGCTCATGCTTGCTAAGTTCCAGCCTTTCCTGTTCTTTTCTTCCTAACATTCTCTGGGCAAGTTTTGGCTTGTGCCCATGGGCTGTAAGCCTTTCATGGTCTTCTCCTGACTCTTTGCCCTAAGAACTTCACACATTCTTAGGCCCCACATTGTTCAACTGATTTAAACTGAGAATATTAGCTCTAGGGCATTTAACCTAATCACTTGGAAAACCTTTAAAAGAGGGTTTAGGTCTTTGTGGGAGAGAAAGACTCCACCTTGTGGAAGAGTTCTGGCTCATGCTTGCTAAGTTCCAGCCTTTCCTGTTCTTTTCTTCCTAACATTCTCTGGGCAAGTTTTGGCTTGTGCCCATGGGCTGTAAGCCTTTCATGGTCTTCTCCTGACTCTTTGCCCTAAGAACTTCACACATTCTTAGGCCCCACATTGTATAAAATTATTCCTTCTAAGAAATCCTTTACTATGAAATTGACTCTCTCTCTCTCTCTCTCTATGCTGCTGCTAAGACGTTTCAGTCGTGCCTGACTCTGTGCGACCCCATAGACGGCAGCCCACCAGGCTCCTCTGTCCCTGGGATTCTCCAGGCAAGAACACTGGAGTGGGTTGCCATGTCCTTCTCCCTCTCTCTCTCTCTCTCTCTCTATATATATATATATATATATATATATGCAAAGATTGATTGCTTTACAGAATTTTGTTGATTTCTGCCAAAAATCAGCATGAATCTGCCATAAGTATACATATGTTTGATTCTGAACACAGTAGCCAGGATAATCCACGTGAACCAAAGTTAGAACATGTCATTCCTCTACTTAAACTTTCCAAAGTCTTCCCATCTCATTCACCTAAAAGTCAAAATCTCAACAATATTTAGCATGATTTTGTCCCTCATTGTCTTTGTGATCTATTTTCTCATCACTCCCTCTTGCTCACTCTTGTCCAGATAAACTGCGCACTTAGCTCTTTCTTGGACATACTAAGCTTGCTCCTATTTTAGGGCCTTTCAACTTGCTTTCTCTCAGGCTGGGACTATCTTATCATTATCTGCAAAGCTTATCCTATCTTTTCCTTTACAACTTAAAATACCATCTATTCTTCATCCCCTATTTGAAATTTAAATCTTGATTCCTAGAAAACTCTATTCTTATTTCTGCTTCATTTTCAATCTAAGAAGTGTAGTATTATGTATTATCATGTAACATGTTTCCCTATTTATTTCCTTCTATTTAGAGATGGATAGTGTGTTTGTGAGAGAGAATATGTGAGAGAGAGAGAGAGACTTATTTATTTTATGGGATTTGTTTATGTGATAATGGATGCTAGCAAGTCCAAAATTTACAAAGTAGTTCAATAAGCTGAATATAAGTGAATATATTTTCAACATGGAATTGCAAAAGTGGACTAAAACTATCTCAGTGACCAAAAAAAATTTTTTTTTCTCTTGTTGTATATAATTTGGCAATTAAGCTGTAGTAAGAGAAGCACACATTTATCTCCTGAATAAATAACTTGCATTTTTTTTCTATTCTTGTTTTTTAAAATGCTCAAATATTTGAAATAGACCACTATGTAAACCAGTTCTTTTTCATTGCTTTTAAAGTGAAAGTTACTTTACTTCTCTCTGATTTGATTTCTTCATTTGCAACATTAGGAGAATAATCATAATTACCTTGTAGGTAATTATAATGCTTGAATTATAATATGTTTAGACCTGTAACTGGTGAAATGTAAGGACCTAAAACTTCTAATTTTATCTATTCCTCACATTAATACTATACTTAAACTTGAGAAATGAAGTTTCCAGCCATAACCCACTTCCCTAATATCGTTGGATTTCTTCTAGATCAAAAATTAGGAAGCAACTGAGATTTAGTGCTCACCAGAAAAAAACTCAGCAAAACAAACAAAATATCCCAATATTTAACATAAAACTCACTGAAGATTCAGTTTATTCAGCTTATTGTATACTTGAATTAAAAAATTACTTTTATTCCAACTTTCCAGTTATAAAATAAATAATCATGGGGAAATAATGTACAACATGGTGGCTATAGTTAATAATATCAAGATACGTATTTGAAACTTGCTTATTTCTTCTAGATCAAAAATTAGGAAGCAACTGAGATTTAGTGCTTACCAGAAAAAAACTCAGCAAAACAAACAAAATATCCCAATATTTAACATAAAACTCACTGAAGATTCAGTTTATTCAGCTTATTGTATACTTGAATTAAAAAATTACTTTTATTCCAACTTTCCAGTTATAAAATAAATAATCATGGGGAAATAATGTACAACATGGTGGCTATAGTTAATAATATCAAGATACGTATTTGAAACTTGCTAAGAGAGTAAATTTTTAAAATACTCATGACAGGGAAGAAATTCATTTGTCACTATATATAGAGAACAATGCTAACCACACTTATAATGATGATCATCTTGCAATATATACAAATATCATATCATTACATTGTACATCTGAAATGAATATAATTTTAAATAAATCATACCTCAATTAAAAATAAAACTTTATTCCAGTTTATTCAGTTGTTTTTTCTATTATATGGGCCTTTGGGAAAAAATACAGCAAAGCCAAAAGATTTACAAAAAAAAAAAAAGATTCAGAATCAGTAATAAAAGTCTGGAAAATCTGTTACATTTTATAAAATATATTGTCACTACATAAACATCTTTTTTTCTAAGATCAATGAGGAGCGACTGGAATTTAGAAGTGGAAAACAACTCAACCCCTACAAAGAATGTGGCTGAACTTTCACTGGAGCAAATGGAAACAGTTCTCTCATTCATTCCTTGATGTCTTATCATTGGCCAAATAGCACAATTTGCAAACAAATAAATCTCACAGAAGGTGAACTGAATGTGTCTAAAGGAAATTCATTTTAATGAATTCAGAACCACTTTCATATTAAACAAAGTCCAGAATGATATGTTTTGTGATCACATAGTTTCCGTTATTTTTTTGTCTTGTGACTGAATTTGGCATTTTATTATAAATGGTGATAATGTAAACTTAGGGTGAAAGTTTCAGTTTGTAATCTTGCATAAAGAAAGAAACCTAACATTCACTAATTTCATCTTTTTGACTCATTTTGAATTGCACAGAAAAGAATCAAAGCATATTGCTACTTAGTGAAATTATATTTTTCTCAAAATACAGTTTGCCTATTATTGCAGAATCACTACGGATGCACATGTATACTTGTAATAGTGAAGCGCTTATACTTCAGTTTTAATCAGTTCTTAACATCTGCTGCAGTCCATGGGGTCTCAAAGAGCTGGACGCGGCTGAGCGACTGAACTGAACTAACATCGTTTTAAAGATTAGAGTTGGATACAACAAATGTCCTATTGCAAAATAAAGTATCTGATAGTTAAAAAGCAAATTGAATCAATGGGTCACCATATTTGCAGGTGAAATAGTGTTATTTAAAAATCACCTGGCCTATGGGATGAGAAACCTAAATCAGATATTACCAGGAGATGAACGAAATCCTCAAACTTTGCATAGTTTTGGGTATAAATTCAATGAATGTGGCTCTAATTAGTTGACTTTCAAATTCATTATGGAAAATAGATTAAGGAAGGAAGAGAATGGAATGCATTCCTCGTGTTTCTCCTTTTCTTTGACAGTCCTGAGCAGTTCATGGCTAAAGATGAGAAGATTTATACTGGGATTCCAGCCAGCTCTGTTTATATAAAAGGTTCTTTGCCAGCCCTGTGTAGGAGGGATCTGCATATATGGTTGTGCCTAAAAGAATGACAAACATCCCAAATAACTTTCCCCCAGTTAATTGCAATGCTTCTGCGTTTGTCTGAATTAGACATATATTAAGGGCTCCATTTGAGTTAGATTAAGAGATTGGTATCTGGAGGCTAAAAGACAAGGTTTAGTTCATATTAAAAAGGAAAAGTTTATTCAATTAAACACTTTGCTATCTATCTCTAAGCAAGATTTCAAGGAATTAAGTATGTTTTGATGGAAAAGTTGTAAAGAAAAAATAAGAGTCTATTCAATCACAACTTAAATTCATTGAAGGATATTTAAAGTCAAATTATTTTATTTCATATGTCATAGTATCCTGAAGATTATCTCTAAAATTGCCATAAAAGGAAAAGGAAGGAAAAAAAATGTAGCAGACACATGACCAGAATATTATATCTGAGATTCTTTAAGACCTTATCTGTTTATATATAGAGATAACTAGAACTGATATCATCTCATAAATGAAATAATTAGATATTTTTAATATATTATATGCTGTATAGTCAACTAGAAATTTGAACAGCAATTCTAGTACAATTTTATTTTTCAATTGCAAAGTACATTAATACTGGAGAGAATATATATGAATTACATGTTTTAAAGAATATTAGTAAAATAAATACCTAAGTAACTACAACGCATGTTAAAAAATTGAACATTGCCTGTAGCTTGAAAGTCTTGTAAGTTCCTTCCAAACTGCCTCTCATGCCTATTTGCGAACCAAGAGTATAAATCAGGACTCTCCTGAAAAACAATAGGATATAAGATGTGTTTACATGTATTAAGGAATTTTATATATATTCCTAAATATCATGTTAAGGAATTAGCTCTTTAAATGTGGAGACTGGGAAATCTGAAATCTACAAATTTGATAAGCAGACTGGATATTAGAAGGGTTGGTGTTATGGTGTCTCAGGAAACTTCAGTCTTTTGTCTTAAAGTTTTCAGAAAAATGAATGTGGTCCACTCATATTATGAAGAGCAGTCTACTCAAACTTGATGCTTTTGAACTGTGGTGTTGGAGAAGACTCTTGAGAGTCCCTTGGACTGCAAGGAGATCCAACCAGTCTATCCCAAAGGAAATCAGTCCTGGGTGTTCACTGGAAGGAATGATGCTGAAGCTGAAACTCTACTTTGGCCACCTGATGCGAAGAGCTGACTCATTTGTAAAGACCATGATGCTAGGAAAGATTGAAGGCAGGAGTAGAAGGGGACGATAGAGGATGAGATGGTTGGATGGCATCACCAACTTGATGGACATGAGTTTGGGTAAACTCCGGGAGTTGGTGATGGACAGGGAGGCCTGGCGTGCTGCGTTCATGGGGTCACAAAGAGTCAGACACGATTGAGTGACTGAACTGAACTGTACTCAAACTTTACTGATTTAAATGCTAGTCACCTCTAAAAATTATCTCCACAACATCTAGACTGGTACCATAGCCTAATTCAAGTTGAGATATAAACCATCACACCCAGAAAAAATCTCAAGTACGTTAATTTGGTTGTCTATTTCCAGTTGATGAGAGACACATGGAATAAACTATTTTACACTATTCACCATATTTTAATTAATTATTGTTTTTTTTTTAACATTTTACATTTGGGAATGCATCAGCTGCCTATATAACTGGTTTATAGAATGGCAGTCTGTATATTAAACCCATAAATAATCCTTGACAGTCTATAAAACATCTACTTATGTAAACTGGAAGACCTTATCCTCTGTATCAAGTTGAGGACAAAATTATCCAAAGTGTGTGCCAAAAGTATCGTATTTATTCCTCTAACATAGTACTTACCTCTTAAAGATACATTAATATTACAGCTTTTGTTTTGTGCTTCTGATCACTCAAACGTGAAACCTACCTGAATCTAAACATATTCACCTTCTCCTCAAGCTGCCAACCTACTCATAATAAACTTCAGCAAGTTTGTCCATTTTAACTCGTTCAATATCCTCATCAATTGTTAATTCCTCATCTTATCTCTACTTAGATTTTTACCTCTATCATTTCACCAAAACAACTCTTTGGTAGCTAAATTCAATGGGTAGGGTTCAACTCTCATTTTATGGAAACTTTCAGAAGCACTTCATAGCTCTGACTTTGCACCCTGTCTTGGCAAAATCTACTTGCAGATGTCAAAAACAGGCTTGGCCATATGCGGCTAAAGCTCCACTTAGAGGTGAATATTAGAGATGTAATTGTGTCAGTTATCCCTGAGTAGGTAAGTAATGACAAACCTAGAGAGCATATTCAAAAGCAGAGACATTACTTTGCCGACTAAGGTCCTTCTAGTCAGTTCAGCTCAGTTCAGTTCAGTCGCTCAGTCGTGTCTGACTCTTTGCAACCCCATGAATCGCAGTACGCCAGGCCTCCCTGTCCATCACCAACTCCCAGAGTTCACTCAGACTCACATCCATTGAGTCCGTGATGCCATCCAGCCATCTCATCCTCAGTCGTCCCCTTCTCCTCCTGCCCCCAATCCCTCCCAGCATCAGGGTCTTTTCCAATGAGTCAACTCTTAGCATTAGGTGGCCAAAGCACTGGAGCTTCAGCTTTAGCATTATTCTTTCCAAAGACATCCCAGGGCTGATCTCCTTCAGAATGGACTGGTTAGATCTCCTTGCAGTCCAAGGGACTCTCAAGAGTCTTCTCCAACACCACAGTTCAAAAGCATCAATTCTTCTGCGCTTAACCTTCTTCACAGTCCAACTCTCACATCCATACATGACCACAGGAAAAACCATAGCCTTGACTAGACAGACCTTAGTCGGCAAAGTAATGTCTCTGCTTTTCAATATGCTGTCTAGGTTGGTCATAACCTTCCTTCCAAAGAGTATGTGTCTTTTAATTTCGTGGCTGCAATCACCATCTGCAGTTATTTTGGAGCCCAGAAAAATAAAGTCTGACACTGTTT
>SJXQ01009133.1:24336-166801 GCA_006408695.1 Aepyceros melampus
CAGATGCCATGATCTTCGTTTTCTGAATGTTGAGCTTTAAGCCAACTTTTTCACTCTCCTCTTTCACTTTCATCAAGAGGCTTTTTAGCTCCTCTTCACTTTCTGCCATAAGGGTGGTGTCATCTGCATATCTGAGGTTATTGATATTTCTCCCAGCAATCTTGATTCCAGCTTGTGTTTCTTCCAGTCCACCGTTTCTCATGGTTTTTCCTGTGGTCATGTATAGATGTGAGAGT
The DNA here is from genome assembly GCA_006408695.1 of Aepyceros melampus. NCBI lineage: Eukaryota > Metazoa > Chordata > Mammalia > Artiodactyla > Bovidae > Aepyceros > Aepyceros melampus. The sequence goes on from SJXQ01009133.1 coordinate 24,573, forward strand.
TGGACTGTGAAGAAGGCTGAGCGCTGAAGAATTGATGCTTTTGAACTGTGGTGTTGGAGAAGACTCTTGAGAGTCCCTTGGACTGCAAGGAGATTCTGAAGGAGATCATCCCTGGGATTTCTTTGGAAGGAATGATGCTAAAGCTGAATCTCCAGTACTTTGGCCACCTCATGTGAAGAGGTGACTCATTGGAAAAGACTCTGATGCTGGGAGGGATTGGGGGCAGGAGGAGAAGTGGGCGACAGAGGATGAGATGGCTGGATGGCATCACTGACTCGATGGATGTGAGTCTGAGTGAACTCCAGGAGATGGTGGTGGACAGGAAGGCCTGGAGTGCTGTGATTCATGGGGTCGCAAAGAATCGGACACGACTGAGCGACTAAACTGAACTGAACAACAATGTAGCAACATCATTTCTTGTTCATGCTACATGTAGGCTACAGTCACTTGCAATCCTTATGCATATATTTTCATTCCAGATCCAGACAGGAAATAGAAACAAATGGGCTGGCAAAATTTATTAGTACCTCTTCAGTGTTCTTTTCCAGTGTAATATATATCATATCCATTCATATTCTATTGGTCCAGGGACGTCATATTGTAGGGCAAATGTCAATAAAGCAGGGAGTCCTTTCATAAAGAGCCCCTTGAACTCTATGGCAATAAGTTGTTATTGTTTACTCTGGCAACCCACTCCAGTATTCTTGCCTGGAGAATCCCAGGGATGGGAGAGCCCGGTGGGCTGCTGTCTATGGGGTCACATAGATTCGGACACGACTGAAGCGACTTAGCAGTAACAGCAGCAGTGAAAGTGAAGTCGCTCAGTCATGTCCAACTCTTTGGGACCCCATGGACTGTAGCCTGTGAGGCTCCTCTGTCCATGGGATTTTCCCAGCAAGGATACTGGAGTGGGTTACCATTTCCTCCTCCAGGGGACCTTCCCGACCCAGCTATTGAACCTGGTCTCCCGCACTGCAGGCAGACTCTTTACCATCTGAGCCACCACGGAAGCCCAAGTCGAGTCCAACTCTTTTGTGACCATCTGTGCTATAGTCTCCAAGGCTCCTCTGTCCATGCGATTCTCCAGGCAAGAATACCAGACTGGGTAGTCTGTCCCTTCTCCAGGGGATCTGGATTCGACCCAGAAATCGAACCTACATCTCCTTCATTGGATAGGTGGACTCTTCCACTGAGCCACCAGGGAGGCTCACTGCTGACACATTTGGGATTTCTTTTGGGGGCAGCGAAAATGATCTAGATTAAAGTAGAAATGGAGCCACAAATCTGTGAATATATTAAAAGCCATTGAATTCTAAATCTTAAAAGGGTAAAAACTTTATGTGAATTTTTTCTCAATAAGACTCTTCCTTATGTTAATTAAAAAAATGGACAAGACTTTGCAACATTCTTTCATTTTTCTGGTGAATATGGACATGTAACCCTTCCACAACTACTGCTCACATAAGCTGGCTTATTTATTTGCTAATTTTGTATCTGTTTTATCTTTCCAATTAGACCTCAAGTTTCTTGATGATATGAAATCATCAGGAAGCTGTTCAGAATTTTCTTCCCCTCAATTTTTGGAATAATGCCTAAGCACTCAACAAATATTTATTAAACTAAATGGAAATGTCAGGAAAAACCTGGAATATGGAATTCAAATAAAATAAATCCCTTAGAATTTTAACTTTTTAGGAAACATGACTATCTATGCTGCTGCTGCTGCTGCTAAGTCGCTGCAGTCGTGTCTGACTCTGTGTGACCCCATAGATGGCAGCCCACCAGGCTCCCCCATCCCTGGGATTCTCCAGGCAAGAACACTGGAGTGGGTTGCCATTTCCTTCTCCAATGCATGAAAGTGAGAAGTGAAAGTGAAGTCGCTCAGTCGTGTCCAACTCTTAGTGACCCCATGGACTGCAGCCCACCAGGATCCTCCGCCCATGGGATTTTCCAGGCAAGAGTACTGGAGAGGGGTGCTGTTGCCTTCTCTGTATATGAAAATAAATAAGGCATCCTAGAATATTTTCTTCTGGAAATATCTTTAACCAAATGAATCAGTTCAGTTCAGTTCAGTAGCTCAGTCATGTTTGACTCTTTGTGATCCCATGAATTGCAGCACTCCAGGCCTCCCTGTCCATCACCAACTCCCGGAGTTCACCCAGACTCATGTCCATCGACTCAGTGAAGCCATCCAGCCATCTCATCCTTGGTCGTCCTCTTCTTCTCCTGCCCCCAGTCCCTCCCACCATCAAAGTCTTTTCCAATGAGTCAACTCTTCGCTGAGTTGGCCAAAGTACTGGAGTTTCAGCTTTAGCATCATTCCTTCCAAAGAAATCCCAGGCCTGATCTCCTTCAGAATGGACTGGCTGGAGCTCCTTGCAGTCCAAGGGACTCTCAAGAGTCTTCTCCAACACCACAGTTCACAATTCTTAAGCGCTCAGCCTTCTTCACAGCTGAATAGCAGCATACAATTCCCTTATAGGAAAGAAGGAATGAATAACTCTTCAATGAAACACTCTAGCACAAATATTTACTCCTATATTTTACCTATAAAGTCATCTTATAAATATCTAAGAAAAGCTGGTTCAGTTTTTAAGTATCAACAATGATGCTATCAAATTTGTGACTGATTCTTAAAAGTGACCTGAGGATGAGCATCACCTTCAGAACACGGGTTTATAATTTTTTCAATGCAATTACTTTTATCCTTTCTCAGGATGCCTTCTTCACAGCTGAATAGCAGCATACAATTCCCTTATAGGAAAGAAGGAATGAATAACTCTTCAATGAAACACTCTAGCACAAATATTTACTCCTATATTTTACCTATAAAGTCATCTTATAAATATCTAAGAAAAGCTGGTTCAGTTTTTAAGTATCAACAATGATGCTATCACATTTGTGACTGATTCTTAAAAGTGACCTGAGGATGAGCATCACCTTCAGAACATGGGTTTATAATTTTTTCAATGCAATTACTTTTATCCTTTCTCAGGAACACTATGAATTATTGATAGCATTGATATTAATACTTCTATCAGGAAATTATATATTTGATTCTATATTATATTAAGATAATAAGTCATACTTTTTGGACAGCATGTGGAATAAATTTATTAATTCATTAAAAGATATTTATTGAGTTCCTACCATATGCTACAAAGACAAATGAAAACACATACACAGCAAGCAAATTACTAAAGATGAAAATGCTTCATCTTTGAGCTCTTTCTCAATCTTACCCTTCCTACCCAGACTAATATTGGATTCCAGCTTTCTTCTAACAAAGGTGTTTCCAGTTTGTCCCAGGTTCTGCAGATCTGTATATATATAATATATATATTATAATATCATGCCCACAATCACAAACTACCCATCTTGTTCCTTTTTGATGATATTTTATAGCTTTTGGGAAAAATTCACACTTATTTACCCAGGTTACAGTGCCTGCAGGCTCTGGCTTTCCCTCTTTTGATTGCTTATTTCCTAGGACTTACTGCAGTCTCACAACCCACGGCCACTCTGCCCTCTTTTCAGTCCCCAGATTCTATGCAATTTGATTATTTCTCATTTTGTACCTAGAAGTCTTCCCTCATTCATTCATCCTTCTTGAAAGGACTTTCCTCATTCTATGATGTAAATAGCATTCTTATTTTCTTTGCTCATATAACACTATAGCTTTCCTTTATAGCTGTGTCATAATCTGTATCTATAATACATTGGCATCATTATTATTATTGTATCTTCTTTTGCCTTTTAGACTTGGGCACTCGAAGTGTGAACCCTGTGAACTAGAGCCAGTGGAGAGCTCTGTTACTAGTTTGGAGCAAGATAACTATAAGCCTTGAAATAAGGATAAGCATAAAGATAGGGATAAGCATTGAGATAGGGATAAGTATTAAAAAAACTACTTGCCACATTTGACATGGCCAGGCCATCCAAGTTTCTAATAAGTGAAATGTTTCTAGCCAGCATATAAAACAGAGTGCTGTGTGTCACACACGTCATAAACTTGATGCCAGTCACATGCAGTGGAACTACATGCAACATGTGACATTTTAATATGAGTTTGTGCCCTAAGTATGTGTAGCATTTTGAGACAATGTAAGCTTTTATATATTTTCATAATTTGTTAAAAGCATATATATTTTTATAATTTGTTGGTGTTATAAGCCTGTATATTTTTACTGATATACTCTTTTCAAATTAGAGTTTAACAATATTAGTTATCATAAGGAAATTCAGTTTGCATTATTTTTAAAGCTAATTTACATAGGGAGAATTTACTGCACTGGGCTGGTAAAGAGGCAATATATATTCTGTGAATTCTACAGGAACATAGGCCAAGTGATGTTGATGGAACTCATTATAAAGACCTGAAACCCAAGAGTTCATCCTTATTTACTCAGAAATGAAATTCTTAGCATATTGCAATCATTCTCTTAAACCATAATTGATGATTATGTACTAAAACCACAGTGCATTATTTATGGAGATATATGGGATAATTAAGGGATCAAACCAACAAAATGTAAGTGATATTTACATAAAACATGTAAATAAATATGTTCAAAACCAAGAGTTCTTTGTAAAAAAGACTATCACATTAAAGAACTGACAGAAACAGATGTTTATCATTTCACATATAAATATTGGTGCTATGTGGGCTTCCTGTAAAGTAACATTTTGAGTTGCTGAGACTAAATAAAACATATACACAATTGCTGACTCTTGAGTGAAATATGGCATTAAAAATATTTGGAAAAAAAAAGATATTTGTTTGGAAGAATCTGTGGTATGAGTTCAATCAGATAGCATTTTCAAATGATACTTTGTATTCAGGATCTAGTAAATTAGATAGAATAATAAAGCTAGAAGAGTGTTTTTAATTGAAACTTTCAAAATTGAAACTAGCCTAATGCACAGATACTGCTCACATGCAATTATCTTACTATATTGCATTTTCAGTTTGATGGGTCGAACTTTTTTTACTTCATCACTGACTTAAAATGTCTAGATCTGAACTGTATAGAACTAGGAATGGTTAACCAGAGTAGTCTGGAAATTAAGCTTTGTGTAACAGTATGTTCTGATAACATAATATTTATGACAGAAAACATTCTGGAGTAGTTTCTCAGATACAGAGCTGAGCTTGTACCAAAATGCAGATCAACACACTGCTTTGTTTCTCAAAAGTTTTGCTCTGCACAAAATGTCAGCTTAAATAAACATAGTGCTTAATGGCATAGCAACATTTGTGAATAAACACTAATAAATTGAATTTGAGATTATTTCCTTTATCAAATGATAATATGGAAGCTGATTATAAACTCACATTGTTACATGAAGAGGCATGCTATTTACAAAGAAAAACTTTGTTAAACATTTGAAGTTCTTAAAGAAAATGGTATTTCAGTAAAACTAGAAACCAGTTTTGTTCCAACTTTTTGAAAATAAACAATAATAACAGAATTTCTTGTTCATATGATGTTTCATGTACACTTAATGATATTAGTATTCCTAGGAATAGTAGAACTGACATAAGTTTTTCAATGGTAGATAAGATTGGAGGGCAAAAACCAAACTTAGGAGCTTTGTAAAAGCAGTTTTTACAGATGTTACAAAGTTAATAGCTCAACAACTGTCAAAAAGTAGACCTTAATGTTACTACTTTACATGTGCAAAAAGGTTATCATCAAAAATTTAATGAGAGATGTGCTAGTTTTTACATGTCAGTTTGACTGGGTTAAGGGCACATGAGAGTGCCCGTGAAGGTGCTTCTGAAAGATCAGCGTTTGAATCCAGAAACTGAGTCAAGAAGATCTCCTTTACAGACGTGAGTTGGTATCATCTAATCCACTGAGGGTCTGAATTAAAACAAAAGGCAGAGGAGACGTGATTTCACTCTCTCTAGTTGAATTGGACCACCCATTTTCTCTTAGCCTTTGACATCAGCACTCCTGGCTCTTGGGTGTTTGGACTTGGACTGACCAGGACTTTGACATCTGTTCCCTTGGTTCTCCAGCCTTAGAGTTTGGACTGAAACAACACCATCAGCTTTCCTGGGCCTCTAGCTCACAGGTTGAGATTGTGGGACTTCTCAGCATCCATTATTGTGTCAGCCAATACTTCACTGCAGCCGTTCTTTTAAATATCTATATGTATTCTACTTGTTCTTTTTCTCTGGCAAAGATTTTGGTTCTTAAGTGGTTTTAGAGGGTCAGAATTTTAAGAATGAGTTTTCTGAAACTCATTCTTTGTTATAAAGTTTCTAGAATTGACCCTGTAATCTAATTAGATTTAAAGATGCTAACGCCTTTATATCCAGTAGTATGGAGATGACAGAGGCGAGATGGTTGGATGGCATCACCAACTCAATGAAGATGGGTTTGGGCAAGCTTTGAGAGATGGCAATGGACAGGGAAGCCTGGAATGCTGCAGTCCATGGGGCCGCAAAGAATGGGACACACTTAGCAACTGAATAACAACAAAACCCCCAGTGGGAGGACCATCTTCACACTTAATGGTAGTGGGCTTTCCACTTAGATCTGAAGGGATTATCCTCACATTGAGGAAATAGCCATGGCCTCCCCTGAGGTAGCTGTTTTGTAAGACAATGCTGATTTTCCTCCAGGACCCACTCCACCACCCTTCTTTGCTTCAGTACCTGTGTGTTTGTTTGTGTGTGTGCTCAGTCCTGTCTAACTCTCTGTGACTCCAGGGACTGTAGCCTGCTAGAGGCTCCTCTGTCCATGGGGTTCTCAAGGCAAGAATACTGTAGTGGGTTGCCATTTCCTACTCTAGGGGATCTTCCCAAGCCAGAGATTGAGCCTGTGTCTCCTGCACCGGCAGGTAGATTCTTTACCACTCTGCCATCTAGGCTTAGTTCCCAAGAGGCGCCTGAAGATGAAGTTAAAAGTGTGACCCATGAGGAGTTTGTGTTACACTTCAAAAACATACCTTGAATTTTCTCACTTATACAACCAGAAGTCCAGGAAATGTGTATGGGCATGGACATTAAGAGTGTTAGATAAACTTGGATCAGGCAAAATTTATTGATATGGACCCTCTAGGCAGAGATTCTGCCTTTAATGTTGCAGTTTGAGAGGTTATACAAGGCTGTTAACAGTTTGATTGATTGGCTGAAACATGGACCAAAAAGATGGACCCACCTTAGTGAGCTGGAAATTCTCCACCTACTTTGGTTTCATGCAGGTTTAGGTCAATTAGACTGTTAGAATAGATTTTTAGGTTAATACCTACTCACTCCTTTCACCAATATTTTGAGAAATAAATTTATGAGGGGAAACCCAACATCCTTGAAAATCTCCATATCTACTCTTTCTTATAGTTTAGGCCTTACAGTAGGACTGCAGCCATGAATTGGGAAAATAAAAACAATGAAAGTAATTGGATCCAGAGGTGACAGGGGTGAAATGGCAACTTTCCGTCCCGAAAGACCAGGTGGGTGTGGCTACCATTATGTATAGCAGAGTCAAAGCAGCAATCAAAATAATCTGACTCATGCAGATTTAAGGCATTTGCTGGTTAATCATGGGTTTCTAGAAGTGACATAAATAGGAAGCCTATTAAATTCTTACTTGTTCGGTATAAACAGAAAAGTTCTAGGTCAAATGAATTTGATTCATAAAATGGAGTCACAATCTTTCAGTCAAATCCTAGAGTTGAGCCAATGCATAAACTCAGAACTCCTGAATGAAGAAGCGGTCAGGTCTCAGAGGGAGATTTAGTTCAAAGTACTGTAGATTTACGCTATGTATCATCCTCCTAGACTTTCCTCAAAAGACCTATGGCCTTTTCCCAGAGTAAAACAAATACATTAGGAAAGCAAATCATCAGATACCTAAGGGACTTCTGTCTTTAAACTGACACTAATTTCAGGAGATCCAAACTGTCACCATCATCCGCCAGAGTAGGGGTGCACAGAAGAAACTTGATCAATGGAGTTTTGCTCAAGTCCTCTCACAGTGAGTCAAGTGGATCCCAAACCCATTCTTTTATTTTCCAAGTTTCCAAATACGTACTTCAAATAGACACACTTCATAGCTTCCACAGTCCCCACATTTGCCCTTTGACCTGTGCAACAAAGGCTATTATTATTATGTTGGGAAAGGCCAAGTAGAAACCATTAGAAGTGCTTCTGTATAACCTACCGAAGGCTCCAAACATAATAGAAGCATAAATTGGTAGAACCAGATACTGATGATCTATTGCAGGTGAGTTTTGAAACCTTGTTCTCACTTGAGTTATTTCTGGGTGCAAGTTAAAAATAAGCTGAACTTGCTGAACATACTTTAAAGGCTCTTGTCTCATTCTTCTTTACATTTATGAGATTGGTTTCTGTACAGTTGGGTTGCATGCATGCTCAGTCTGTCAACTCTTTGCAACTCCATGGACTATACCCCACCAGGCTCCTCTGTCCATATAATTTTCCAAGCAAGAATGCTGGAGTGAGTTTCCATATCTTACTCCAGAAGATCTTCCAACACATGGATTGAACTTGCATCTCTTGGGTCTCCTGAACTGGTAGGCAGATTCTTTACCACTGTGCCACCTGGGAAGCATTTCTATACAATGAGTATAATTAAAATAAAATCTAGAAATAGTACAGACAGCCATCATGTCATGCATGGTTGTCAGAAAGCTTAGACATGTTAACAAGGAAGAAGCAAAATATTTGAAATTATCATTTATTTATATAAGTATTTATAAGTATCTTTAAATACTTACATGCAAAGTATTTTTAATGCATATGTTGGTGTTTATTATATGAAACCACATTTCAATTCTAAATTTTCTCTAGTTGGGATTTTAGAGAGATAAAGAGTATAATAACAATTCTCTATGTTAATGGCCTATACACATTCTTTTAATAACCAGTGTGTATTGCATTTGAAATTGTTTTTTTTTTACATATTACATTTCTTCCAATTATATTTATAAAGCTTGAATATTTTCCTGACTCTAAAAATGAATATGTATATCTATACTTTGTTTTCTAATAATATTATTATATTTCTCCAAAGCATTCTTCCATGATAAATTAAAAAAAACTAGTTCTTCATTATAAATATTAATTTTAAAATAATTTTTGAATCACAAGAAACAGACTCACAAATATAGAAAGCAAATCTAGGGTTAACAGAGTATAAAGGGAAGGTGAAAAGGGCAAGTTAGGGTTATGTCATGAAGAGAAACAAATTCAGTTTAGTTCAGTTCAGTCACTCAATCATGTCTGACTCGCTGTGACCCCATGAACCACAGCGTGCCAGGTCTCCCTGTCCATCACCAACTGCTGGAGTCTACCCAAATCCATGACCATTGAGTCGATGATGCCACCCAACCATCTCATCCTCTGTTGTCCCCTTCTCCTGCCCTCAATCTTTCCCAGCACCACAGTCTTTTCAAATGAGTCAGCTCTTCGCATCAGGTAGCCAAAGTATTGGAGTTTCAGCTTCAACATCAGTCCTTCCAATGAGCACTCAAAACTGATCTCCTTTAGGATGGACTGGTTGGATCTCCTTGAAGTCCAAGGGACTCTCAAGAGTCTTCTCCAACACCACAGTTCAAAAGCATCAATTCTTTGGCACTCAGCTTTCTTTATAGTCCAACTCTCATACATGACCACTAGAAAAACCATAGCCTTGACTAGATGGACCTTTGTGAACAAAGTAATGTCTCTGCTTTTTAATATGTGTAGGTTGGTCACAGCTTTCCTTCCAAGAGTAAGTATCTTTTAATTTCATGGCTGAAATCATGAAATTATTATATAGCATAGTGAATTACAGCCATTATCTGGTAATAACTTTAATGGACTACAATCATTGAAAATACTGAATCACCATACTGTGCACCAGAAACTTCTATAATATTGTAAATCAAATACATTTCAATGAAAGTGCATAAAACATAAATTTTATGTTGCTAGAGATACATTAAAATAAAGAAAGAGAGTAATAAGAAATGATACTGGGTAAGTAGCTGTGGCCAAGGGATAGGGATGTCTAAAAGTCATGAGATCTTACATTTTCCTAAATGAAATAAAAACTTATTGAAGTATTTTAAGCAAAAGAGAACAATGATCAAATCATTTTTCAAGTTACTCAGGCTTCAATGTATAGGACATATTGGCAAGAAGCAAGATTGGAATCAGGAGGATGAGTTGAGTCTGATCTAATTATCTATAAAAAACATTTGACTAGGATATAACAGTGGAGTTGTAGAAAAGTAGATGGACATGTCTACCAAAATGACTTAACCTAATGATTAATTGGGCTTCCCAGATGGTACTAGTATAAAAAATCTGCCTGCCAATGCAGGAGACATGAGATGCCAGTTCGTTCCCTGGGTCAGGAAGGTCCCCTGGTGGAAGGCATAGCAACCCACTCCAGTATTCTTGCCTGAGAAATCCCATGAACAGAGGAGCCTGGTGGCTGCAGTCCATAGTGCCACAAAGAGTCTGATACGACTGAATCAGCTGAGCACACATGATTAGTTGGAATTGTCAAATAAAGAACAAGACAGTCATGGGTGTTACCTAGATTTCTGGCTTTGATAAATAGATAGATGTGGTTGACATACAGTGGAATGAGAAAGAGAAAGAGAAATTCAATTCACAGGAGAGTGATATTTTTGGATAACAAGATAAACTTGAGGGGGTACTTGGCTTCCAAGCAGAAAAACAGTGAAGTACTGTCAGCTTTGGGACTTCCCCGGTGGCTCAGATGGTAAAGAATCTGTTTACACGCAGGAGATCTGGGTTCTGTCCCTGAGTTGGGAAGATCCCCTGGAGAAGGAAAAGTCAATCCACTCCAGTATTCTTGCCTGGAAATTTCCATGGACAGAGGAGCCCAACAGGCTACAGTCCATACAGTCAATGAGGTCACAAAAAGTCGGACACTACTGAGTAACAATACTTTCATTTTCACTGTCAGCCTCTCTGAACTTTATCAAGGTTAAAGTTGGTAACCTCATACTGGTACCAACATGCAATATTTAGCTTTACATGTGTAAGCAAAGTGAGAATGATTATTTGGGTCTGAACTGATAAAGGTTTTGCCAGACTTGTAGAAATGGGAAAATTCAAAGAGATTGAGTATTACTACAAAATTAATTGAAAGATTGCATTGTGAAATCTAAGTTTGGTAAATGTAAAACATAGAGGAAGGGTACAGTTGGGTAAATGTCAGTTGAATAATGGTAAAATTAAGAGATTATATGGTATTTAAATTCAATGGAGGTTGAGAAAGAGTTCAAGTGGGCAGAGATTAATACAGAGATTGATTTGAAAGAGAGAAAGGTGTAGTGGAAATGGGATGTACATGTCTGAAACTTATGACACTATCCTGGTGATAGAATTTTGAACTAAGAAATGAACAGACAAGTATACAGAGGGATGAGAGAAATGTGAGCCTTAAGTGATCTAAGTGCTCTGAGAACTTCCTACAATGCCTTTGTAATTGGACTCCTGTGTCATCTCCTCTATGAGATTGCAAGTTTTTTCATGTCCAGTTTGTAATTCTTCTCCCCTCATCATAACACACAAGTCTGCTAGCATGTGGTTCTGTAAAGAAAAAACAAAAAACAAATAAAGTCTCTATAACTAAATCTTGCAACAATAAAGGAGTGAAAATAGTACATAGTGGGGGGATTTTTCCCAGAACCAGATTATAAAATTACTCAATAGCAAGCACTGCTGCTGCTGCTGCTGCTGCTAAGTCGCTTCAGTCGTGTCCCACCCTGTGCGACCCCATAGACGGCAGCCCACCGGCTCCCCCGTCCCTGGGATTCTCCAGGCAAGAACACTGGAGTGGGTTGCCATTTCCTTCTCCAATGCAGGAAAGTGAGAAGTAAAAGTGAAGTCGCTCAGTCGTGTCCAATAACAAGCACAGAGCAAAATATTTCCAAAATGATATCACACTCAGCAGTTCATAGAGCCTCATTGATTATATTACAGCTATAAACATTCCAATTCTTTTGACCCTCTGCTATCATCTTAACTTGCTTACTAAATCCCATTAATATGGTAATGAGAAACAATTTCTTCTATAATGGCATGATTATCAGTTAGAACAGTCTTAACAGAAGAAAGAGGTCTCCTGTAGTAGCAGATTTATATGGAAAAGTTTAGAATGACACAGTAGATACAGCATAACTACAGACCTGGGATAATGTTAAGCAATAATGTGAAATACATCTTATATTTTTATTTTCATGGTGAATAAGACAAATGAGACTCCTTGTTCTCAGGAACTAGCTTCAAAGTGTAAGCAATACTGTTTACTTAAACTTTTTTTTTTTTTTGAAGACAGCTTTGAAAGTATCATGCAAACTGATTTTTAAAGGGATTTGGGCAACGTATTTACATTTCAAACTTTTGAGTTGCATTTTCCTCTTTTTATGCTGAATCTGTCAACTGGTTGGAAATTTGTAATTTATGGCTCTGCAGCAATCCAAAATTCTTATCCTCAAGTGATCTTGTTCTATACAAGTTTATGTTATACTGATGAAAACCATTTTACAAGTAACAATTATTTCCTGGAATCATTATATATTTCTAACTGTATGATATCTTACACAATTTTTCTGAAAGATTTGTGACAGTGCAAGATTTTTTTTAATGTTGAAGAATTAATGAAAATGTCAATTCCTTAGGATACCTCCCATAATACTTCCTTTTTCAGGTACTTATTTTCAGCCTCAGATGTTTATCTTTCTTCTTAAATTAGCTTAATTCATCTTTATTGACCCTCTACTAATTATCAGATACTTCATATAATGTTAATACTTGAAAAATATATTTATAAATAACATTTTCTAACTTTAATTGCTTATGATCAGTCCCAAAGGGAAAGCAAACTTCTAAACAGATAGTTTGATCGGAGGTTGGTGCACATTTTTGTGAATAGGTATCAGCCAAAATTCTAATGAGGTTGATGTAGGAAGAATACATACATGACTACCCTGATCATCAGTCAGCTGTATTTTATTTGCACAAGCCAGAATGCTTTGCTTTTGTCCAGCACACATACACACACACACACAAATACACACAATTAATGTTCTATGTGTCTGCCTAACAGGCAACAGCTTCTCTATAATTATGACTTCCCTAGGCAATGATTTGTTTCTTAAACCTTCCATAGTTAAATCAAAAGTGGTTTTGAAATTATAATGGTCATTTAAAAGCACAGAAGCCAAATATTTACCAGTGGTATAAAACTGCACCTGCCCTCTTCAGTTTAAAAATTTTTACATCATCTTAAGTGTCAAAATGTTTATTTACCAGAAAATCAGCCTTTATTTACTGAGAAATTTTGTATGTTAGCATCACATCTTCAACTTAACCTATTTACATGCAAGAAAATGTGGGTGTTGCATATCTAAGGTCTTATTGACAAAAAAAGTCCTACATCCTGTTTTTCATGGTGTGCCCCGTGAAGCACTGCCTGGCTCATTCCTCTGAGCTGTGTAATTTATATCTTCTGGGCAGCTGGGAAAGCCAGAAACCCCCAGGTCCAGTCTAGCCAGTGTAATGGTAAAACAGTCTTTCATCGTCAGTCACTGCAGAGCGTCAGGGTTGCCCCAGTCTCCAGAGGTGATAGAACAATGAAAGTATCTAGAAACGGCAGTCCATGAGATATGACTCTTCCATAGGAAACAGGCTCAGGCTCTGGAGAAAGTCTGTGTAGATGAGCTGGTGGTCCTGAGAGGATCTTTTTTTTTTTTTTAAGTGTACAGGTTTATCATTACCATCATTCTAAATTCCATATATATGTGTAAGTATACTGTATTGGTGTTTTTCTTTCTGGGTTACTTCACTCTGTATAATCGGCTCCAGTGTCATCCACCTCATTAGAACTGATTCAAATGTATTCTTTTTAATAGCTGAGTAATACTCCATTGTGTATATGTACCACAGCTTTCTTATCCATTCATCTGCTGATGGACATCTAGGTTGCTTCCATGTCCTGGCTATTATAAACAGTGCCGCAATGAACATTGGGGTACACGTGTCCTCCTGAGAGGATCTTATGGGTACAAAAACTAGGTATACTACACAACCATTTTATTTATTTATTTTTTTAAATCTTCATACCCTTCCTCACATGTAATTAACAATGTTGTTCTTGAGCTACTTGTGTTGAAACTATGGATAACAAACCTCAAACCTCAAACCTCACGTCTGTCAGTCCCACAGTACTAGCAGTATTGACTTGGTAGGTTAACTGATGTAAAACACAACCTCCCAGATTTCAACAGAGGATAAAATTTATCCTTGCTCCACCGAGTTCAATGTAGATATTCATTGAAAAACCTCTGTAAAGCTCTTCCTAGTGGTGATTCAGGGGTCAAAGTTCTATCTAGTACTCTCCATTGATATCAGATATTTCAAAGTCATCTGGTGTCTTAAAGTCATCTGCTGATCCCTGCATCAGGACATCAAACAAGAGAGGAAAGTCCTTTAATAAAATAGCTTACATTATTTTCATTGCATTCTATCAGCCAGAGCTACTTATATTTTTCTCTTCTATCATTCTGGAATATAAAACAGATTTGGTGAGTAGCAAGCATTCGTACTAAGTCCATCTTCTACTTATGATTTTCAAAGAGGGAAGAGACTGGCTACAGGAGAAGATACTGGAGAAAAAACTTTTGGCATCCTTATGTTTTTTTTCATGATTAGTTGATTTTGCCTATGTTTGGGAAGAGAATATCTATCTTCACGTCAGAGGATATTGCACTTGGAGATATGTAATTCTCTTGTGCAAGCTTTCTAACTTCCGATTTGTGTAGGTTACATTTACTGGTTATTATAAACTGATAATCTGTGATTTTAAATTCAATCTCATAGAATGACGTTGTCAGGGAAACAATAATAGCAAGAAATACATTGAGTTCCTCATTTCAGCCCATTCCCCAAAAGGCATATTAGTTCAGTTGAACTTCCTTAGTAGTAATCAATTGACAAATATCCAACCAACATTTGTAGGCTGAGAAAAAAAAAAAAACTCTTCTGTAGCAGTAAAATACATAAAATACATGACATTACAAGGAAAAAAATACTCAGAGTTGGCCAAGTATTTAATATTATAGTTTTATATGGAAAACATGAAGTATTACTAGTGCTGAGGACATAATAAACATTTGATAAATGTTGTGAATACATTTCTGCCAAATAGTGCATTTCTGGCTAGCTATAAATAATGAGTCTTGCTTCTGGAACATAAATATCAATAGAAAACTGGCCTATAGAATGGAAATAATTTAAGAGATTCTTAATTGCATTAAGAATCTATTGATAAATTAAAAAAAAAAAAAACTCTTCTGTAGCAGTAAAATACATAAAATACATGACATTACAAGGAAAAAAATACTCAGAGTTGGCCAAGTATTTAATATTATAGTTTTATATGGAAAACATGAAGTATTACTAGTGCTGAGGACATAATAAACATTTGATAAATGTTGTGAATACATTTCTGCCAAATAGTGCATTTCTGGCTAGCTATAAATAATGAGTCTTGCTTCTGGAACATAAATATCAATAGAAAACTGGCCTATAGAATGGAAATAATTTAAGAGATTCTTAATTGCATTAAGAATCTATTGATAAATGTTTAAGGCCAAATATGTGATGCTCACTAATTCTGGTGCCAGTTGCTCTATTTCCAAGTGAGCAATTGTCAAATCACTAACTATACCAATATTTGTGTAATTTTATGGCAAATTTTCACCTTTTGTAGAAGGTTGCATTTTTTAAAACAGCCCATCCTTTATACTCTTATTAATGTGTATTTGATATTTCTTCCATTGTATGTCATGATGTAAAATGTGCCTTGCTCACCCTCTGTCCTGCAATTGTGTAGACCTTTATGTCTATTTCAACCAGTAGAATATGGCTGAAATGATGCCATAATGCCATAAAATTCCCGAGTTGATTATAAAAATGAGATCTATTTTGACCTTGGTCTCCTGTGATATTTGATTCTCATCACCATGCTGAGAAGTCCAAATGTGACTTCTTATACATTAGACATAAAGAGGCCATGATATGTGTCTAATCACCAGGCTTCCTCAGTGGCTCAGAGAGTAAAGAATCTGCCTGAAATGCAGGAGCAGGAGACCTGGGTTCGATTTCTTGGTTGGGAAGATCCCCTGGAGGAGGAAATGGCAACCTGCTCCAGTATTCTTGCCTGGAAAAGCCGATGGACAGAGGAGTCTGGCAGGCTACAGTCCATGGGCAAAGAGTCGGACATGACTGAGCAACTAACACACACACACACACAGAGTCAACAACTTGACTCAAGTCTGTCTCAGTCAAAAAGCAGTAAAGACACCACTAGATGATTTCAGCCTCCAGTTAGCAAGTCTTTCCAGGTGTAGCCCTAAAAAACTGTGGAGCTAAGATAATGCCAACCTGAACCCCAGTCTACAACACTACTAGAATAGTGTGTGTGTGTGTATTTACACAACAAGTTTTGAGATAGTTTGTTTTGCAGCAATAGTAGCTAAACCATCTCTCATTCAAACATAATTTTGTATCACAGTTCAGTTCAATTCAGTCGCTCAGCCATGTCCGACTCTGCAACCCCACAAATTGCAGCACACCAAGCCTACCTGTCCATCACCAACTCCTGGAGTTCACTCAGACTCTTGTCCATCGAGTCAGTGATGCCATCCAGCCATCTCATCCTCTGTTGTCCCCTTCTCCTCCTGCCCCCAATCCCTCCCAGCATCAGAGTCTTTTCCAGTGAGTCAACTCTTCGCATGAGATGGCCGGCCACAGTATTGGAGTTTCAGCTTCAGCATCATTCCTTCTAAAGAAATCCCAGGAGCAATCTCCTTCAGAATGGACTGGTTGGATCTCCTTGCAGTCCAAGGGACTCTCAAGAGTCTTCTCCAACACCACAGTGCAAATGCATCAATTCTTTAGTGCTCAGCCTTCTTCACAGTCCAACTCTCACATGCATACATGACTACTGGAAAAACCATAGCCTTGACTAGATGGACCTTAGTTGGCAAAGTAGTATCTCTGCTTTTGAATATGCTATCTAGGTTGCTCATAACTTTTCTTCCAAGGAGTAAGTGTCTTTTAATTTCATGGCTGCAGTCACAATCTGCAGTGATTTTGGCCCCCAAATAATAAAGTCTGACACTGCTTATATCACAACTTCCCATTAGATGTTCTTTTGTTAGTTTTTTTCTTAATGTTAACTTTACATAATAGTTTACATACATACATCATCAATTGCTCTATTTGACTTGATTTCCACCAACCATGTGGCAAAGAAACATTCTTCTTTGAAGATTATACAAATATATCTCTATTCAGTCTTTAGCTTGATATATTTTCTATTTTGTCTTTAGTATTATTACATGATTTGATTATGCAGTGCACTAGATTATGTAAGGATAAAGATTATAGTGATCTTTCTAACCAATAGATTCCCAATGTATAGCCAAAAAAAAAAACAAACAAAAAAAAACTGATGCATGGTAAATAATCAGTAAATATAACAAGGGCAAATATGTACATAGACACAATCTATTTTAGAAATTTTGATAGAATGTTGTAAAAGCAAAATGTATAATGCTTGACTCGTTTCTAATGCAAATTTACTGTTTAGTTTACTTGGACTTTTATACAATTATTTACTTGACTTTCAATATTTGATAATGAATTTGAGTGAAATCACATCACTTTTTTATCCTATATTACAAAATTTTTTCCTATGTTATATATTATAATATATATTATATATCCTATATTATGAAATTTATCCTGTGTTATAGTATATCTTCAGTTCAGTTCAGTTGCTCAGTCATGTCCAACTCTTTGCGACCCCATGAACTGCAGCACGCCAGGCCTCCTTGTCCATCACCAACTCCCGGAGTTTACTCAGACTCATGTCCATTGAATCTGTGATGCCATCCAGCCATCACATCCTCTGTCGTCCCCTTCTCCTCCTGCCCCCAATCCCTCCCAGCATCAGAGTCTTTTCCAATGAGTCAATTCTTCACGTGAGGTGGCCAAAGTACTGGAGTTTCAGCTTTAGCATCATTCCTTCCAAAGAAATCCCAGGGTTGATCTCCTTCAGAATGGACCAGTTGGATCTCCTTGCAGTCCAAGGGACTCTCAAGAGTCTTCTCCAACACCATAGTGCAAAAGCATCAATTCTTCGGCTTTCAGTCTTCTTCACAGTCCAACTCTAACATCCATAAATGACCACAGGAAAAACCATAGCCTTGACTAGACGAACCTTAGCTGTCAAAGTAATGTCTCTGCTTTTGAATATGCTATTTAGGTTGGTCATAACTTTTCTTCCAAGGAGTAAGCGTCTTTTAATTTCATGGCTACAATCTCCATCTGCAGTGATTTTGGAGCCCAGAAAAATAGTCTGATACTGTTTCCACTGTTTCCCCATCTATTTCCCATGAAGTGATGGGACCGGATGCCATGATCTTCATTTTCTGAATGTTGAGCTTTAAGCCAACTTTTTTACTCTCCACTTTCACTTTCATCAAGAGCTTTTTAGTTCCTCTTCACTTTCTGCCATAAGGGTGCTGTCATCTGCATATCTGAGGTTATTGATATTTCTCCTGGCAATCTTGATTCCAGCTTGTGCTTCTTCCAGCCCAGCAATTTCTGTGTGTTGATTTTATATCCTGCAACTTTACTATATTCATTGATTAGCTCTAGTAATTACTCTCCTCTTTCACTTTCTTCAAGAGGCTTTTTAGTTCCTCTTCACTTTCTGCCATAAGGGTGGTGTCATCTGCATATCTGAGGTTATTGATATTTCTCCTGGCAATCTTGATTCCAGCTTGTGTTTCTTCCAGTCCAGTGTTTCTCATGATGTACTCTGCATAGAAGTTAAATAAGCAGTTAAGTAAGCAGGGTGACAACGTACAGCCTTGACGTACTCCTTTTCCTGTTTGAAACCAGTCTGTTGTTCCATGTCCAGTTCTAACTGTTGCTTCCTGACTTGCATACAGATTTCTCAAGAGGCTGGTCAAGTGGTCTGGTATTCCCATCTCTTTCAGAATTTTCTACAGTTTATTGTGATCCATACAGTCAAAGGCTTTGGCATTGTCAATAAAGTAGAAATAGATGTTTTTCTGGAAGTCTCCAGAAAAACACTGGAGACTCCACCAGAAAATTACTAGAGCTAATCAATGAATATAGTAAAGTTGCAGGATATAAAATTAACACACAGAAATCCCTTGCATTCCTATACACTAAGAATGAGAAAACAGAAAGAGAAATTAAGGAAACAATTCCATTCACCATTGCAACAAAAAGAATAAAATACTTAGAAATATATCTACCTAAAGAAACAAAAGACCTATATATAGAAAACTATAAAATACTGGTGAAAAAAATCAAAGAGGACACAAATAGATGGAGAAATATACCATGTTCATGGATCAGAAGAATCAATATAGTGAAAATGATTATACTACCCAAAGCAATATATAGATTGAATGCAATCCCTATCAAGCTACCAATGGTATTTTTCAGAGAACTAGAACAAATAATTTCACAGTTTGTATGGAAATACAGAAAACCTCAAATAGCCAAAGCAATCTTGAGAAAGAAGAATGGAACTGGAGGAATCAACCTGCCTGACTTCAGGCTCTACTACAAAGCCACAGTCATCAAGACAGTATGGTACTGGCACAAAGACAGAAATATAGATCAATGGAACAAAATAGAAAGCCCAGAGATAAATCCACACACCTATGGACACCTTATCTTTGACCAAGGAGGCAAGAATATACAATGGAGAAAATACAATCTCTTTAACAAGTGGTTCTGAGAAAACTGGTCAACCACTTGTAAAAGAATAAAACTAGAACACTTTCTACCACACACCAAAAATAAACTCAAAATAGATTAAAGATCTAAATGTAAGACCATAAACTATTAAACTCCTAGAGGAAAACATAGGCAAAACACTCTCTGACGTAAACCACAGCAGGATCCTCTATGACCCACCTCCCAGAATATTGGAAAGAAAAGCAAAAATAAACAAATGGGACCTAATTAAAATTAAAAGCTTCTGCACAACAAAGGAAACTATTAAACTCCTAGAGGAAAACATAGGCAAAACACTCTCTGACGTAAACCACAGCAGGATCCTCTATGACCCACCTCCCAGAATATTGGAAAGAAAAGCAAAAATAAACAAATGGGACCTAATTAAAATTAAAAGCTTCTGCACAACAAAGGAAACTATAAGCAAGGTGAAAAGACAGCCTTCAGAATGGGAGAATAGCAAATGAAGCAACTGACAAACAACTAATCTCAAAAATATACAAGCAACTCCTGCAGCTCAATTCCAGAAAAATAAAAGACCCAATCAAAAAGTGGGCCAAAGAACTAAACAGATATTTCTCCAAAGAAGACATACAGATGACTAACAAACACATGAAAAGATGCTCAACATCACTCATTATCAGAGAAATGCAAATCAAAACCACAATGAGGTACCATTTCACTCCAGTCAGAATGGCTGCTATCCAAAAGTCTACAAACAATAAATTCTGGAGAGGATATGGAGAAAAGGGAGCCCTCTTACACTGTTGTTGGGAATGCAAACTAGTTAAGCCACTATGGAGAAGAGCATGGAGATTTCCTTAAAAAACAAAATAGACCTGCCATATGACCCAGCAATCCCACTGCTGGGCATACACACTGAGGAAACCAGAATTGAAAGAGAAACGTGTACCCCAATGTTCATCACAGCACTGTTTATAATAGCCAGGACATGGAAGAAACCTAGATGTCCATCAACAGATGAATGGATAAGAAAGCTGTCGTACATATACACAATGGAATATTACTCAGCCGTTAAAAAGAATACATTTGAATCAGTTCTAATGCGGTGGATGAAACTGGAGCCTATTATACAGAGTGATGTAAGCCAGAAAGAAAAAAACCAATAAAGTATACTAACGCACATATATGGAATTTAGAAGGTAAGGATAACCCTGTATGCGAGACAGCAAAAGAGACACAGATGTATAGAACAGTCTTTTGGACTCTGCGGGAGAGGGCAAATGTGTGATGATTTGGGAGAAGGGCATTGAAACATGTATAATACATATATGAAATGAATTGCCAGTCCAGGCTTGATTCATGATACTGGATGCTTGGGGCTGGTACACTGAAATGACCCAGAGTGATGGTACGGGGAGGGAGGAAGAAAAGATTTCAGGATGGGGAACGTGTATATACCTATGGTGGATTCATGTTGATGTATGGCAAAACCAATACAATACTGTAAAATAATTAACCTCCAATTAAAATAAATAAATTTATTTTTTTAAAAAAAGAAAGAGAGCCTGAAGAACTATGGACAGAGCTTTGTGACATTGTACAGCAGGCAGTAATCAAGAGCATTCTCAAGGGGGAAAAAAGTGCAAAAAGGCAAAATGGTTGTCTGAGGAGGCCTTAGAAATAGCTGTGAAAAGCAGAGAAGCTAAAGGCAAGGAAGAAAAGCAAAGATATATCCATCTGAATTCAGAGTTCCAAAGAATAGCAAGGAGAGATAAGAAAAAATGGCAGCCCATTCCAGTGGTCTTGCCTGGGAAGTCCCATGGACAGAGGAGCCTGGTGGACTACAGTCCACAGGGTCTCAAAGAGTCAAACACAACTTAGTGACTTTGCGACTCCATCTTCCTCTGTCCGGGGAGTTCTCCAGGCAGGAATGCTGGGGTGGGTTGCCATTCTCTTCTCCAGGGGATCTTCCTGACCCAGGGCTTGAACCCAGGTCTCCTGCACTACAGGCAGATTCTTTACCATCTGAGCCACCAGGGAAGCCCCAAACAACAACAATACTCTATTACAATAATGTAATAGATTATAAATAATTATACAGTAACAATACTCTATTACAAAATAAAAGTAAATAAGTAAAAAAAATAAAAGAGTAGATGGCGTAAGTCTATATGTTTCAGCCACTTTAGAGAGTATTTTGTATAATTAGGCTAGAGTTTGGGAAAAACAAAATGGACCACTGAGTGATAACTTTGTAGAATCCTTTAAGCTAAGAAATTATATGAGCTATAAATTATAGTTTATTTCCATTAGTTCACAGATGGCAGTTCAGCAAAGTTGGAAATTTGAAATAAGTTAAAACATTTTGCATATTATTCTGTTTTAGTTCCACACATAAGGAATGCCATATAATATTCCTCCTGTGACTGACTTCACTCAGTATGACAGTCTCTAGGTCCGTCCATGTTGCTGCAAATGGCATTATTTCATTCTTTTTAATGGACAAGTAATATTCAATTGTAGATACATACCACTTCTTTATCCATTCCTCTGTCGATGGACATTTTACAAATGAACTTACAAAACAGAGAGTTACAGAGGAGTTTATGATTGCTGAGGGGAAGGGGGACTTACGGAGTTTGGGATGGACAGGTACACACTGCTATATTTAAAATGGATAACTAAAAAGGACCTATTGTATAGCATATGGAACTCTGGTCAATGTTATGTTGCAACCTGGATGGGAGGGGACTTTGGAAGAGAATGGATACATGTGTATGTATGGCTGAGTCCCTGCACTGTCACGTGAAACTTTCACACCATTGTTAATCAGCTATACCCCAATACAAAATAAAAAGTTTAAAAACATAAAAATTAAAATATTCTAGACAGGGTATTATTGAGACTCAGCTTTGAATGACAGAATTTTCAAAATAAGAATGGCTTAAGCAAGATAGTATTTTACTCATTTTTAACAGCCTGAGCAGGTAGTTCCTCCAGGCTTCAGGATGGTGGAAGGATCTGAAGAAGCTGCTGCTAGGGACATTTCTGCTGGCATATCATTGGCCCGAGCATAGTCACATGGCCATATCTACTTACAAGAGATACTGGAGGCAGTCTCTACTTTAGGTGGATATATGTTCAGGTGTAATTTGGGAGTCATATATCTAGGAAGGAAGACTGGAATAGATATTGGGGAACACCTCACAATGTGACAGAGTTAATTTGTTCACCAGTTATATCCCAAGTGCCTGTAATTGCACTTGATACAGAGTGCGCCATACTAGGCATTTGTTAAATAGTTTTTCCATGGATGAGTGTTCTTTATTGCTCCTGTCAAACTATATATTGATCTGGATATTTATATATATGATATGCACGATAAATTATGGCAAATTTGCACCCTTGGTTTTTAAAAATGTTTTGCTTTTTTTCATCTGTGTTCTTTCTTCATAATTAAGGTATCCCTAAGAGTTTTTATATAGATTTGCTACCGTACAGAATCCTTTATTCCTGATGTTTCTTCTCACTAAAACTTGGAGACCTACTGAATCTCTCTTAACATGTGTCTTTGATCAGCATAATCCTACCTTGTGAATGGTGCTCAGTAAATGTTTTTAGATTGAGTAAATGAATGTTTCTGACTCTTTATGACCCTATGGAATGTAGCCCACCAAGTTTCTCCATCCATGGGATTTTCCTGACAGGAATGCTGGAGTGGGTTGCCAATCCTCCTCCAGTGGATTTTCCTAACCCAGGGATAAAACCTGCATCTCCTACAGTGCAGGTGGATTCTTTACCACTGAACCACTGGGGGAAGCCCAATGAATGTTAAATGTTAATGAATCCAAACCTTTCCTCTCAGTTAATTTCCCTAGAAAAGTTTACAGCTGTAATACACATAAAAGAAATTCTTGATCTTAAATCTGTTTATATTACAAGATTTTAAGAAATATTCATTCTGCTTTCAGGTGGGATGTGATTATGAGACAACTATCTGTATTTAGTTATCACTAAGTACTAATTCACTTAAGTTATGTAATAGAAGCTATTGTATTTCAGCAAAAATGGGGCATTCTTAATGCATTTGAATCTTTTGACCTCAGATAACCAATTAACTTATCATTGTGCTTAACTCTTTCAAGAAATGATGCCATTTCTTTCTTTTTTTTTTCCCGTTCTTTACTGGAGTATAGTTGGTTCACAGTGTTATGTTAGTTTCAGGTGTACAGTACAGTTTTAGTTATACATGTGTTCCTGTATTTTCAGATTCATTGTCATTTAGGTTATCATGGAATATTGAGTAGATTTCCCTGTGCTGTATGTTAGTTCCTTGTTGGTTGTCTATCTCATATATAGTAGGATGTGTATGTTAACCCCAAGTTTCTGATTTGTCCCTCCCTCCCAGGTTTCCCTTTAATAACCATAAGTTTGTTTTAGTATCTGTAGATCTTCTGTTTTGTGAATAATTTCATTTCTGTCATTAAGAAAGTAGGTTCCTCATATGAGTGATATCATATGATATTTGTCTTTTTCTGTCTGACTTTCATTTAGTATGATAATCTCTAGGT
The DNA here is from genome assembly GCA_006408695.1 of Aepyceros melampus. NCBI lineage: Eukaryota > Metazoa > Chordata > Mammalia > Artiodactyla > Bovidae > Aepyceros > Aepyceros melampus. The sequence goes on from SJXQ01009133.1 coordinate 48,951, forward strand.
CCATCCATATTGCCACACGTGGCATTATTTTGTTCTTTTTTATGACTTAGTAATATTCCATTGTATATATGTACCACATCTTTATCCATTCCTCTGTTGATGAACACTTAGGTGGCTTTCATGTCTTGACTATTATAAATAGTGCTGCAATGAACATTGAGGTGCATGTATCTTTTCTAGTTTTGTTTTCTGCAGATATATAGAGTGGGAATTGCTGTGTTGTATGGTATTGGGAGTGATCCTTCCCTTGAAATCTTTTGGATAAGTTTCTGAAAATAGGTGTTAACTCTTTAAATGTTTGGTAGACTTAGCCTGTGAAGTCATCTGGTCCTGGACTTTTATTTGCTAGATTTTTTTTTAATTTTTAATTTTGTTTTAGAGTATAGCTGATTAACAATACTGTAACAGTTTCAGGTGGGAAACAAAGGGGCTCAGCTAACCACACACACACACACATATACGTGTACACATGTATCCATTCTCCCCCATACCTCTCTTCCATCCAGGTTGCCACATAACATTGAGCAGAGTTCCTTGTGCTATATAGTAAATCCTTGTTGGTTATCCATTTTAAATACAGCAGTATGTACAGTGCTGTTTCTTCCTCTCTAACTATTCCTTCCTCCCATCTTTCCCCCAGCAACCATAAATTCATTCTCTAAGTCTGTGAGTCTGTTTCTCTTTTGTAAATAAGTTCATTTGTATCATGTCTTTTCAGATTCTATGTAAAAGGGATGCAATACAGTGTTTCTGTTTCTCTGACTGACTTCACTCCATGTGACAATCTCTAGGTCCATCCATGTTGCTGTAAATGGCATTATTTCATTCTTTTTAAAGGCTGAGTAATATCCCATTGTATTTATGTACCATCTCTGTCAATGGACATTAGGTCGCTTCCAGGTCTTGGCTTCATAAACAGTGCTGCATTGATCATTGGGGTTCATGCATCCTTTTGGACCATGTTTTTCTCCAGATACGTACACAGGAGTGGGATTGCAGGGTCATGTGCTTGCTAAGTCGCTTCAGTCGTGCCTGACTCTTTGGAACCATATGGATTGTAGCCTACCAGGCTTCTCTGTCCATGGGATTCTCCAGGCAAGAATACTGGAGTGGGTTGCCATGCCCTCCTCCAGGGGATCTTTCCGACCCAGGGATCGAACCTGCGTCTCTTAAGTCTCATGCATTGGCAGCCAGGTTCTTTACCACTAGCCCCACCTGGGAAGCTCTTGCAGGGTCCTACGGTAGCTCTATTTTTAGTTTTTTAAGAAGCCTCCATACTATTCTCCATAGTGGCTGCCCACTTTACATTTCCACCACCAATTTAAGAGGGTTCCTTTTTTTGCACTCTTTCTGCTGGAATATTTTTAATCAGTTTCAATTTCATTAATTGTGATTGGTCTGTTCATATTTTCTGTTTCTGCCTGGTGCAGCCTAGTTCAGTCTTGGGAGTTTATACCTTTCTAAGAAAATTTGTCCATTTCTTCTAGGTTGTCCGTTTTACTGGTATATAATTAGTTGTTTGTAGTAGTCTCCTAAATGACTTTTTCTTTCAATTTCTGTAGTATCCATTGTAACATCTCCTTTTTCATTTCTAATTTTATTGATTTGAGCCCTCTCTTTTTCTTGATGAGTCTGGCTAAAGGTTTGGCAATTTTGTTTGTCTTTAAAACACCAGCTTTTAGTTTCATTGATCCTTTCTTTTGTTTTCTTCTCTAATTCATTTATTTCTACTCTGATGTTTATGGCTTCTTTCCTTCTGCTGACTTTGGGTTTTGTTCTTCTTTTGCTAGTTGCTATAGGTATAAAGTTAGGATGTTTATTTGAAATTTTTCTTTTTTCCTGAGGTAAGAGTGTATTGTTACAAACCTCCTTCTCAGAATTGCTCTTGCTATATCCCATAGGTTTTGTATCATGGTGTTTTTGTTGTCACTTGTCTTTAGGTTTTTTTTTTTCTTTGATTTCTGCTATGATTCATTGGTTGTTTAGTAACATTGTTTATCTTCCATGTGAATGTGTCTTTTTTTTCTTTTATATTCTCCCCCCCCCCCCCCGTAATTGATTTCTAATCTCATAGTGTTTTGGCCAGAAAATATGCTTGATATGATTTTAATTTTCTTAAATTTACTGAGGCTTAATTTGTAGCCCAAGATGTGATTTATCCTGGACAGTGTTACATCTGCACTTGAGAGGAAAGTGTATTTTGTTGCATTTGCATAGAGTGTTCTATAATTATCAATTAAGTTCATCTGGTCTAATGTGTCATTTAAGGCCTTTTGTCTTCTTATTGATGTTTCTGCTTTGATGATCTGTCCATTGATGAAGTGAGGTGTTAAAGTCCCCTATTATTACTATGTTACTGGCAACTTCTCCTTTAATGGCTGTTAGCATTTGCCTTATACATTGAGGTAGTCTTATGGGGGGTTGCGTATATACATTTATAAATGTTACATCTTCTTGGAGTGATCTCTTGATCATTATGGATCCTTGTCCTCCCTTGTATTTTTCCACAGTATTGATTTTAAAGTCTGTTTTGTCTGATATGAGTGTTGCTGTTCTATCTTTCTCTTGATTTCTCTTTGCGTGGGAATATCTTTTCCATTCTCTCACGTTCAGTTTGTATGTCCCTAGATCTGAAGTGGATCTCTTGTAGACAGCACATATTTGGGTCTTGTTTTTATATCCATTCTACTAGTCTGTTTCTTGTTTGAAGCATTTAATCCAATTACATTTAAGGTAATTATTGATAATGCATGTTCTTATCACCATTTTGTTAAGTGAGTTAGCTTTTATTTTTGAAAGTGAAAGTGTTAGTCACTCAGTTGTGTACGATTCTTTGTGGCCCTATAGACTGTAGCCTGCCAGGCTCTTCTGTCCGTGGAATTCTCCAGGCAAGAATACTGGAGTGTGTTGCCATTACCTTCTCCAGAGATCTTCCCAACCCAGGGATTGAATGCAGGTCTCCTGCATTGCAGACAGATTCTATACCATCTGAGCCACCAGGGGTCTTTTTTATTCCCTTCATTTTTTGTTCTCTTTCCTTGTGATTTGATATATATCTTTAGTGTTGTGTTTACTTTTTCTTTTTTGTATGTGTATCTATTATAGATTTTTGGTTTGTGATTCTGAAGAGGTTTTAGTATAGCAGTCTGTATATGCACAAGATTGTTTTAAGTTGCTGGTCTGTTCATTTCCAATACATTTTCAATATCCTGCATTTGTACTCTTTTCACAATCCCTGGTTTTGATATCAGATTTATGTGTGGGTAATTTCCTACCTTTGTTTTATGTTTGCCTTTACCAGTGATCTTTCTAACTTGTATTGTTCTTGTTTCTAGTTGTGGATTTTATTTTTTGCCTAGAAAAGTACCTTTAGGATTTATTGTAATGCTGGTTTTGATGGTGCTGAAGTCTCTTTAATTTTTGCTTGTTTGTAAAATCTGTTGATTTCTCTGTCAAATCTTAACAATAGCCTTGAAGGGTAGAGTATTTTTGGTTTTGGTTTTTCCCCATCTGCACTTTGAATATATTGTAGTACTCTCTTCAGCCTGCAGAATTTTTGCTGAAAAATCAGCTTATAACTTTATAGGGATTCTCTCATATATTATTTGTTGCTTTTCCCTTATTATTTTTAGTATTTTTTCTGTCTTTAATTCTTGTTAGTTTGATTAATCCATGTCTCAGCAGGTTCCTCCTTGAGTTTATCTTATAGGGGACTCTCTGTGCTTCCTGGATTTGAGTGTTTCTTTTCTCAGCTTAGGGAAGGTTTTGTCTGTAATAGCTTCAGATGTTTTCTCAGGTCCCCCTCTCTCTCTCTTCTCCTTCTGGGACTCCTTGAAGCCCAGGATGGTAGTGATGACTTGTGCCTGTCCCTGGAGCTCCTGTAGGTGGTGGGGTTGGGGGAGAAAATATGCTCACCATTCTTATTTATTCATTCATTCATCTGTTGACAGTCACTTAGGTAGTTTTCATATCTTTGCTTTTGTGAATAATACTGTGATGAACATGGTAGTGTAGATACTTCTTTGATATCCTATTTTTATTTCCTTCAAATACCTACAGGGGGGTTGCAGAATCATATTGTAGTTCTTTTTTTTAGCTTTTCAGGAACCTCTATACTGTTTTACATAGTGGTTACACCAATGTACATTTCTGCCATCAGTGCACAAGGGTTCCCCTTTCTCCACATCTTCACCAACATTGTTGTCTCTTCAGTTTTAATGACAGCTATTCTGACAAGTGTGAGGTGATAACTCATTGTAGGTTTGATTTGCAGTTACTTGATAATTAGTTATGATTTACCTGATGATTACCTGAAGATTTTGTGTATTTGGCCATTTGTATACCTTGTTTGGCAAAAAGTTTATTAGTTTCTTTATTCATTTTTCAAATCAGATTGGTTTCTTTGCTATTAAATTGTTAGATAATTTACATAATTTGGATATTAACCCCTTATCAGATGTGTAATTTGCAAATATTTTCTTCCATTCGGTAGGTTGCCTTGTCATTTTGTTGATGGTTTCTTTTGCCATGAAGAGGCTTTTTAGTTTGATTTAATTCTACTCATTTATATTTGCTTTTGTTATCAAGTTCAAAAAATTATTGCTAAGGTCAGTTCTAGGAGATTACCTCTTATGTTTTTCTCTGGAAGTTTTATGGTTTTTTGTTTTAAATTTAAGTCTTTAATCCAGTTTGAGTTGATTTTTGTATAATGTATGAAATGAGATCTATTTTCATTCTTTTATATGTGGCTATCCAATATTCCTAGTGCCATTTATTGAAGAGATTATCCCTTCCCCATTGTATGTTTTTGGGTCATTTGTCATAAATTAATTGACCTTAATTATGCATGAGCTAATTTGGGGGCTGTCTATTCTATTCCATTGATCTCTGTGTCTGGTTTTATGCCAAGACTATGCTCTTTTAGTTATTACACCTTTGTAAGATAGATTGGGGCTGAAATAAAGAAGTGTGATACATCTAGTATGTGCAAAATACTGTGCTAGACACTTCCTAGCAGATTCAGATGAATACTGGCTGTCTTATTTGAGGAGGGTAAGAGCTACCAGCTCTTACCATAAGATTTTTCAAGAACACAAATATACATCAGTTCAGTTGCTCAGTAGTGTCCGACTCTTAGCGACCCCATGAATCGCAGCACGCCAGGCCTCCCTGTCCATCACCAACTCCTGGAATTCACTCAGACTCACGTCCATCGAGTCAGTGATGCCATCCAGCCATCTCATCCTCAGTTGTCCCCGTCTCCTCCTGCCCCCAATCCCTCCCAGCATCAGAATCTTTTCCAATGAGTCAACTCTTCACATGAGGTGGCCAAAGTACTGGAGGTTTAGCTTTAGCATCATTCCTTCCAAAGAAATCCCAGGGCTGTCTCCTTCAGAATGGACTGGTTGGATCTCCTTGCAGTCCAAGGGACTCTCAAGAGTCTTCTCCAATACCACAGTTCAAAAGCATCAATTCTTCGGCGCTCAGCCTTCTTCACAGTCCAACTCTCACATCCATACATGACCACAGGAAAAACCATAGCCTTGACTAGATGGACCTTAGTCGGCAAAGTAATGTCTCTGCTTTTGAATATACTATCTAGGTTGGCCATAACTTTTCTTCCAAGGAATAAGCGTCTTTTAAAATTTCATGGCTGCAGTCACCATCTGCAGTGATTTTGGAGCCCCAAAAAATAAAGTCTGACACTGTTTCTACTGTTTACCATCTATTTCCCATAGCAGCCTAAAAATGGTGAAGGAACATGAACTTTGTCAGTATACTGTGAAAGTTTGAAAGAAATAGAGATTCCATCAAATGTGGGAAAACAAGAAACCTTTATAGAAAAGGTGAAAAAGGGCTACATGTGAATTTTCTGATGAAATGGGACTGAAACTAGTTATGAGTTTTAATTTATTATAACAATTATTCTTTCATAATGCAAGTGATTTAATTAACCAGAGAAGAGGAAGAGAGGAACAAAAAATAGTAATTCTATCCAAAAGATGTTTCAAATTCATACCTATAGTTTTAGATATGAAAATGGAATTCAGTAATCCTTTCCACAGATACTTAATTAACATCTCTGCTGGGTGCTGAGCATACAGAGAAGATAAGATACAGTTTCTGTCCTTCAGGAGCACATACTCCAGTAGAGCAGACAGACATGAAAAAAGGTTATTTTCTGTTCTATGCAATAAGTGATATTAAAGTGGTAAATATGAGGGAAAAAATTTGGAGTTACAATGGAAGGAAGCATGGATAAATGATTACATTGCTATGATGGCAAAGTTATTTTCCTTTTTCTTTTCTCTAGTTGGAGAGCATCAATTGACAGGCCATAAAGTGGCAGTTAAAATTTTAAATAGACAGAAGATTCGCAGTTTAGATGTTGTTGGAAAAATAAAACGGAAATTCAAAATCTAAAACTCTTTCGTCATCCTCATATTATCAAACTGTAAGTATTTCTGCACCTGATTACATGAGAGAAACTGTCTCAAAATATCATATTTGAATTTATAAATAATTATATATTTTTAGTTAAACTTTTATAAATATATAGTTTTTCATATTTATAGTTAACAAATGTAATTCATTTAACCTCATTATCCTTTTTTGCATGCTTCTGGTTTAGAATTAAAAGTCTTAATTGTAAATTCACTTGTATCTCTAGTATTCATGTAAGTTAGGACTTTGCTATTTCTAGATTTATTTTATAATTGTTTTCTAGTCACTTCTAATGAACAGGATATTTTCTTTTTGGAAAAGGTAGAAAGTAACTGTTAAAGATTATCTGCACATATTATTTGCAAAACTGCCATCATTACTTTAATTACTGATAGTAAAGTCCTTAGGAAGGCAAATTAATTTTTTTTGGATAAAGCAAGTTACCAACTTAGAAGGTAAATAAATTAAGAGTTTAATAAATAAATAATTAATTTGAAAGATAATTAATTTAACATCATCTAGACCCATAGAAAATTTAGACATTAAGTATGCAGCATTATTCTTTTACATCATTTGAAGTTGTGTTTAAAGTGACTGAAATAGCTCAGTTGCGAGAGCATTAGACTGAACTTGTGTTTAATATTAATTGTGAAATTGTAATATGCTAAAACACTGAAGACTGACTTTATTTTTTATCTTAAAGCTTGGGCAGAGTTTAATAAAATAAATATTAATCTTATTGAGTAACTGATAATGGCTAGAAACTGTATTGAGCATTTTACATATATAATTTCACTTCATCCTCTCAGTAAGTGTATAAGGGATACTATTATCTTCATTATACAGATAAGAAAATCACATGTTTAAAAAGTATCAGCAACTTGACCAAGGTCAAATAGCTAGTAAGTTGCAGAGCTAGTCGTTAACTTCATATCTGATTTCCAATGGCATGCTATTAAACTCCATTCCAGGACTGAAAAAACTGGAAGAAAAGCAGTATTAATATCTTGGAGACTTTGCTAGTTAGTTATTAGCTCAGTTCAGTTCAGTCACTCAGTCGTGTCCGACTCTCCGCGACCCCATGAATCGCAGCACGCCAGGCCTCCCTGTCCATCACCAACTCCCGGAGTTCACTCAGACTCACGTCCTTCGAGTCGGTGGTGCCATCCAGCCATCTCATCCTCTGTCGTCCCCTTCTCCTCCTGCCCTCAATCCCTCCCAGAATCATAGTCAGAGGTTATATTTAGTCTAAACTTTTTTAGTGAGCTGTCTTTAGGTATCAACGTTGATGAGAAACAATCTGATAACCCTGTAGAGGTACTTTGTTTACTGGTAACAAGGTTGCATAACAGCTATGGTAGGCAATAGTGCCCCCGCTGATGCCCCCCACCTCCCCGCCAAAAAAAGGGAAGATGTCCTGATCTCCAGTGAGTATGTTATATTACATGGCAAAGGAGAATTAAGGTTACGAATGGTTTAAGGTTGCTAATCATCTGACAGAAAGATTTTTCTTGGTTATTTGGGTGGTTCCAGGGTAATTCAGTGGTCCTTAAAAGTGGACAAGGAAATCATAAGCCAGAGGAAAATGATTTGAGATGGAAGCAAAGTCAGAGAGAAGGGATATGAAAAGGATTCAACTGGCTGTGCCTGGCTTTGAAGGTGGAGGAAGGGGGCCATGAGCCAAGGAATGCAGGTGATCTCTAAATACAAAGAAATAGATTTTCCCTAGAGCCCCCAGAAGGCAATGAAGCCCTGCTGTGCCTTTATTTTAGCCTAGAGAGGCATGTATCAGACTTTTCCCTTTAAAACTGTAACATAATACAGAATGCGTTTGTGTTGTTTTAAGCACACAAAGTTGTTAGTATGGCAGCAATAGAAAACTAAGAGAGTAGCATTTTTGAAATCTTTAAGTGAATGGCTGATCCAGTTATTGCTAGGATTTGGAACACGCATTTAGTCTTTTCTATAACCAGATGTATTTATTGCTAGGGAACCAGTGCAAATTGGATGTTAAATGAGGGGGCCCCTCAGTGTATCTTACTAACAGCATAAATACGCCACTAACTGTTCAGAGGAGGCTTTTGCAGGGGTTTGGTGTGCCATTGGATGACCTGTGATGACTCAGTTCTCTCATCATTATGATGAAGACTTCGTTCTGACAATAGGCTTCAGTGTTGTTTGATCTTCATTTGAAGTTCACTTGATCATAAGCATAGATAAGAAATGAGGTCCCTGAAACTGGATGGCTGTACTTGATTTTAAGGTTATGTTATCTAAGACCTGTGGTCTAGATGATCCAAAATTTGTATATGCAGGTTTTTAAAGATATCACAGGAATTAAAATATCACCTATGTTCACTCTTCTATTCTTTGTTTCCTTAACTTTAAAATGGGGATACTTCATGGTGCTGTTTGAGAATTATTGTGCTCTCATTGTTATAATGCCTGCTGGTTGAAGTGCATTGACCCAGAAGCAGGGTCAGTGATTTCACTCCTCTCATGATTCCAAACGATTTTCATTTAACTGACCCAATTCATGTCTGACTTCAACTTCATGTTAATAATTATTGTATTCAAGTTAATGAATAACTGAGTAGATGAATTTAGCTTCTAAGATAAATCTCTTTGCTCTTCCTTCCTGAGTGGTCACTTCCTATAAGAGGGGAAAGCTGCTAAGCCAGGCTAAAACTGTCACATGCCAAAGTGAGAGTGGAGAAAGGAGAGATCTCTGTATTCTTTGTTTCTTGACCTCATCACTTATATAATGCAAACCCTGGAAGATGCCAAGGAAACTTTGTTCATTTAGAGCATGAGTTCTAGTTGCTATTTTGTTCCTATAAATAAATAATTTTGTCAGTAAGCAGTTGCAATTGTCAAAAGGACTTAAAAGCTTCTTTTTGATGTTATAGCTACTAGTGTTTTCTTGCTTCCATTTCTATAACTGTTTATAGTTGTCTGACTTTGGTTTGACTACTTACCCCATTCTGTTTCAGAATTATTTCATTATGTTCTGTTTTGTGAAGGAGTACAGGATGTTCTCAGGATTGGTCAGAAGGTAACTGAGAGAGGTGAATTTAATGTTTAAAGTTTCTGGCTACCAGCCTAAGCTTAGTCCATTTAACCACATTGCCTCTTTAATTGTGGATTTGATTTTTTGTTTTAAAAAGGCACTCATGTATTCTTGCTTCAGAATTAACTTGCTGACACAGCCTTCTAACAGTGTTAGTGATTTAAACAGGGAGAGAGACCTGATCCTTTCAGTGATTTTGTTTGTTTTCTGCAATCTTGGACTATGCAAGTGAGCCAAGAATGGTTTCCTTGCTACAGAATGGACTTCTAGAATAACCAAGAAAGTTTGAAAACTAAATACTGAAAACGAAGGTTGTATGTTGCATAATTTCTCTATTAACTCAAAATGAAAAAACCCATGGGGAGAAAATTAAAAGGAATAAACAGGATTGAAAGGAAACTCCAAACTTCCCACAAACTAGAATTTGTTGAATTGATTTTTTGTCCTGGTTTTTCATTTCCCCATGGTTCTTAGGGAAATTTCACTTTAACTGGTCAAAGGATCAATACTTTCTAATTTGGCAAAGATGGTTTTTGCCTACCAACTTTTAAATATCTTTATCTTATCCACCTCATGGACAGCTTTTAACATTTTTAATGAATACTACCTGAAAATGTTATAGTCCCTAGGTTTCTATGGTACCACGGTTTTCTGATTTTCTTTTTACATTCTTGCCTTTTCTTGAAGCTTTCTTTTATGGGCCCTTCATTATCTGCCTGGCCATTAGATACTGATATACTTCAGCATTCTGAGCTAGTGTAATCTTAGTGAATCCTTTCTGGGTGACGTCATCTGCTACCATGGTGTGATTTGTCATCTCTATCCTAAAAATTTGTAAATCTATGTTTCTGCTGAATTCTGAACACATTCATTGAACTATTTATTGAGTGTTTCCATTCTGAAATCAAAGAGCCATTTGAAACTAAGTTGAATTTTTTCATGTATATATATATAAAAAATTTGTATTAGTTTATTGAATTCCCTTAGTTTATATATGTATATAATTCAACTTAGTTTATATATATATATATATGTTTGTGTGTATGAATGAAATAAATTTGTGTGCATGAATATTAGTTTATATACACTTGTGTACCTGAATAAAAATACTGATCACACAATTTCCAAAGCCTAAAACTTGAGCATCATATTTAATTCCTCTTCCCTTACCCCTTACATACAATTGATCATTAAGTTCTACTACTTTTTTTCCAGGGTCTCCTAAGTCTGTCCATTTCTCTCTGCTCTTACTGTTGCCATTTTGTTACTTTTTGTATTTCAAGTCTTGCTTCTGCTTGGAAAACTTTACCTATATCTCCCTTCCTCTAGGCTTCCAATCCCAACTTGTCCTTTAAATACCAGCTTTTAAATGCAGTTACCTCTAGAAAAACTACTTTGCCCTAGCCGTAACACACTGGGTCAAGTTTCATCCTCTCTGTTCCTAGAACACCCAGAATTTCAGCTTTTCCAAAGCCCTGGACATTACATTGTAATTGCTCATTTTCTTTGTAGTATCTCCACAAGATTGAATTCTTTAGGTGCAAAAACAGTATTTGTTTTCATCTTTTATTCAGCCAATTTTTATCGGGTACCTAGTATCTGATAGGCACTGTTCTAAGGCTTTGGGGGTACAGTAGTAAAAGACAGGGTTTCTCTCTGCCCTTGAGATGTTTATGGCTGGCCTTATCTAGCAGTTCACAATAGCAAGTAAACAAATTAACCAGACTATCTTAGGCATTGATAAGTGCTATATGGAGAGTGAAACATGGTGCTGTCCTAGGCTGTGACGAGGAAGGAGGAGGTGCTAATTTAGATTAGACTGTTAGCAAAGCCTCACTGAGCAGAGATAAGGCTTAAGGATTATAAAGATCTAGCCATTTGAAAATCTGGGGACAGTATTTGTAAAGCAACCTCAGAGGGGTGAAAAATTGAGTATTGTAGGAAAAAGAAGATGGCTATAATCTATAATGTCAAGAATGGAGTGAGTGATGGAAAGAGAGGTATTCATGAGGTCAGAGAGTGGACATGGACCACATATCATAAGATCTTGAAGACTTTGCTGAGAGGTTTGGATTTTGTTCAAGAAGGTGAGGGAGTGAGAAAGCTGGAGGAGTGACATGGCCATAGTGTAGAATGGGTACAGAGGCAGAAGTAGAAGCAGAGAGACCAGTTAGGAAGCTGATGCTCTGGTCCAGCTGGGAGATTAATGATGGCTTTAGCCAAAATGGTAGTATAGATTTGTGCTGTCCAATACAGTAGCCACCAGCCATATGTGGCATCCATTTTAATTAAATTAAAAAGACTTTTCGTTCTCTGGTCATATTAGCCACATTTCAGGTGTTTTAATAGCCACGTGTGGCTAGTGGCTATCATACTGGACAGTATGATAAAATATTTCCATCGCTGAAGAAAGTTCTGTTTGATGGCACTGGTCTAGCTGGAGATAAACCTGTCAATTCAAAGTATATTTTAGAGGTAAAACTAATAAATTACTGAGGAAAAGAAAGGGAATGAGGAATCTTCTCCTTTTTTTGCCTAAGCAACTGGAATTTGAGGTTTTGACTTGAGCAATTAGGTGTTGATGATACTGTTTTCTGAAATAGAGGAGAACCCTTTTGGGGGTGCAAGTGAATGTTGATGGTCTGCCTTGGCTGTGTTAAGTTGAGCATCCCGTGAGTTATCTAAGTGATAGGGACGATTCGTACTGTCAACATCATCTGTATCTCCTCAACATCTAGTACAATAGTAGGTGTTCCGTGGTTACTCTGTATATAAAGAAGTGACATATGAACAAGGTCCTGATGGTTCTAGAAAACAATGAAGCAAAAGAATGAAGGAACATGGTATAGTGGGAACAAGTAGTCTGGTTTGTCTAATGCACAGACTGTTGTATGGAGGAAAATAAGGCCAGAAAGTTGTTGATACATTCATTCAACAGATAGCACTGGGGATGCATCAGCAAACAAACAGATGTCAACAAGAAAATCTTTGCTATTATGGAGCTTATATTTGTGTGTGTGTGCACTGGGTGCTAGTGGCATTGAAGAGATAGACAGTAAATCCTATATTAATAAAATATGTTATTTATTAGGCAGTAAAGAGGTGAGGAAATATGCATGTAGATATTTGGAAGGAGGAAATAACAGATGGCTAAAACTGAACATACAAAGGCTATGAGGTGGAAATTGCTACAGGTGGTAGATCATGGGAGCAGAGTAATCTGGGAAAAATGGAGTAAGAGGTGTAGTCAGAGACACAGAGGGGAGCCAGATTGGATAAGGGTATACCAGACCATTGTAAGAGCTTCAATTTTTAACTCTTGAGTAAAAGGAAAGCCACTGGAAAGTTTTGACCAGAGGTATGATGTTACCTGACTTATGTTGAAGCAGAGAAATCAGGTTAGGGGTCAGTTGCAGTATTCTGAGTGAAAGAGGTGGTGGCCTGGATTAGAACACAGTGTGGAGAATATTGAGAAGTAAGCATATTTTATATATATTTTCAAGGTAGAGAACAGGATTTGCTGACAGATGTAGGTTGTGGGCTTCTCTGGGTAGCTCAGATGGTAAAGAATCTGCCTGCAATACAGGGTTCTATCTCTGGGTTGGGGAGATCCCCTGGAGAAGGACATGGCAACCCATTCCAGTATTCTTGTGTGGGGAATCCCTTGGACAAAAAAGCCTAGCAGGCTACAGTCCATCCACAGCACAGTAGATTGTTAGAGGAGAGAAGTCAAGGATGACTCCAAGGTTTGCTGGTGTGGACAAATGAAAAAGTGGAGCTGCCATTAATTGAAACAGAAAAGATTGTAGAATGAACAGATTTGAAGTGGGGTTTTAGGTATCAAGAATTTGATTTTCTTTTTGAAGTTGAAATACTTATTATCCAAGTAGAAATGCAAATAGTTTATTTGATATGTGAGCCTGAAGTTAAGGAGAAAGCTATAAACTAGAGATAAAATTGGAAGTCATCAGCATATAGATGATATTTAAGGCCCAAAGACTAGATGATAGATGAGATCCTCAAGGATGTGAGTGTGGAGTGTGAATTCACAATCCACTTCTTTCTCCATAAGAATTCAAGGGATTGACCTCTAGGGCACCATGATGTTAAGATGTCTGGGAGAAGGGGAGGAATCAGCAAAAGAGAATGAAAATGAGCAGTTAAAATGATTGGAGGAAAACCAAGAAAGTTTTTGGTGTCTGGAAGCAAACTTGAAAACATGTTTGAAGAAAGAGAGATTATTAACTTTTCCTTATCCTGTTGAATATTGAGTAAGATGAGACTGAGAATTGACCATTAGATTTGGCAAGGTGGAAGGTGCTGGTGTCTTTGAAATTTGTTGGAATAGTGAAGACAAAAACCTGTTAGGAAAGAATCTGAGATATAGAAGGGGAGATAGTAACAACAGAGCATCCAGGGATTTTAGAGAGGAGAGACACGGAGTGGTAACTAGTATGAGATCTAAACAGTGTTTGTTTTTTAAGATGGAAAATATTATAGAATGCTTGTGTGTCAAAGAGGACAATACAGTCAAGAAGGAGAGATTGATACAGGAGAAAGAATAGCTAATTGTAGAAACCAAGTTCTTCAGTATGTGGGACAAAGGAATCCAGTGCACAATCAGAGGAATTAGTCTTAGTCTGTGCCCCTGAGTAAGTGGCTGTGTGTGGAAGAGGAAAGGAGAATGAGAACTAAGGAGTCAAGGAAATTAGAGGGCATGTATTGGACAGAAAGTGAAGAGGAACTAAAAAGCCTCTTGATGAAAGTGAAAGAGGAGAGTGAAAAAGTTGGCTTAAAGCTTAACATTCAGAAAATGAAGATCATGGCATCTGGCCCCATCACTTCATGGGAAATAGATGGGAAAACAGTGGAAACAGTGTCAGACTTTATTTTGGGGGGCTCCAAAATCACTGCAGATGGTGACTGCAGCCATGAAATTAAAAGATGCTTACTCCTTGGAAGAAAAGTTATGACCAACCTAGACAGCATATTAAAAAGCAGAGACATTACTTTGCCAACTAATGTCCGTCTAGTCAAGACTGTGGTTTTTCCAGTAGTCACGTATGGATTGAGAGTTGGACTGTGAAGAAGGCTGAGCACTGAAGAATTGATGCTTTTGAACTGTGGTGTTGGAGAAGACTCTTGAGAGTCCCTTGGACTGCAAGGAGATCCAACCAGTCCATTCTGAAGGAGATCAACCCTGGGATTTCTTTGGAAGGAATGATGCTAAAGCTGAAACTCCAGTACTTTGGCCACCTCATGACTCATTGGAAAAGACTTTGATGCTGGGAGGGACTGGGGGCAGGAGGAGAAGGGGACGACAGAGGATGAGATGGCTGGATGGCATCACTGATGCAATGGACATGAATCTGAGTGAACTCCGGGAGTTGGTGATGGACAGGGAGGCCTGGCCTGCTGCAGTCCATGGGGTCGCCAAGAACTCCAGTACTTTGGCCACCTCATGACTCATTGGAAAAGACTTTGATGCTGGGAGGGACTGGGGGCAGGAGGAGAAGGGGACGACAGAGGATGAGATGGCTGGATGGCATCACTGATGCAATGGACATGAATCTGAGTGAACTCCGGGAGTTGGTGATGGACAGGGAGGCCTGGCGTGCTGCAGTCCATGGGGTCACAAAGAGTTGGACACGACTGAGCGACTGAACTGAACTGATTGGACAGATCATCTACATGGATATCTTGTTCACCCAAAATGATGACAATGTTCAGTTCAGTTCAGTCACTCAGTCGTGTCCGTTCTTTGCGACCCCATGGACTGCAGCATATCAGGCCTCCCTGTCCACCAGCAACTCCCGGAGTTTACTCAAACGCATGTCCATTGAGTCAGTGATGCCATCCAACCATCTCATCCTCTGTCGTCCCCTTCTCCTTCCACCTCAATCTTTCCCAGTATCAGAGTTTTCTCAAATGAGTCAACTCTTCACATCAGGAAGCCAAGGTATTGGAGTTTCAGCTTCAACATCAGTCCTTCCAGTGAATATTCAAGACTGATTTCCTTTAGGATGAACTGGTTGGATCTTCTTGCAGTCCAAGGGACTCTCGAGTCTTCTGCAATACCATAGTTCAAAAGCATCAATTCTTTGGTGCTCAGCTTTCTTTATAGTCCAACTCTCACAGCCATACATGACCATGAGAAAAACCATAGCCTTGACTAGACGGACCTTTGTTGACAAAATAACATCTCTGCTTTTTAGTATGCTATCTAGGCTGGTCATAACTTTCCTGCCAAGGAGTAAGTGTCTTTTAATTTCATGGCTGAAATCACCATCTGCAGTGATTTTGGAGCCCCCCCCCCCCAAATAAAATCTGCCACTGTTTCCACTGTTTCTCCATCTGTCATGAAGTGATGGGACCGGATGCCATGATCTTAGTTTTCTGAATGTTGAGCTTAAAGCCAACTTTTTCACTCTCCTCTTTCACTTTCATCAAGATGCTCATTAGCTCTTCTTCACTTTCTGCCATAAGGGTGGTGTCATCTGTGTATCTGAGGTTATTGATATTTCTCCCAGAAATCTTGATCCCATCTTGTGCTTCATAAAGCTCAGCATTTCTCATGGTGTACTCAGCATGTAAGTAAATGAGCACAGTGACAATATACAGCCTTGATGTACTCCTTTTCCTATTTGGAACCAGTCTGTTGTTCCATGTCCAGTTCTAACTGTTGCTTCCTGACCTGCATACAGATTTCTCAAGAGGCAGGTCAGGTAGTCTGGTATTCCCATCTCTTGAAGAATTTTCCACAGTTTGTGATGATGCACACAGTCAAAGGCTTTGGCATAGTCCATAAAGCAGAAATAGATGTTTTTCTGGAACTCTCTTGCTTTTTCCATGATCCAGCAGATGTTGGCAATTTGATCTGTGGTTCCTCTGCCTTTTCTAAAACCAGCTTGAACGTCTGGGAGTTCATGGTTCACAAATGGCTGAAGCCTGGCTTGGAGAATTTTGAGCATTACTAGCATGTGAGATGAGTGCAACTGTGTGGTAGTTTGAGCACTTTGGCATTGCCTTTCTTAGGGATTGGAATGAAAACTGACCTTTTCCAGTCCTGTGGCCACTGCTGAGTTTTCCAGATTTGCTGTCATATTGACAATGTTAGTAGTGGTAAAAATGACATTAAGTCACCGATGATGTACTCAGAGGAATCAACAGCTAAATTTATTGGAATCACTGGTTTTCTCTTATACCCAAAGATGTACAAAGTATAAAAATGGCTGAGACTTCTGTTGATAAATCAGATCAGCTTACAGTGAGGTGACACCATGGGTGCTCTTGCTGTTCACTGTTCATTATATTCTGTTAGTTTGGTGCCTGTTAGGATTGCTTCTTTAGAACCTTTTTTTGCCCCTAGAGTACTCAGGGTAAGTTCCCTGTTCACAGTTCATTTGAGAAGACTCAACCTTATCTGCCAGTTACACTAATCTATAGAAAGTGGGGTACCTTTTTCATCCTAAAGATTAGCGGCTGCTATTATAAATATTTCTTCTGAAAATCTGTAATCATTTTCAGATGTGGAAGCTATAAAAGTATAGCTTTTATATTTTACTTTTTTTCTATTTCTTTTTAAATTGAAGTATAGTTGGTTCACAATGTTGTTAACATTTTACTTTTTGCAGGTATTAATTTATATATGATGTGTCCTCTCTTACAATATATACTATGTAGTTATATCACCAATTTCCTGACCATTTGTTCCTTCCTCTTTAAAGAATAGTAACCAGGACCACCATTTTGAACTTTCTTTTTTGAACATTAATAATTAACAGTGCCCCATCTGGGTGGACTAGTTACCAAAAGCCTACCCTGCTTCTGATACATCTTGTATCAAGGTGTACTGCCTGCAGGGTGGCATCTGGGCCACTTCTTAGCCCCTGCTTGTGCCTTCCACTGGGTGCCTTTAAGCCATGCACAATCACACAGCTATACATAGCAGCTCTTAGTAGAAACTCAGTGTAATTTAGATATTTCTAACAATCAACTAGATATAACTTATCCTTTGTAAACAGAGTAGAACAATTGTTCATTTATATGTGTTAGATGCAACCATCATTTAAAACATTAATACTATAGTCAACATGTTTTTAAAGTTTTCAAAACTCTGGTAAAATTGTGTGTGGATGTGGAAGTTATAGTTTTTTAGGAAAAATTTTGACAAATAGAGCTAAGATTCTTTATTGTTTTATGTGCTCAGCTTTGAGTGCCTAGAACATATATATTTTCACACATATAAACACACACATATGTACATACATACATCTGTTTAATTTTGTATTATGGAAGTTTCATAATGCATACCAAAAAAAGTAAAGTGATGAAGCCATATATGTCTATCATTCAACTTCAGCAGTTATCAGTGTATTATTTTATCTGCTTCTTCCTACTTCTCCCACCCCAAATTATTTTTAAGCAAATCTCAA
This sequence comes from Aepyceros melampus, assembly GCA_006408695.1. Taxonomy (NCBI): domain Eukaryota; kingdom Metazoa; phylum Chordata; class Mammalia; order Artiodactyla; family Bovidae; genus Aepyceros; species Aepyceros melampus. The sequence continues at coordinate 66,900 of SJXQ01009133.1, forward strand.
ATAGTATGTTTTTAATCTGTAAAGTTAAAGTGTGAAAGTGTTACTCACTCAGTCATATCCAACTCTTTGACCCTGTGAACTGTGGACTGCAGCCCACCAGGCTCCTCTGTCCAAGGACTTTTTCAGACAAGAATACTGGAGTGGGTAGCCATTCCCTTCACCAGGGGATCTTCCTGACCCAGAGATCGAACCCGGGTCTCTTGTATGCAGGCAGATGCTTTACCATCTGAGTCACATTTTAATCTGTAATCTCTTCAATATCTACTTTGAAAGGTAAAGGCTGTATTTTAATAAAATAAGCACAATTAGTATCATCTAATCTTTTAAACAGTTAAATATTATCAACCAGTCATTCAGACTTTCTTTTCTTGTTTTATAAATAGTTTTTAAAGTTGGTCTGTTTGAACTAGAATCAAAACTAGTCTATACAACATGTCTCTTAACTTATTTTTAATCTATACCTTCCTTCTCTTTTTTGAATTTTTTATCTTGAAGACAGGATCATTTGTCAACTTTAAGATTTTGCTGATTGTATCCATGTTGATAACATTTTCCTTTCCAAGAATATTTTTCACTGTTATTTAAATATAACATACCTCAACTCCATAGTTCAGTCACTCAGTCGTGTCTGACTCCCTGTGACCCCCATGGACTGTAGCATGCCAGGCTTCCCTGTCTATCACCAACTCCCAGAGCTTTCTCAAAGTCATGTCCGTTGAGTTGGTGATCCCATCAAACTATCTCATTCTCTGTCATCCCCTTCTCCTCCTGCCTTCAATCTTTCCCAGCATCAGGGTCTTTTCTAATGAGTCAGTTCTTTGCATCAGATGGCCAAAGTATTGGAGCTTCAGCATCAATCCTTCCAATGAATATTCAGGACTGAGATTGACTGGTTTGATCTCTCCTTGCTGACCAGAAGACTGTGAAGAGTCTTCTCCAGCACCACAGTTCAAAAGCATCAATTCTTTGGCACTCATCTTTCCTTATAATCGAACTCTCACATCCATACATGACTACTGGAAAAACCATAGCTTTCACTAGATGAACCTTTGTCTGCAAAGTAATATCTCTGCTTTTTAATATGCTGTCTAGGTGATCATAGTCCATCTCCATAGACTACAAACACATTTTTGCTTAAATGGAAAAATTAATTCTTAATTTAGTTGTCAAGAAATGGATGATTTCCTAGATTTTGTAAACATGAAAGGTGGGATCTGGAGGGAATTCGTAAGCTGAAGGACCTAACTGAGTTTTATGACCCTCCATGTTTATAACTCTGTGATTATTTTGATAACACTATATAATTTGTTGACATCTTAAAGTATTATAAAACACTAGAATATCAGTTTATAGTAGGAATGAACATACTAGGCTGATTTTGGTTAAAGTAATATTTTTATTATATTTTTCATTGACAAAAAAAGATACCAGGTGATCAGCACTCCAACGGATTTTTTTATGGTAATGGAATATGTGTCTGGTGGTGAATTGTTTGACTACATCTGTAAACATGGTCGGGTGAGTAACATTCTATCTAGTACAATAAACCCTTAAGCAAAAAAAAGAGGAAAGTAGTAAGAAATAGCAAACCACAAAGATATCTTCAAAGTTGAGATTGTTTCTGTAATAATGTCTAACTAAATATACAGAGTGTTAGATGTATTTTCTTTCTTAAAACATGCACTTTATGACACACTGATTTTAGGAAATATATTCCACTTATTGCCAACATGAAAAGCCTATGCTTTTCAAAGTGCAAAATCAGTTCCATAACATCATGCTGAAGCTTCAGATATTTCCTTTTCTTAGCAGTTTCACTTAAATTCTATTTTAGATTGTTTTACTTGTGAAACACTGTGCACATTTAGTAGTAGTATTTGAAAATGAGCTGTGACATCTAGCAGCAAAGAAAAGCCTGTCAATTGCTATGTTGAGCTTGAATGCAAATTTTTGGCTTGTCTGATTTGTTGAGAATTCTAACACAATTCTAATTGCTTATTACTCAGTTATATTTAGGTTGATTGTGAAACTAAAACTTGCTATGTAGATGTCCGAAATGTTCTTGGTATACTTTCTTTTATACCTGATAGGTTGAAGAGATGGAAGCTCGGCGGCTCTTTCAGCAGATTCTGTCTGCTGTGGATTACTGTCATAGGCATATGGTTGTTCATCGAGACCTGAAACCAGAGAATGTGCTATTGGACGCACAGATGAATGCCAAGATAGCTGATTTTGGTATGTAACTCCAGGTTGTTCAGAAATGTACTAGCTGCCTTTGCAAGTGTGACAGTACCAACTCTTAATGAGGTAAAACTTTGAATTTCAAGGATGTAAATCCTATATTATGAAAAGGGATTAGTCGCACAGTCTGCACACTAGCTTGTTCTGTTCATTTAAACCTGTTCATTTCTAAAAATGCAGGTACATCTAGATAAGTTAGAGAGGTGGTATCAAGGTAAACCTACTCAATCTGCATTCCCTCCTGAGGAAATGAGACTTGACTGTTTTTTGTGAGGGTTACAAACCCACTTTGAAAATCTAATGAAAGTTCAGGCTTTTCCCTGATAAATGCACTTAAATGGAGGTTCGTGAAAATTTCCATGCAGTTGTGGAGCATTGTAATCCTTCTGAACTGATGGAGGAGAAATGTCAGTAGACTGCACAGTAACATGTAACAGCTGTTGATGAAAGAATAGGAGTTTTTGTTGGGGGTAAAATAAAGGATAAAATGTAATTTTTATGACCAAACATTTCCTGGGATCAACATACCTGGACAGGGTTCCATAGTAGGGGAAAGGGTTTAGGAAGTGAGAGATTATAGAAAGAGATGAAAAGGTGCCAGAGTTCAGCATTATTTAGTTAACATTTTTGTCTGTACCTTGTCTTTAATCTAAAAGTCAGGAAATTCCTTTTCCTATTTCTCTTCCTTCTCTAATCATAAACCTCATTTAGTGCTGCAGTTCAACTAGATTTTGGTTCAATAGAATACTTTTTTATGTTGAATTAAAGCTTTCCAAATTAAAAACTTTTGGAATGTAATCTTTATAAATTGGAGTCTATCTGATTTCTACCTAGAGATTTTTTTTAAAAGGCTTATGAAAGCAGAATATAAAAAAGTGATAGTAATCTCTGTTTTCTTTCACTTGGCGAAATGGGTAAGTTATATTTTGATGCTTTTATGTTTGAAAAAGTATGCATAATTTATAATAACCTCATATTTGTGAAATGAATCAACATTCTTATTTAGGAAAGGAATTTCAGTCTTATGTGTATGTGCTTTAGTTTTTTTGGTCATGTATAAGCACTCTGAAATGGTCTCTTTCTAGTCTAACAAATACTTTCTACTGCTTTTTAAAATAAGTAAACATTATGATATTTGAGGCACTACAGACTTGATATTATTCCTTTTGCATTAATCCATATTTACTTTAAACATATCTAGCACCAGCTAAACATACTACTCTTATTTTTAGGATTATCTAATATGATGTCAGATGGTGAATTTCTGCGAACTAGCTGCGGATCCCCAAATTATGCAGCACCTGAAGTCATCTCAGGCAGGTAATATAGTATATCAGTGAAGAGTAAGCTTTTCGTAATATTTTGTTCATTCTGATTACATTTAACTTTAATATATTCTCTTTGGAAGATAAGGTTTTTAATAGAAGCACATTGTCCCTTTAATTTTTCTGTCGTTGAAGACAGAAGAGTTACATTAAACAATTTTTAAAACATCTAATTTTGATTTTGTTATGAATGTATTTAAGGAGTTTTTCCATTAAAATTGAAAAAAAAATCTTGATTTTTATTTTAGGCAGTTGCAGCTAGGAAAGCAAGCATTTGCTAGTGTCATTATTTATTTATCAGGCACAGTCTTTTAATCATACTTTATATACTCTTATAAAGCATGCAGAATATATTTATGTTGTCTCTGGAAGAATGAGGTTTTGAGGGGAGACGTTATTGTCATTTCATGAAAGCAAACTGCACAAGAAAAGACTAATTATTCATGTAACTTACTCATTGATACATTTTTTAAATGTTTATACAGATTGCAGTGATTAACTCAAGTCTTCTTTGGTGACCAGTGCCTGATCTTAAGTTAACAGAATTCTGTGAGAGAAAATATAAAACAGTTATCATTGCATATATAGGAGCTTGGGCTACATAGCAAACACTGTAAACATTGGATAGTGATTTTTATTGAAATGGATTATACTGTTTTAATTGGAATTGTAGACGTTTACTCTATCACCTGAGGCTCAGGTTTGAGTTTGGTAATGTGCCGTCAGGGAATTTTAACACTGTAGAAAGGTGAGAGACAAAAGGAACAACATTCTAGGCGTAGGTTTTCTGGATAAAGGTCATCTCAGCCCCATGAGCCACCAGTTGATTTGAATGAAAGTAGTAGGTATGCAGGATAATGTGATATAGCATGAATACCATGAAAGAGAACTAGTTAGGTACTTTACTATTTCAAATATTCTTTAAAATAGGTCTGTCAGGCATAAACATTCTATTTTTTATGCATTGTCTTGTCTTTTAATTGCTTTATGTAAGAAGATTTAGCCTATACACTATATAGTATTGCTTTTCTTAAAGTTTATGGTCATCCACTTTGATGTTTCTATCAAAAATCAACCATAGAACATTTTATACTTTTTAATTAGTAAGTTCAGTTTAGTTTGTGTCAAGTACACATAAGTACTATTTTCTTTTGGGAAATTTGAATAGCAATGGGTTAGACCAGTTGTTCTCTCTGGAGAACAACCACTGAGTGTTGGGGAGTGGCCGTGGATTTCATTAAAGAGCTTGGAAAGCAATACATTTGGAGTCTGCACTGTGTACACAGGTACACAGAGAAGTAGGGTGCATGCAGTTGCGAAGTGGCGCTTGCATTTCAGTTCTGTGTTGTCGTCTCCCCCAGGCTGTACGCAGGTCCTGAAGTTGATATCTGGAGCTGCGGTGTTATTTTGTATGCTCTTCTTTGTGGCACCCTCCCATTTGATGATGAGCATGTGCCTACACTGTTTAAGAAGATCCGAGGGGGTGTTTTTTACATCCCAGAATATCTCAATCGCTCTGTTGCCACTCTCCTGATGCACATGCTGCAGGTTGATCCCCTGAAACGAGCAACTATCAAAGACATAAGGTGAATATTCTTTTTGTGACTATTAAGTACATATTCTAGTATTGATATTAGTACCACTAACTGAATGCTTGCTTTTGTTAGCCACCGTAACATTTATATGAATTTTACTTTCCTTATTATATAAACCTGGCCCTGTCATTCAACTTTTAATTATTTCACATTGGTCCCAAACTTTTCAGCTGAAGTAGCAAAGCATACAAGGCCTGTCATAGTAAGGCTATGCTTGCTTCTTCCTGCTCTTACCCCTTGTACCAGAGCTCCAGCCACAGTGAACTTTTCCTTGTTCCTCAAATATAATGATGCATATTTTATGCCTTCATGTCTTTGTTTATATTATTCTTTGCCTCTAATACCTTTTCTGCCCTTTCGGACGTGAAAGATTTCCATTCATCCTTTAAAATTCTGCTCACTTATCATCTGCCTGGTGAAATCACTCCTGATTCTCCAGAGCATTGTCAGTTGCTTGCACTTCTGTGGTTTCCACACTTTGTTCATGCTTTCATTCTCATTTTGTATCTAGCTGTTTTTAGTGTATCTTTCTCCTCTCTTGTAATTATAAAAGGGTAGAGAGAATGTCTTAGCACCTTTGTATATACAGTGCTAGAAGGCCTAAAAATGCAGTAAACATTCAGAAAGTATTTGAATATGTTTCAAATGGAAAAAAACAGGGTGAGAGTTATATATTTTACATAGAGTTGATGAAATAAACCATAAAGAGTTTTGCTAAGATTTTTGAATCCAAAAATAGCCTCTAGTGGGTTTGCTATGAAGGATTTCTTGTTATGTGAGAAACTTTGGAAAGAGCAGTTGCTGGTATTACTGTGAATATGACCTTTATATAGCACACACAAGTCAGGATGGTTCATTGCCCTCTGTGTTTTATTTATCAGTCATATTTCTTAGAGGGTTTTTTGTTCTTACCTGACATTTCATCAGGTATTTATTTGCAAATGCATTCCTTTAATATCTTTCCTGAATACTCTGCCTTGTCCTTAAAAGTCAGACTATGACTCTTGAGATATTTAAATGATGGCCGAGGTAGTTGTTTGTGACTGCTGCTGATCTCTTCTGCATTTTTGTTGCATTTTTGTCTTCTTCCCTCAACCTCTGTTAGTGTTCCAGGCCTCATACATAAAAATGTAAAATTGTATATTAGTACCATATTTAGTTTTGGAATGGAAATGACAGCTTAGCAGGGGAAAATTCTTTTGTGTTCATAGTTCTTTAGAGTAAATAGGTCACTTAGTTAGCTTTTCCTTAGAGCATTAAATATGCTAATATGTATATATACTTGTACCTATTCACATCAGCACATATCCTTAGAATAATAAAAGTACTGACTCTGTTATATTAAACAGGTACCTGTATATTCACAAGCTTTAGAAGAACAATGTAAATAAAAACCTACTCGGATAAGTTAATTTACACATATGTGGGTGGTATAAAAGAGTGGCAACCATCTCAGTATTTAAAATTGTTGTTGTTGTTCAGTCGCTCAGTCATGTCTGACTCCATGACCCCATGGACTGCATCACGCCCGGCGTGCCTGTCCTTCACCATCTCCCAGAGCTTGTACAAACTCATGTCCATTGAGTCAGTGATGCCATCCAACCATCTCGTCCTCTGTCATTCCCTTCTCTTTCTGCCTTCAATCTTTCCTAGCATCAGAGTCTTTTCTAATGAGTCAGCTCTTCACATCAGGTGATCAAAATACTGGAGCTTCAGCTTCAGCATCAGTCCCTCCAATGAATATTCAGGACTTATTTCCTTTAGGAATGACTGGTTTGATCTCCTTGCAGTCTAAGGAACTCTCAGTAGTCTTCTCCAACACCACAGTTCAAAAGCATCAGTTCTTTGGTGCTCAGCCTTCTTTATGGCCCAATTCTCTCATCCATACATGACTACTGGAAAACCATAACTTTAACTAGATAGGCCATTGTCGGCAAAGTAATGCCTCTGCTTTTTAAAATGCTGTCCAGGTTTGTCATAGCTTTTCTTCCAAGGAGCAAGTGTCTTTTTAATTTCAATAGTAACTTGAATTTATAGTTTTCATCATTTTAAAATTTCTTCATATTCTGTATTTAATGTTTGGAAATTCATTTGACAAAATACAATTCAACAGAGTTACTAATTTATTGAATGATTTTATATAACAGGCATTTTGCTAGATACTTGACATTTTCTTGCATTGATTCTTAATAGGTAGCCTTATTTTTTTTAATGCTTATAGTATTTTCCGTTTTGAAACAGTATATATGTATTTTCCTTTTGGCTACTTTGTGTCTTAGTTGAGGCACTTGGGCTCTTCATCATGACATGCAGGAGTCTCTCTAGTTGTCGCACAGGGACTCAGCAGTTGCGGTGCTCAGGTTTCCTAGTTTTGTGTGTAGACTCAGTTGCTCTGTGGCGTGTGGGACCTTGCTTCCCGGACCAAGGATTGAATCCATGTCTCCTGCATTGGAAGGCAGATTCTTAACCACTGGACCATTAGGGATGTTCCAGGTCTTAATAGGTAGCTATTGTTATTCTCATTTTACAAAAGTAGGGCTCAGAAATTGCCTGATTTCAGAACCTGTACTACTTCAGCTAATCCGTATTGTTACACCAGTCCTATGACATCCATCCTTTCTCCAACATACCATGATAATGTTATGTTTCTGTCATGCTATGACATTCTCTTTTATAGATACAGGCTTACCTAGTTTTATTGTGCTTCACTTTTTTTGCACTGTGTAGATACTGTGTGGGTTTTTTTTTTTTCCACAAATTAAAGGTTTGTGGAATCCTCATCTGATGATGGTTAGCATTTTTTAGCAATAAAGTGTTTTTTAATTAAGGTACACACATTGTTTTTTGGGCATAATGTTTTTGCAAACTTAATATTGTCTACAGATACTCTAAGCATAACTTTTTATGATATTCATTTATTTCAGTAGAATAAAACTATAAGCAACATGAAAATGTAAAGTGCTACATAAAAGCCCCATAGTAATAAAATTTGAAAGGTTTCATTGGCTTAAACAGTTACAGGTAAAAGAGACTTTATATATATTTTTAAGCATGCTATTTTAACTACCTTGATATGTGCTATGTTGGTCAGAGAAAAAACCAATGAGTTACCTAAATCTGAGGACTGAGGGAAGGAATCCTAAGCCTTTACCTACTAGATCACACATCAGTTTTGGCCTATCCTATAAATAAGCCCTTATCCTATAAATTATATAAACATATTTTTATATGCAGTGGGAAACCAAAATATTGGTGGCTTGCTTTATTGCAATATTCACTTTATTGCAGTGTTCTAGAACCAAGCCCTCAATATCTGTAAGGTATGCTTTTATTTTTGTACATATCTTTTTTTTTTCTCTTAAGATGGTAGGCAATTGGAGGTTAGAAAATATATCTGTATTTATTTGTTCATTTAATCATTTTTATTTACTTAACAGTTATTTAAAATCTGCCTTGTTCAAGGTCCTATGCTAATTGCTGGGAATATTGGTAGACAAGACAGACATTGTCTTCAGGAAACTCACATCTTTAAGTGCTTTAAGCTTAGTATTGCTGTTAATGTTGTTATGGTTAAAATGAAAGATCTGAAGTTCAACTGTCTAATCACAGATTCTGATCTTTGTTTACTAGCTATTGGCATATTTCCTACCTCACTGTGTTTTAGTTACATCATTTATGGTAGATTTGTTTAGAGGATAGTCTTAGGTTAAAACATAAGAATTTACTATTTCTATAGGTCTAGACACAGTTGAATGTTAGAAACCACAAATATTCATTCTAATATAATTCAAATTTTTTAGAATAATGCCCAGCATATAATATTAGCCATTAATACTATCCTAAAGTGTATATATAAGGACCTTTTAGCTGCACTTAAAGAAGTTTGTGCACATTGTGAAATTTATACAATTTGATTGGAGTCATTATAGCTCATTTAGTCTTAAGTCTTATATGAAAATCAGGTATTAGGCAGCAGTGACAGAAAGAGGGTTTCTGGAGGCTGTGTAGTAACCCATCTGAAATGAATTGATTTTGTTTCAGGTGAACCTTCATAAACATCCTGGTTACTACTTACCTTGTTTAGAAATTGACTCCTTAAAATTAAAAGCTGGGTGTATGACTTTTTTTTTCACATGTTCAGGATTGCTTTATTATCATTAAATTTTTTTTTAATTTTTATTAAAATATAGTTGGTTTACAATGTTGTGTTACTTTCAGACTCAGTTACACACACACACACATCACACACACACACAGATGTACACATACACACATGTATATATCTTCCTTTTCAGATTCTTTTCCCTTATAGGTTACCTCAAAATATTGAGTATAGTTCCCTGTACTGTGCAGTAGGTTCTTGTTGGTTATCCATTTTATATATAGTACTGTGTATATGTTAATCCCAATCAGCTAATTTATCCTCCCCCCATCCCAAATTATGGCTTTTTAATTGGCACTGTTATTATTATGAGGACTATGGTTCTTTTTCTGAATTAATTCGAAATGAAAATTTAGATTATTTCTGTTGTTTTTTTTTAACATTTTATTGATATAATTCACATACCATAAATTTGTTTCTTTAAATTGTATGATTCAATGGTTTTTAGTATGTTCACAAAGTTGTATAGTCATCACCTCTCTCTGATCCCAGAACAGTTTTCTCATCCCCCAAAGACGCTCTGCACTCACTTCCTCCTCCTTGTAGCCCCTGACAACCACCATCTACTTTCTGTCTTCTGGATTTGCCTCTGCTGGACATTTCATGTAAATAGAATCACAGCATGTGGCCTTTTGAGTCTGGCTTCTTTCACTTACCATGTTTCCACGGTTCTTTCATGGTGTAGAATATAACTAATGTTTTGCTTGAAAAATATTCCGTTGTTTAGATAAACTACATTTTGTTTATCTATTTATTACTTATTGGATATTTGAGTTGTTTCTAATTTTGGTTCATATAATGTTGCCATGAACATTTATGTATACATTTTTAAATGGTCATATGTTTTTATTTCTCTTGCATAGATGCCTGGAATTTGTAATTGTTGTCCACTGTTGTTGCTCTAATTTACTTAGTGATTTTACTTAACTAATTCTGTTAAGTCTGTATTCTTTGTCAAGGGTGGCCACTGAAATCTCTGCTTCGTTAGCTTAATGGCCAGCTAATTGCTAGAGAAAGATTTCCTTAAAGGCCTTGATCTAATCAGTCTCCCAGCCTTTGCTGAGGGATTCTGTGTCCATGTTGGGGTGTGTCTTCGGCACTTAATGAGAAGTTCATAACTCTGCATTAGTCTTGATTCCTTCTAGCTTAGAGCCTCAGAGTCAATCAGTGATGATAAATCAGGGGCTTTCTTGGGCATGAACAACAGTCCTGCATTTGTGAATTCTAGGATTTTAAGAGTATTTTAAGGACTCCTATGAAACTTAGTACCTAACTTTTCCTTTCAAGGTTTTTAATCAGCCTCTTGTTTGCTGCAATTCTTTTTTTGCTGCTTTGGCCGCTGGGATGTTAGTTGCCACTGATTGTTTCTGTCAAGTGTTCTGGACAAAAGACTGTTTGCAGATGGAACTCTAAGTCGGGTCAGATGAAGACAGGGCTTGACAGAAGAGGTTTCCAGAGATCTGCCAGCCCTGTCTAATAATGACATTTCTCTGGGAATAGGACTTTTGGAGAACTCTAAGCCTGTTCTCCCCATTTGCCACCCAGTGGTTCTAGGTGCTGGTTTTGGGGGTGAAAATGATTGTGAGGCTGTTGGTTTTCAAGGCAGCCATAGAAATGGGGAAGAGGAAATGGATATTAGGTAACTGAAAGTGTCACAAATCTCACTGTTGTTACTGAGATACAACCATTAAAAACAAAACAAAAAAAAACACTCCTCAGATTATTACAAGCCTTTGGTTAATTTCCAGAGTTCTGAAAAAAGTTAATATTGACAGTTTCCGCTAGTAATCTCATTGCTTTAATAGAAGAATGAATTTTTGGAGTTTATTCCAAAGTGTTTACCCTATTTTAAAATTTGATGTTTTAAAAATGCTAGATATGTAGCAATTTATTTTTTTATATTATTCCTTTTCAAAAAATTAGTACTTCCTGGTAATTTTATTACTAAATGTGTATTTGTGTTGGTAGTGCTCGGCCACTTCAGTAGTGTCTGACTCTGTGTGGACTGAAGGACTGTAGTCCGCCAGGCTCCTCTGTCCATGGGATTTTCCAAGAATACTGGAGTAGGTTGTCATATCCTTCTCCAGGGGATCTTCCCAACCCAGGGATAGAAATTGCATCTCCATCTCCTGCATTGGCAGGTGCGTTCTTTACCGCTGGCACCACCTGGGAAGCCCAAATGTTTATTTAGTGCTTATTATGATCATGATATAGCAATTAAATACTTTAATGAATTCACTTTTTACTTCTTTGTCTATTCATCATTCCACATTTATTGAGCATTTGCTCTGTACTGGCTACTGAAACGGAGGTGAATAAAGCATGGTCCCTGTTTCAAGGAGCTCTCAGTTTAGTATAAAAATCTGTAACAACTATGAGAAAGTATGAGTGTTATAACAGTATCATTTACTAGCAGCTGTAGAAGTTTCACCTCTGTATATATCCACAAGACATGGCACACCATCATTTCTCACTTGGACTGTTGCACTAGCATCTTCCTCCTCATCATCATTAGTTTTATCTTTTCAATTTAGTTACTTTATCACAAGCAGAATGATCTTCATAGAATGCAAATTAGATCATGACACCCTTGCTTCTTTAACACCTTTGTTATTATCATCAACCATAGGTTCAGTTCCAAAACCATTTTTATAGCCTACAGCTGTCAGAAAAACCTGATGTGTTTTGCCACTCCAACCAGTAACTTCATGATTTCATGATTCTAGCCTCAATTCAGTTCCTTGAACATAGGAAAACATTTTTTTAACCTCAGAATCTTTGCATATATTGTTTGTTTTGCTGGGAATATCTATTCCCCAGCTCTGCTTAGCTGACTTCTAATCATTCTGATTTCTGCTTAAATATTATTGAGAGTGGCTTCCTTAAGCACTCACCTCCCATTCTGAGTTATACACTCTTATTTTACCTTGTGCTTTTCACTCATAATTTTTATCATAGGGTTTTTGTATTTGTGTTGTAATTCTGTGTTTATTTTTGAGAGTGTTTAGTCTGTTTTCAGCTAGAATGTAATCTCTGTGTGAATGAGTGTACATTTTTACCATAGTATGTCCTTAGTAAATATTCATAAATGAATTAATCAGTCAGTAGAAGGCATTCAGGTGGAATATATACTGATCTGAATTTAGTTTAGGAGTGCCCAGTTTACCCTGTAGCAATGGTTACACAGTCTTGAAGAAATAGTATATGTTAGTTAAATGAAAAGGGATGGGATATTCTAGGGTGTCAGTAGTAAACATCATGTGTAAAGGCCTGGAATAGTGTGAATATAAGATCTAGGAGACTAGGTTCTCAAATGTTTGGGTTTGAATACCCAACCCTCCCCCTGCCACCAAGTCTTAAAATCGAGGATGCCAAGGGGTCTTTCTTTTTAATGCAGGTTATTTTTATCAATTTCATATTAGAAATCAAAAGTGAAAAATTTTTTTAATAGTTAATTCACTTAAAAATAATAGTAAACCTATTACATGTTATTCTAAATAATATGTCTCCTATGAAAAATAACCTTATTTTCTAAAACAAAATATGACAAGAGTACCATTATTTTACATTTTTCAAATCCTCTTAATCAGAGGACTTCATTCATCTGTTGCAATATGTTGTATTAGTTGAAGTCTAGGAAACATATCTGATCTCAGATATTGCTGGAAATGGGAGGAACATTCTCATAATCTTTCACATAGTTAGATATTTTTCTTTGATATTAAATCAAAGCTAAATATGTTAATTGCAATATCAAATCAGAAAACATACCAGTAAACTTTGGTACTTTATTACACTGAAATCCACAGGGTCTGTTTTGCCTTTTTAGTGGAGTTTCTGCCCGTGTATGATTATGTAACATCTTGCATTGGTCATATGGAAAATATTAGGTTAGTAAGATAGCCTGGTATTCAGAATGGTAACACATTTCATTATAAACTATCAAATCATAGTCACTATCCTCTTCACTCTAAAAGTAGAAAAGTCTCTTAAATATTGAGAAGCTGTCAAACTTATGGAAACACAAATTATTCTGTTATATACAATTCTATATATATATAGAATTCTGTTATAAGCCGAATTCTACCATTTTACTTGAAAGCTTGAATTTCATCACTGGCACCAAATACTGCCAATTGTTTCCTTTGAAGTGACAGACTTATTTTATTCTTTTTGTGAAAATGTCAGCAAAATACCCGTCTGAATAATCATAGTTATCTAACTATGAGCAAGGGTTACCTAACTCTAGAGCAAGGGTTAATGAACTTACCCAAGGGTCCCAGTAAGTGACTAGAGACCCAGGTCTTTCTGATTCTGATAGATTGTATTGCCCCATGATTAAATTATTTGGGACTTGCCAAAGCATGTTCTTACAATAGTGTATTGTGGTATCTTTCCTAGAGAGCATGAATGGTTTAAACAAGATTTGCCCAGTTACTTATTTCCTGAAGACCCCTCCTATGATGCTAACGTCATTGATGATGAGGCTGTGAAAGAAGTGTGTGAAAAATTTGAGTGTACAGAATCAGAAGTAATGAACAGTTTATATAGTGGTGACCCTCAAGACCAGCTTGCAGTGGCTTATCATCTTATCATTGACAATCGGAGAATAATGAACCAAGCCAGTGAGTTCTACCTCGCCTCTAGTCCCCCCACTGGTTCTTTTATGGATGACAGTACCATGCATATTCCCCCAGGCCTGAAACCTCACCCAGAAAGGATGCCACCTCTTATAGCAGACAGCCCCAAAGCACGATGTCCACTGGACGCACTAAATACAACTAAGCCCAAATCTCTAGCTGTGAAGAAAGCCAAGTGGCATCTTGGAATCCGAAGTCAAAGCAAACCATGTGACATTATGGCTGAAGTTTACCGAGCTATGAAGCAGCTGGATTTTGAATGGAAGGTAGGAAATTGTAGTATATGAAGATCGTTTGTAAAAGCCATTTTCTGTATAGTAAGCCTGTCTGAGGTGCTGAATTGAATACTAAGATCAATAAAAAGTTGGTTTTGATGTGAATTTAGTGGTCTCAATAAATAAATGGGCTGATAAATCCTGTTCTTTCCAATAATGTACCATGTGCATTCAAAACAAAACAAATCTTCATGAGGATGAAGAACGGTTGATGTTGGGGACCTATATGTTTTTGAATTAGAGAATAGCATTCTTGGCTGAGAAAATGGTTTTAACAACTTGAAATCCCTTGAGAAAATAGTCCACCTGTTTTAGCATGTATCATAACAGTAACAAGTCATGTGTCTTCAAAGATAGTATATTTTTACCTTTCTCTGTCTTTTTAAGGGCAGGTGTTTTGTTTTGTTTTTTTGCCAGTAGCTGTAGCACAAGTGGTTGATACACATTATACCATCAGGGCATGTTTATTTAGTAAACAAATACTTTTCTGTAAGTTGAGAAATTTTATTTGGCTAGTATTTTTAGTCCTTAATTGTGATGTATTTTTGCTACGCTCATCCCACATTTTGCTTTATTAGTATTTTTTTTGTTTCTTATTAGTACTCAAATTCATTTCAATTCTATTTGACTATATGTGGAGGGGGTCTGTTTTTCATTTTCAAGTATCTTTTAGTCTTGTTCCTTTCTTGAGGACTGTGAATGTACTTTTAAGGGAAGAAAAACATACTCAAACATACCTTGTAAATATTCATTTGACATGTTTTTATTTCATTATTTGTATATGGGATGAATAAACAGTAGTGATTGTGAAAGTTGCTCAGTCATGTCTGACTCTTTGTGACCCCATGGACTATACAGTCCATGGAATTCTCCAGGCCAGAATACTGGAAGGGGTAGCCTTTCCCTAGAAGAAGGCAATGGCACCCCACTCCAATACTCTTGCCTGGAAAATCCCATGGACAGAGGAGTCTGGTAGGCTGCAGTCCATAGGGTCACTAAGATTTGGGCACAACTGAGCAACTTCACTTTCACTTTTCACTTTTCACTTTCATGCATTGGAGAAGGAAATGGCATCCCACTCCAGTGTTCTTGCCTGGAGAATCCCAGGGACAGAAGAGCCTAGTGAGCTACTGTCTGTGGAGTCGCACAGAGTCGGACACGACTGAAGTGACTTAGCAGCAGCAGCCTTTCCCTTCTCCAAGGGATCTTCCCAATCCAGGGATCAAACCCAGGTCTCCCACATTGCAGGTGGATTCTTTACCAGCTGAGACACAAGGAAAGTCCAAGAAGACTGGAGGGGTAGCCTATCCCTTCTCCAGCGGATCTTCCTGACCCAGGAATCAAACCAGGGTCCCTTGCATCGCAGGCAGATGCTTTACCAACTGAGCAGTGAAGGAATAAACAATAATATTTCCTTAATACCATTTAAGAAAGATCTCCCTCTTCTGAACAGTTTTATTTAGTTAGTTAAAAAAGACATGTTAGTGTCTTTAAAAGTCCTTATTGAGAAATTTTTGGAACTAATTTGATAAGGTATTTTGAAAACTAGAATCTTCTTTATCTGAGTTGCAGTTTTATTATCCTTAAAAGGCAAATAATACCTTCCTCACAAGATTACTATACTTAAACTTTGTGACAGTACCTATTAACAGTGCCTGATTCAAACCATTAACATGTTATATCTCCTTTTTTTCTGTCTGTTCTATATTCATAGTTAAAGATACTTAAATTGAGACAGGGAAACCAAAATATTTTGGCAGCCAAAATATGGTTTAGAGTGGAGGCGTGTCTGGAAAGAAGGCTAGACTCTTAGAGTCTCTGAGTTCCCTTTCAATTTTAATTGCTGTACACAGTACTGTTGAACGCAAAAGTTAGTCAGTCATGTCCGACCCTTTGCAACCTCATGAACTGTAGCCTGCCAGCCTCCTCTGTCCATGGAATTCTCCAGTCAAGAATACTGCGGTGGGTAGCAGTTCCCCACACAGTACTGTTAATGGGGATTAAATAAATACTAAACTACTATGTAATGTAAAAAACAATCATTCAGAAATTTGCTGTCTACCCCACCCCTTCCAATTATTTGTTTAGATATTATTCTTTGCAATAAAAATGGAAATATTTTATAGTTTTTTATTTTGAATGTTTTTCCATAAAGAAAATTTTTCATTTTAGGTAGTGAATGCATACCATCTACGTGTAAGAAGAAGAAATCCAGTGACTGGCAATTATGTGAAAATGAGCTTACAGCTGTACCTGGTTGACAATAGAAGCTATCTTTTGGACTTTAAAAGCATTGATGGTAAGGAAGCCATGCAAGCAGAGCTCTGAGAAGATAAAACTTGGCACTAGTTGACAAGATGTTAAATCATCTCAAAGACATGGTGGGTAGTCTTCTATACTGGTTTTTAGTAATCTAGATTTAACTAAGAATGTAAGTGAAACAAAAAGGATTGAAGATGAGGAAAATCTCTAATCTAGGACTTCTTTTGGAGAAGTGCTTCCTTATTTAAAAAAAAAAGTCATTTGAAGTGTTGACTGTGGAGGAAAATAAGAACAGGAAAATAATTTTTACCTACAATTAGCTGAATTAGGTTCTTTGTCACACTCCTCCTTTCGTATTTTATCAGTAAGCATTATAATATCTAAAGTTCCCTGTTGATTAGCTTCTTTTATCTTGGGTGTCCATGGTGTCCAGATAGGCCTCTCCTGAGATTTGGGTTGGATTTTATGCCCATGGCCATCCAAGAGGCAAAGGAGTCAGGGGAGGTGGTCATGTCCAAGGACCTAGTATGAGTCGAGAGTCATACTTGGCTGAGCAAATGTGCTTATTCTGCTCAGAGGCAAAAGTGGGATGTGAGCAGAATAAACCAAGGGTCCACTGCTGGATGGAATCAGAGGAAAACCGAGTTCAGAGTTAAGGAAGCTGTTTTCAACAGTTTATCCTTAAACTGCCATCAACTATAGCTGTGTCTATATGGTCCCTAGAACACCTTTATCAAAATTACCCAGAGTTCTTATTAAAAGGCAGATTCTTGGGAACTCTCCCAAACCTAGCAAATCTGAATCTCTGGAAATGGATCCTTGGGGAACTGGGAATCAGCATTTTTAACAAGATTTCCTTTGCTCCTTCCCCCAGGCAATTGCAGTGTTCTCTGAAGAATCAGTGCAATTGTAATTTCTGTTTTATCTTAATTATTTTTATTGTTGTTGATATACTGCAAAAAAATAATCCTCCAAAGGTATGCTTTCTTCAGATAAAAGGGTATCAGGAACCTTTGACTTCAAGGTTGCTGTCACACAGTATGTTGAGCAGGATTTAGTCATCACATTTTGACTGTGTGCAGTGTTACAGTTAGATAGTGATGTCCTTCACAGTTGTGGGAGGGAAAACTTTTTGCCACCCCTACTCCTAAAACCCTGCAACATGACATTGGCTCCCAGGATGCCCTAGCTCAGATGTGTTCACTTAATATTCTGAATAAAGTACCCTCATAGGAAGGCTGGGGCAAATACACTATTCATGTAAACTGCTCTTCTTTGGTCCATTTCAGATGAGGTGGTGGAGCAGAGGTCTGGTTCCTCAACGCCTCAGCGGTCCTGTTCTGCTGCTGGCTTACACAGACCACGGTCCAGTCTGGATTCTGTAACTGCGGAGGGCCATTCACTCTCTGGCTCTCTCACGGGCTCCTTGACCGGAAGCATGTCGTCCTCTGTCTCACCTCGCCTGGGCAGTCACACCATGGATTTTTTTGAAATGTGTGCCAGTCTGATCACTACTTTAGCACGCTGATGATCTTTCCCTAGTTTTTTTTTTTTTTTCTGTTATTGCACTGTGAAAATCAGATATATTCTTTAAATTATTATTTTACTTATGGATATCACATACTCTGAACTACTGGTTGAGAGCCGTGACTGTCTTCAGGGGACACAATACCACTGAAATTTACTGAAAAGAAAAGGTCTGACATTTTATTTACTGTAGACATCTGTAATTCTGTTCTGCCTATTATAAATTCACATAGACAGTATCTTTAATATGTGAACACTGATGAAGATTATTGTTAACCTGAAATTGTGGATTCACTACAGATGATTAATATACCTTTACTGGTGAACCATCTCAGTCAACAGGTAGTTTGGCAACATCTTGCTTTACTGTTTAGTGTAGGTAAATCCAGTTTGCTTCCTAAATTTCAGCAGGCTTTAAGCTGTGTTTATGCACAAGATTTAAAAATAACATAAATATTAGTAAGATGGTATTTCAATGTTGAAATTTTAAGAGCCAGCTCCCCCTCCCCCAAATTTTAGAACCAAATTCTACTAGCAGTTTCTCCAGATATTGCTCAGTGTTCAACAGAAGGGCGTGGTCCTGAAACAGGTAATGGTCATTTCCAGGTTCCTTCAAAACAGCTATTACCAACCAGAGGTTTTATCTTGAGATTTTCCTGAATAACATATATAAGAGCTTTCAAGGTTCTACTCAGTACTGGAACATCTGAATTACAACTTTTGTCTTTTTCATAAACGTGTATCATTTTACAAATGCCTTCAAAATCTGCCTTTCTCAAGTTCCTTTTCACTGTGTTTATTTTTGTACTCCACTGAGCGTGATGAAATAGTTAAATGAAACAAAGCAAAATGTCGACAGTCCCTTGGAGAGAACTCTTGTCTTTGGTCTCTTACTGTGTGTGCTGGTGAGGAGTGTGTGCCTGTCCTTTTGCAACCTGTAATGCCAATTACTCATCAGAAGTTACTGTAGTCACCCCACTCCCTCACCTTCCCTAATCACCTTTGTCTTTGCTTCTTGTTTGATCCTTAGTAGCTGATGGACTTAGTTTTGAAATCTTCTCTGGTTCTCTTTGTTCTGTATCTTGGTTGCTAGCCATCCAATGTGAAACACTGTTCTGGCCCTAAGGGCTTTTGTGTACTTCCAAAGCTTGGTAGGCTCGTGACCTTCACTGTTGAACCTGTTAGGGCAGGGAAGCCTTAAACATTCAAAAAAATTCTCTTTTGAATAAATATATGTGTTGTTTACATATATACATATATGTATTTGTATACCAGTGCTTTTAAAGAAAAACCAAACTTTTTTTTTTTTTTTTGGCTTTGTGCAAGTTTTTTTAAGGCTTAAAAAAAAAAACACCCTATATAAAAAGCAGGGTAGATAATAGCCCATTGATGATATTCTGTTTTAGTAAAAAATATTTAATTTTTAAATTATGTATAATTTATCTAATTTGTATTTATTTATCTTGTTCAATATGTTGTAATTAAGTCTCATTCACCTGACTTACCCTAGAAATGATTAAGTGATTAAGCTCTTGAAAACAAAAAGTGAACACTTCCTTGACAGGTTTCTCTCTCTTTGCCAAAAATAATGTGTTTCTACCAAGAAGCAAATGAGAATGTTAAACCAAATTTCTCTTGTGTTTGGGAAAGATGTCTGTCTTTAAAGAGTTTTGAGTCAGGAGTTTGCAGTGTGTCACGTAATATTGTTTAGCAGAACTTTAAAAAATGATATTACATAACTTTTAAGTATGACTTAATAGCAAAATACAAGGAATCCTTGTTTGGCAATTTGAGAAAGAGTGGGGTTGCAGTTAAGGTGTTTAAAAAATTTAAACCTTTGAAAGATTGCCATCTAGTGGCATCAAAATAAACTTTTTGTGTATATTTTTATAGGGATAAGCAGTCCTGCTGCATTAATCTTGATGTGTATATACATCTGGCAAAATTTTGGCCCCAACGAATGTGTAAATACCTCTTTTGCGAAACACAGGGCCACCTCATAATATTTGCCTGTTAATGGGATGACCTTCAAAATAAATTAATCTGACTCCTTATTCCCAATGACAAAATCCCTAATAATTTTGAAGGCAGAGAAACAGTAGGAAGGAATCCAGTGGCATTTTAACTTCCTTAGTTTAATGAATCAGATGTTAGAAACATATTAAAATTGCTTTATATGGTTATGTTTTTTAAAGTTAAAAAACTATTTACTATTTTTTCATTCTTGCCAGTATTTATGAATATCTACATTTCGATAGCTGCGTGTTTTCAGAGAACCAAGGGTCACAGTTTGGGTTCTTGTGTGCTGAAGTTTTTAGAGACAGCTCTTCTGTGAATGTAGATGGTGTGATACATTGGTCTGCAGAGAGACGATTACAGGAGGCTCAGTGCAGCATAATAGGTCTAGAACATTTTCATAGGAGTCTCTTTGCTGTTCATACAGGGCGAGGGAAAGAATCAGTTGCTAAATTCCCATATTTCAGTCTTATAACCTGGATGAGTGTGGATGTGGTATGTGGTAGACAGACTGTGGGTGGGAACACTTTCTTCATGTTATGATTTTGAGGGAGAACTCTATTATTAGGCTACAGATAAAGTCTTAGCTATATCATGGAAATGAGTTCACAGTGGTTCCAGAACAGCATTTCTGAAACTGCGTTCTGTGAGATGCTCTGCAAAAAGGGGGTTTCACTGAGCAAGTCTGATAAATGAAACATGTTACTCTCCTGCTTGAAGATGACAAAGGATGTGACCATTAAAGACTTTGATCAGTCCTTCTGTGGAAAAAGAAAATCATTTAAATTTGGTTAATCCTGCTTTGTCCAAAATAATTTAAACACTGTTTTAAACTAACTATTCCCTGGGGGGAAAAAGCATATTCAGAAAATATGAGTTTAAGAAAATTATTTACCAGGTTGCCATAATTAGGTAGATAAAAATTAAGATTTCATTTGCCCTTATCAGTTGTTAGAATCTGATTCAAAATCAGAATTATTTTAACCTGTATACATATTCATCTTGAACAAACACTGGGTTAGTGGAATTTTGCGTGCCTACAACTTATTTCATGGCACTTTGATTGTCTTAATCAGGTTTGGTATTTTGTGGAGAGCAAAATTTATTCTTTTTTGTGTTGAATGGATGACTGAAAAACCTTAAATAAGATTACTTCTAAAAATGGTGTAAGAGACTAGTGACTAATGCTTTGGCTCAGTTGGTAATGAGTCAATAGCTTTGATTCCTTCTTTCAGAAAGTGTAATCAGTGAACATTTTCTGAACAATTTTATATAAGAAGACACCAAATTTAGATATAATTCTGGTTATTCTTCAATGAAGGAAAAAGCAACATCCCAAATTACATATGTAGAGTGGGAGGCAAGACTTACAAGTTGGGCTTTTGTTTTGATCAACAGACTTCTGAGACACTTTTGTAACTTCTGGTGTTTGCATCCCTTGATACTTGCTAGCTGTAAAGAGAATCCAGGAGCCTAAATTATTCGGAAGTAACAGTATTCCATGTCAGGCAATTGGCTATAGGTAGTACAGACAGTTCTCCCCTTTCCTTTCTGCAAATAGGTTTCCTGTGACAGTTACCTAATCCTGGGCTTGCCTTCTCTTATTCCCTAGCCAGTTTGTACTAGGGAATACAAATTGATTTTTTGTATTAAATGAGACATAATTGAGAAAATAGTCATAGACAACTGTCACAGATTCTTTGACTATTTGGATTTATCTGAAAATGTACATTTTATTGAATTAATCTAAGCAATGTACCTTCGATTTTATAAACTGAATGATCTTGGAATCTGCCTGCCATAGGCACTGAATCTTTGTCTCTTCACTGATTAATAGTTTAAAATCTTGTTAATGACTGTGAAACCTAAGTATCTAAATGCTAGACATATTCACAGTTTTGTCTGTTTTTATTTCTTTTTAAAAGACCTCCATGTTTTCAGTTTGGCATTTCCTTACCTGATACTTTTGTCACTCTGTGACTTTTTAAATAGACAATGTACTTTTTAAAAATAATAGATCTCAGAGACTAAAATTCTGGGTGAGGGATCTGTGCAATTTGTTTGTAAGTCACATCCTGTGTTGGGCCTCATTTTTATAACCTCTGAAGTGGAAGGGATAGATTAAAAGACCTCTGGGTTACCTTTGAGCTTTAAAATGGTCTCTTCTCTGCCCTTTCCTATGATTTGTATTAGCATTCACTTTTTACATGCTGAGAGATTGTATAATAATGTGAATGATCTATATTTGCTTGGCAAGGTGTTTTGAAGATACATACTTGAATGTTTTTCTAAACACAGCTGCCCCCTGGAATACAAATGACAAAATCATCCAGAAAACCAAATATGTTAAAATATTAAAATCATGTATGTGTACTTGCCATAAAGCAAAAGATGACAGATTTGGAGTGATAGAAGTGTTCCATACATTTTAACGGTGATAGTGGCTCAGCTGATAAAGAATCCGCCTGCAATGCAGGAGACCTGGGTTCGATCCCTGGATTGGGAAGATCTCCTGGAGAAGAAAAAGGCTACCCACTCCAGTATTCTGGCCTGGAGAATTTCATGGACAGTATAGTCCATGGGGTCGCAAAGAGTCGGACACAACTGAGTGACTTTCACGTCACTTTAGATCCAGAGACCCTCCATTCTATTAACTTAATACATTACAATCACCTTGTGTGTTAATGATTTTCCAAATGAGAAAGCAGGACCAGAAAGCTTTTCACAAGCTTTAATGCCATATAATGTTCAATGATGATCACTTTATGTGCCCCCTTCCCTTGGGGGAAACAGTCTGAATCACTGAAACATCTTAGTAGCTAAGTAATAAAAATAAACACAGACGCATTGCTTTCAAGTCTTAGAGTGACATGAAGTAGTCTTAATATTTTTTAGTCTATTTGAATGAGTTAATTGTACTAACTAGATGTATTTATGATTATATATTGATTTTTGTTAAGTACTTTTAAGTTATTGAGGGTGGTTAAAACTACTGAAGAAACTTTTTAGGCCATGATTCTTCCTTTATTGATGTGATTCTTACAGCACAGTGCTTTTTTAAAAAGTAAAGCCAGCCCTAACTATCTTAGATTATCATAATTTTTTACTATTAATTTAAATTAGGCTTATCTAAATTTCATATACAAATTGGTAATTTTTCATTTCATATGCATATTAGATGATAAGATACTATTCTCATGGAGTATATTTCTATTCACAAACTACTACGTATTATCAGCTTGATACAGATTCTTCCAGACCTTATAGAAATTTGAAATGTAAGTTATGTTTGAGCTTTTAAGAGTATATCTTATTTATACAAGTTGCTGGCATCCTTACCAGCCTTATCCATATACAATTATAATGCATTTGATGCCCCTGAACAGTAATAATGTGAAGAACAGGACCCACAGTGTAGACTAGATTAAGTTTTAATGCAGCTTTTTCAGCCATAACCTGATAAGAATCAGGCTGGGTCTAGAAGTGATCAGATTGTGGGACTGCATTCATTTTGTGAGTCAGTGTTTACTGCCAGCCTTGCACAGCAATGCCAGTCTGCAGCCATGGTTGTGTATGTGACTTTCTGTAACTACTGTTTATGTATAAAGCAGTTCGGATGTTATGGAAGTAGCTCATGATTTTATCTGGACAAACAGGGTATGTAAATTAAGTTACATTTGAAAAAGTGCAATTAAGGAAATCCTAGCGTAGAAAGCTCTTTGGAGGAAATAGTGAAGTGTTATAGGACATTCTAGCATGACAACACTTTTAAACATGTAGAATTTTGACAAGGTTCATACAGTGTGAATTTTTTAATTCAAGGTTTGCTACGTTGTGTTGATTTATAATTTCAAGGAAGGAACATTCTATCCAAGGAGAACTGCACAGTTATTTTTTGCTGTTAATTTAAGCTTGCATTTTTCACAAGTAAAAATCCTTTTAAAATTTTGTTACAAAGAAAAACCATTTTTCTAGACAGGTAATGGTTTCCTAAGGTGGAAAAGAGAAATAGATCCCACTATAAAAGCAAAACACCTTAATTAATTGTGCCTTCTCTCTTAAATTGTAGGAATAATAATTAGTTTAAAATGTACTTAAACTGTGTTTTTTCCCTAACTCCCCTCAGTTTTCCTTGTCTGTCCCTCCAGTCACATGGTTTGTTTTTGCCTGTTTGTGTTTGGGTTCCTTTGGCCAGGCCTCACTGTCACTGTCAGAAATTGTCCACTAAGTGTGTCTATGTCGTTTCACTTTTTAAGTCACCTTGGTAAAAGTTTGGCTGCCTTCTCATGGGCTTAAAATGAAAGCAATGAATAGCAATCTTTATATTTCAACCCTTTAAAAAGTTTGTAAAGGAAAGAAATAATGCAGAGCAAAGAACAAAATCTAATTTGAAATCTGATTCTCAGTTTGGCTGCTGTGGCAGCAGCAGGTCATTTAACCTCATTTAATGTTTTCATCTATAAAATATGGGTATAACCTACCTCACAGATATGTGTGAGAAACTGTTTGGAGGCCCTTGTTTAAATACAGGGTTTATCATCATATTTAATGTAAATCCCTTTTTTTTTAATAGATATGTTTGATACTGATAGGATGAGTATCCTGATTTTAGGTAAGTTATGTGGTAAGAATGTAGAAGAATGTTTAGGAACAGAATTTCACAAAGTATGGTATTCTTATTTTTAAGTGATTGAAATTTCTTGAAAATATCAAATATTCAAATATTAAATTTGTCTTTTGTTGCAAGAGATATTCAGAACTTCTTAATATGTTGGCTAAAGATGCCGTAACATACCAAATTACAGCGTTTTCTCAAGACTACTCACAAATATCTATGGTTGTACAATGTTTTGAGTGTTTAATGTAAAATTGTTATAGAACTGTGAACTCTGAGCATAGTAATCTGAATATTGTTTTAGGAAGAATGCTTGTGTTCAATATCATATATGCTTAAATATCATACAGTGACTTTGGAATGCAACAAACAAAACTGAAAGTTGACAGCCATTAGGTTGTTGTGTCCATGACAATCATAAGAAAATATAAGATTGGATATTGTTCCAAAAAATTTCAAGAACATCTTGGGGAAAAAATTCCATAGGCTGATATATTTACCCATCAAAGCACTTGATTACATATCTAGTAAGATAATTTTTTTAACTGTTAAAATTGGGATCATGTTTTATAATTCATTTAAGAAATGGAAACAAAAAAAAAAAGACCAGACTTTTAGTGCTTTTGTGTTTTAATAACCATAGATGCAAGTTTCAGTTTTGTTATATATATATATTTTTTTTGTGAATGTTAAATGATCAGTGGAAGGATCTGTCTTCCAGCAACTGTGTGCTATGGGTGTCCTCTTGAATTACACAGCATTTCATAGTTACAGGTTCTCCCTAGTTAATATTTGCACTGTATAAGCTCACAGGTAACAAACACAAGAGGGAAATGATTGCTTCCAAGCTTTTTTCACAAAATCAAATTAAAGTCTCTGGTTAATTTGAAAGCTCTTTTGTTTCTATTCAGTCATTGATACTCTGCATGTCAATTAATAGTTGCAGACAAAGCTGGGCTGCCTCTGACCCCTTGGCGACTCCACACCATCTTTGTCCACTTTCATCTTCCTTGTTGTGCACTGTAGTCTCTAACTTTAGCCACTGTATCAGTTTCCTGATATTGCCATAAGAAGTTACTATAAACATGGTGACTTAAACAAATTTATTATCTTACAGTTCTGTAAGTCAGAAGTTTGGTGGGCTTAGCTGGTGTTTCTGCATCAAGTCAACACAGGCTGACAACCACAGCAGCAGTAGGGAAAAGCTCTGGGCAGAATCTGTTTCGAGGCTTATTCAAGTTGGTGAATTCAGTTCCATGCTGCTGTGGGACTGCAGGCCTGTTTCCCTCCTGGCTCTTCGCTGGGAATCACTTGCAGTTTCTAGAGACCAGCATCATTGCCTGGTCCATGGCCTCTTTCATCCTCAAAGCGAGTGACAGAGGGCTCACGCTTCAGACATTTCCTGCCTCCTCTTCACTACATCTCTGACTGGCTGACTGTCTGGTTGTCAGGGTCCATGCTATTAAATAGGGCTCACTTGAATAACCTCCCTATTTTAAAGTCAACTGGTGAGCAAACTTAATTTCATGTAAAAAGTTCCTTTTCCCAAGTCACATAATATATTTATAGGTATTAAAGCCAGGATAAGAAGATCACCGAAGCCAAAATTCTGCTTGTCATAGGAGAGGAAGGGAAAGGCTTAGATGACTTCAGGCTTACGGCAGAGTTTTACACTGAAGGCTTCCGAGAATAGAGAACAATGTAGATGTGGTCCTATGTGCTTATGATGGTCACCTCCCATATACTTTCTGAAAAACATCCAAGTTGAGATGTATAAGATTTCTATTTGCTTCCTCAAACTTCTATACTTTTCTGATTTCCTACAATAAGCATCTATTACCTATACAGTTTAGGAAATAAAGGGAAAAGGTATTCAGTAACAAAAACAAACATGTTCTCTTCAAATTTTGGATAAAGAAAATAGAACTCTTATAAATCTCAACTTGGATGTTTTTCAGAAAGTATACAGGAGGCGACCATCATAAGCACATAGGACCACATCCACTTTGCCTATTCTCTATTCTCAGCAGCCATCAGTGTAAAAACTGTTGAAAGCCTGAAGTCTTACCCCTGTTACCCAGAAACAACTAGTTCTTAGCAGTTTGTCTTTATGTATTGATTTTTTCTCTTCCTCTTCTTCCCTCTAGAATCTTATGTTTTAAAAGTTCTGAACATATGTGGCAGAGGCCCTGCTGGAGAGAATGCTGTGGCAGCTTAGAAGACCAGGTGTGTCAGAGGTACTAAAGAGGAGGAAGGGACAGCTGTCAGTGCGTGTTAGCAGGTTGCTGGTGGCCTGGCCTATACATGAACGAGGGTATTGTTAACCTCTCTTAGGTCCAGGTCCCTTTGCAAGCTGTCTTTTTCCTCTGACAGAATGTTGTCATCTCTAATGATATCTTTTGATACCAAGTTAAAAAGTTATATAGAAACTCAGTCTTTCAATTGAAATGTCTTGCTAGATTAGAGTTTCTAGGAGACAGATGACATCTGCTTGAGACATCACTGAAATTATAGTTATAATGTTTGCATTAAGGGACTTTGTAGATTAATAGCATTGAGACTGAACTTCATACACTGATTTAAAGAATGGAAGGAATGTGGCTGATCATGAAATAGAAATAACTACTTTGATGTAGATGGAACATTTTTCCTAAAATGTATTCCATATCAGTTGTTATTAGGTATTTGTTTATATTAGACCAAATGATTTATACTTTAAAAACATAGAAAAGTGTTGTTTCAAAAACCCATTAAGTATATCTATGTAAAATTTTTATATCCTAGCCATCCTTTTTTTTTAAAGATTGGATTATTTTATTAACATCTTCAGTTCAGTTCAGTCGCTCAGTTGTGTCCAACTCTTTGCAACCCATGAATTGCAGCACGCCAGGCCTCCCTGTCCATCACCAACTCCCGTAGTTTACCCAAACTCATGTCCATCAAGTCAGTGATGCCATCTAGCCATCTCATCCTCTGTCGTCCCTTTCTCCTCCTGCCCCAATCCCTCCCAGCATCTGAGTCTTTTCCAATGAGTCAACTCTTCACATGAGGTGGCCAAAGTATTGGAGTTTCAGCTTCAGTATCAGTCCTTCCAAAGAACACCCAGGACTGATCTCCTTTAGGATGGAATGGTTGGATCTCTTGCAGCCCAAGGAACTCTCAAGAGTCTTCTCCAACACCACAGTTCAAAAGCATCAATTCTTTGGTGCTCAGCTTTCTTCACAGTCCAACTTTCACATCCATACATGACCACTGGAAAAACCAGAGCCTTGACTAGACGGACCTCAGGACACTTATTTATTTATATCAGTACATTACAGCCTGAAAACAATCCTGAGAAGTAGACAAGGTGAGTGCTATTCATGCTGCTTTACTGATGAGGAAATAAGAGACTCAGAGCTAAGTCATGGACTCAGAATATAAGGCCATGCCACGAGACAGAACGTGAATGGGACAGAGCTGTGTCAGGTAAAATTGAGTCCCACTGTCACCTCAGGATCTAAGGTCATGTTTTGGTGAAGTGGCAAGAGTGATAAGTAGGTTTTGGTCCTCTTTTGTACAGGATTATTGCATGAATGGTCTCTGCTCAACACAGCCTTGCACTCCCTCTCACTCAGCTTGGGCTACACCTGTCCTTGTCTCCTACAGTGCCCACAGTGTGGGAGAGGGCTGCAGTTGCCTGGCTACCTTGCCTCTCAGAGTAGTAAATTTAATTTGGGGGCTTAGGGGGGTACAAGCAGAAATATATTCCCAGTCTTTGGTGTCAGCCTTAATCTCATCTCCCAAAAAAGAAATCTCATCATCATGTCTCAATTCTGTTTCTCTCTTACCTCTCCCTCTAATGGGGCTCCTGTACTATATATACTTCTATTGTGGCTGTCTTAAATTAAGGTCTAGTGCTCTTTTGCCTTGAATATTGCAAAGATGACTAGTCCTCGTTCTTAATCTGTCATCCATAATCAGTCAACCATATTGCCATGATTTTTTTTTCCCTTTTCTCTCTAGACATCTGATGTTGTCTTCCTGCTTAAGACCTCTGGATGGTTCCTACTCTCTAGAGGAAAAAGTCCAAGTGACCTCTGTTACATTCTAGCCCTGGCTTACCCCATTTCAGCTCTTGCTACTGCCTACCAGATAGACTAGTCTCCTTCTACTTTGAATTTTTCCTGGTTACCAGGGAGAGCAGCGACTTCTCTGTGTCTTGTCCAGCAAATATATTATATTTAAAGACCAAGTTTCGGTGTCACCTATATGTTGTTATAACTGTTATTTGTAATAATCTCCCCACCTATTTTCCTGTCTAAGACCTATGAATA
Organism: Aepyceros melampus; assembly: GCA_006408695.1. Classification (NCBI taxonomy): domain Eukaryota; kingdom Metazoa; phylum Chordata; class Mammalia; order Artiodactyla; family Bovidae; genus Aepyceros; species Aepyceros melampus. The sequence continues at coordinate 95,874 of SJXQ01009133.1, forward strand.
CTTTTGATACTTTTCATCTGGAATAAGCTTGGCCTTTCTTGGCACATGCCATTTGGAACAAGAAAAAAAAAGATAAAAGAACCTAGAAGCTTAAAAAATAGTGTCACAGTATAGAGGATGAGGCCATGGATCATGCCCTTGAAGGTCAGAGTCACCCTGTCTGACATGCCGTGTACATAATTTGAAAAACAGAATGTTATTTACAGCTCAGCTTATTTTTACTCTGTAAGTAAAAATACTTATAAATTATTTTAATACATTTTAAGGCATAAACAAAATAATATCCTGTTGTCGAAAGTAAAAAAATTGGTTATTTTAAACTGATACAGTATATAATTTAAATGTTTAAACGTATTTAGGCAATTCTCAAAATGTTGGGTGAATTTAGGAAAAAACTACTTTTCAGCATCCTATTCCCAAAGAAACCAATTTTTGGCAACATTTGTTAGATTTTTAGTTTTATGATAAAAATCAGTGTAGAAATGTCCTCCTGCTTTAGGATTATACCTGAAATTGGAGTATTTGAAAGATGTTGGTTACATTATTTACTTTTCAGAATTAAATTACACCCAATTTAAATGCACAACATCTTCTTGAAATTATAAACACTCGTGTACTAATATTAGAAGCATTAGAAGCAAACTAACCATCTGCACAACTGACTAGGTGCCATAAGGCGTGATTTCTAACTTTGGACATGGCTCATTAAACAAGTGCTCAAATGCCAACACACACTGTTTCACATTTTGAGCCAGCAGTGAAATACATACTGAAATAGACATTGAAAGATAACTGTTTAGTAGTAAAACCAACATTTAAATGTAGAGGATTTTTCTTTTCTAAGTTGTTAACAAAAACTTCCACAGATTCACTGTCTCATGCTGACAACATAAATTAATGTAAAGCAGGGCTGAGACCTTAGAACTAGTTCACACTCGAGCAGACCATACCATTTGATCTTGATCTCTCTAAGGTGACCAGACTTGTTGCCTGAGGGAAAAAAGGAGAAATAAACAAACACTTTGAAATACAGGCCCATGGAAGAGTAAGAGATTTGGGAGGAATTTCTTATTCAGTTTAATATTCTTATATGCCTTTAAAATGTTTACAGATATGCTCTTTAGAGAAGTCTGATAACATACTCAGGAGTGGCAAACAAAAAAAATTACTCTTCCAAGTAATTTTTATAGAAGAAAGAATTAGTTGCTCAGTTGTGTCCAACACTTTGTGACCCCATGGACTGTTGTAGCCTGCCAGGCTCCTCTGTCCATGGGATTCTCTAGGTAAGAATACTGGAGTGGGTTGCCATTTCCTTCTGCAGGGGATCTTCCTGACACAGGGATTGAACCTTGGTCTCCCACATTGCAGGCAGATTCTTTACCATCTGAGCCACCAGGGAAGTCCTCCTTATAGAATAGAGCATTGCATATTTACAAACTTTTCCTGAAGTATATATATACAATAGTCTTTCCTTGAGACTCATGTATACAGTAATGTGTTAAGTACTCAGAATTTGATTTAAAGTATAAAGTCAAGCCACTTACTTGAAATCTAGATGTTCAATTAGCACGTATCCATCTATAGAAATAAAAATCACTATTACTAATCTGAAAGTTATAATGCTTTGAGTTTTTTTCAAAAGCAGTGATTGAAATCTTATGGGTAATAACCTAGTAACTTACATTTGCCTTCAGAATTGCGGCATATCACTAGATCTTCTTCAGTGATATCAATGACGTCCAGTTCTTCTCCAGGGGTTATTGGCAAGTCAGATATTCCATTTCTTGAATTATTGGAACACACCACTGCTGTGTTGATGACAGTAATCTCTTTGTCATACTGAAAGGAAAAATTACTAATCAGAATATGCTTGCATAGATTTATTCTTTTTATTATAACAACATTAATGAAGGACATACTTTGGTAACCTCAAAACAAACTCAAGAGGCCAGATATCTGTTAACTAATGTCTAAGGAAAAAGAATAACAAGATATTTAGGGAAAGAAAGGTTATTTAAAGAAATAATAATACATTTATTTATCATAACAACCTTTACATTTGTTTGGTAAGATCGTACTTTCAAAAGGTTTTCATACTCATTCTCTAATTGTAGTAGAAGGAATTCTGGGAGGTGAGAAGGTGGTAACATTGGTGTAAATTAAGTATTGTGAATGGTATACTAATTGTTCCAGTAATGAAGTCAATCAGTAAACCCAGGAAAGGGCAAGTTATAAAAAAAAAGGGAAACAGAAAGCCTCTTTGTATAGTAGTGCTTTAGAGTTTATAATGTTCTTATATATACAGCATTCCTAGATAGCACTCTTTCTACCCTTCCTCTCTAGTGGGCTCATATATTCTTGCATACATGTATTAATAGCTGCAATACATGTATAAATAGCTACACATTTTTTTTCCTGATTTTATTTATTTTATTTTACTTTACAGTACTGTATTGGTTTTGCCATACATCAGCATGAATCCACCATGGGTGTACACGTGTTCCCAATCCTGAAATCCTCTCCCACCTCCCTCCCCATACCATCTCTCTGGGTCATCCCAGTGCACCAGCCCCAAACATCCTGTATCCTTCATTGAACCTAGACTGGCAATTCGTTTCTTATTTGATATTATACATGTTTCAATGCCTTCTCCCAAATCATCCCACCCTCAAAAGAGGTAGGAGTGGTGTGTGCTTCCCTGATAGCTCACTTGGTAAAGAATCCGCCTGCAATGCAGGAGACCCCGGTTTGATTCCTGGGTCTGGAAGATCGGCTGGAGAAGGGATAGGCTACCCACTGCAGTGGGCTTCCCTTGTGTCTCAGCTGGTAAAGAATCGGTCTCCAACGTGGGAGACCTGGGTTCAGTCCCTGAGTTGGGAAGATCTCCTGGAGAAGGGAAAGGCTACCCAATCCGTATTCTGGCCTGAAGAATTCCATGGACTAAGTCCATGGGGTCGCAAAGAGTCAGACACGACTGAGCGACTTTCCCTTTAGGAATGATGTGTGGGAGCAGGTCCCACTATCTTTTTGTGGTTAAAGACAAACACTTGTGGAACAACTGAGGGATTCAATTTCTGTCTGTGTTATTAGCTAGCCAACCTATCCATGTACAGATACACCACCTTTTAATGTATTAAAATCCACTTATTGGAAAAAGTTCTAGAATATGTAGCTTATGCTTGCAGATGTCTACTTCAGTAAATTAGAGTAGCCACACATCTTCCTTTGCTCAGGATAGTCTCTGTTTATATTTAATGTCTCTAGTTATAAATACTTACTATGATTAAGTATGGCTCCTTCCCCTCAGAAGTGTCCTGGATTTGGGTGATGAATTATGATGGGTACCAAATGCGATCTAATCCACAAGACAGGTTTTTCTTTTGCCTAACAGAGTAATAGCTTCCTAACTGATCTTACCCTTTCCAGACTACTGTTCACAATGATTGCTTAAAATGCAAATCTGATTTCTTAAAATAAAATTTTAAAAACTCTTCATTCAAACCCAGATTTCTTAGTTTGACATTTAGGGTCCTTTGCACAACATCATTCCCCATCCCCCTCTTTCTTTTCCCTTCATTGAAGCCTCATCAAACTATATGATAATCCTAAATGCACTGTGTACCTTCCATATTTCCAATGCATTGCACTTGCTTTTTTCTCTGCCTGAAATGCTTTTTTTTTTTCTCTTAAGCACTATTCATGAAGGCTTTCATGACTGCCATGTATAATTTACTGTTTTAACTGCACTTTGCATGTACCCCATGATGACATTTAATCAACATAGTCTCATAAAATAAAAATGGGAAGCAGTTTTATCCATCCTTGCACCCTCAATGCCTGACACAGATGAAGCACCCAATATTTTTGTTGGGTGTGGTTTGAGATGAGTAAAAATTATTGAAACTGTATAGTTTTTTTAATGATACATCAAGGAGCTCACCACAGTGATTGGGAAGAATAGACTCAAGGAATGGGAATTTCTGCTGCCTATGAGAGCATCAGAAATACAGTAGTGAATAAAAGCAATAGATGGAACATAGGGCCCTTTCAACAAGTAATTGTTACACACTCGCTTTCAACTAATCAAATAACATCATAGTTTACAGTAAGTAATTTCACATTACAATTTATCTATCTAGTAACCTGAATTAGCTTGGTTAAAGCAGAACTTATTAATGATTAAGAAGTATTTATGTTTATTCCTAAGTTGAGTCCCAAAACATTTTTATACAGTGTTAGGTACTACTGTTACTCTTGCTACATGGACATGATACATAATACAACCCCTGTCCTCCAGGAATTCAAAGTTTAACTGGTGAACATGTATTGCAATAATGCTAATGTTTTGTGATAAGCTAGAGGTTTGCTCAGGTATAAAGTATTGTAGAGGAAGAGCAATTTCTTTAATCAGCAAGTATGAGTTCCTAGAGGAGATTCCTGGACTAGGTCATCACAGATGAACAGGTGCTAGTCAGATGGAGAAGCGGCAAGGGTACACCGGACAGTGGAACGGATCAGGTCAACGTCTAGAGGAAGGAAATAGTGGGACAAGGATGCAGGTGGACGTTCACTCAAGAAACAGAACGAGGCGCAAAATGCAAGCTGGAAGAATGGCACAAAATAAAACCAGAAAGACGAAGGTCATGATATGAAGAGCTTTGTATAACTCTCTCTCAATCTAATGTCCGGTACGTGGGAGGTATTCAATATATGTTTCTTAATAATTCCCACTGTGATAGTACGTGAAATCAAAAGGGAGGAGTGTCTGAACCTTGAAATTACAGAAAAATGCTCCATGGACTCAATGACAGATTTGTTTAATCATTCAGTGTATCCATTTTTATTTGGGAGCTAAGGGGGAACTTGAACAAGACAAAAATCTGTCCTTTAAAGGGGACTCAAGACTTTAGTTCAGACTACACATACACACACACTTTGGCTCAAGGAGTTAGGGAAGGTAGATGACATTTGAACAGAGTCTTAAAGAACAAGTTAGCAGTTTTTCCAGGCAGAGGAAATAGCATGTACAAAGGCGTGATAATACAGAAATGTATTGAGAAAAATTAACCTATCACATGTTTAATCAAAGATCATGACAGTCCCAGAGAGGCAGATGTGCACCACACTTAACAGAATTTTTTTTTTAATTTTTAATTCCTCTGTTAATGTTTACCTTCAGAGAAGAACATACCTTGAATCTCTCTCTAAAAAGTCTTTCTTCTCTTTTCATCCTGTCCTTCTCTAAATTTTGCTTCTTGGTTTTGAAGAAACTCCTAGAAGATGGCAAGAAATGTGCAGGTAGAGTTAAGTGTTACTATACATAAAAAACTCTTTAAGCTTCCAAAGCTATAAACTCATTCTACTCCAGGATAAATTCAGGTATAATTCTGTGTATAATTTTATACCATCTTAATGTTTCCTCTTCTTTCTCAAATCCATCTGCATACCTGCCTCCAGAGTCATCTTTCTAAAATTTAATTGATCATATCACTCTCTTGCTTAAAACCTTCTGGTCTGTCTCTGCTGCCTCTACTGTAAGATAAAGTCAGGTCCCATTGTGTTGTACACAGGGTATTTTATAATCTGGCCCAACCCCCCTTTCCAGCTGTCCTTTTCCATATAACATTCAAAGTCTACATGGAACATGTTAGAAGGTGGGCTGTCATTTCCATGCCTTTATACCAGGAAACTGCCCTCAAACTTCTCTGAGAACTACCCATCATCCTGACTAATAAAGGAATAATAAAAGGTTGCACTAAAATTACACTAAAAATGTAATCCTTTCTTATTGGTAGAGTAAGTTATGGTTAAAAATCATTTAAAAAGGAACAAAGAATGCATAGAAATTGATACATCAATCTACAGGAATAATGTTAAACTCAGTATTGCATTTTCAAATTACTCAGTTGAGGAAAACAACTATAATATCAGTTTGTTGTAAGAAATAAAGCACTTGAAGATTGTTTCCTAAAGAGATTTTGTATAGTCATTAAAATAGTGGGTTTCCCCAATAGCTCAGAGGGTAAAGAATCCACCTGCAATGCAGGAGACATAGGATATGTGGGTTCGATCCCTGGGTCAGGAAGATCCCCTGGAGTAGGAAATGGCAACCCACTCTTAGCATTCTTGCCTGGAGAATCCCATGGACTGAGGAAAGCGCTTTTTTTTTTTTTTTTTGGCAGGAGATGGGGAAAGTAAAAATTTCACTGATATTTCATTTCTTGGAATTTTGTTTTGCTATGCTATGCAAAATTAAAAGATGCTTGCTCCTTGGATGAAAACCTATGACAGACATAGACAGCGTATTAAAAAGCAGAGACATCGCTTTGCAACAAAGGTCCGTATAGTCAAAGCTATGGTTTTTCCAGTAGTCGTGTACAGATGTAAGAGTTGGACCATAACAAAGGCTGAGTGCTGATGAATCAATGGTTTCAAAGTGTGGTGCTGGAGGTGATGATTAAGAGTCCCCTTGGACAGCAAGGAGATCAAAACAGTAAATCCTAAATAGGAAATCAACCCTGAATATTCATTGGAAGCACTGATGTCGAAGCTCTAATACTTTGGCCACCTGATGTGAAGAGCAGATTTATTGGCAAAGACCCTGATGCTCGGAAGGACTGAGGGCAGGAGGAGAAGTGGGTGACAGAGGATGAGATGGTTGGACGGCATCACTGACTCAATGGACATGAGTTTCAGCAAACTGGGGGGGATGGTGAAGGAAGGAGAAGCCTGGTGTGCTGCAGTCCATGGTGTTACAAAAAGTTGGACATGATTGAGTGACTGAACAACAAAATGCAAAAGTAGAAGTGTGATGTTTAAGGTAGAAAGATGTTTTTGTAGTCTTGAATACATCTTTCCAACTTGGGAAAAGTAAATTACATTAAGTCTAAACTTAAAAACTTAGAGAAGGACCATCATCCTATGCCATCCTCTGAGTTTAAATTTGGTATAGATTGATGTCTGATTTCTTCTGGGGTGCCCCTCGAGGACTTTTCTAGACAATTTCCCAGAGCAGACAGACCATACAGCGTTTTCAGCCCAGTGACTGTTTAGACAAGGATTTCCCCAAGACATTAGTTAAAGTGCCTCAGCTCGTGCCCTAGATCCCAGCAACTGAGAAGACTGAAGCACAGAGCACTAAGTCACCATCAGAGATAGTAAAAAAACACCACCTCCCCCCACAGCCACCTAGGAATTTGAATCACACGAATAAAGGATAGATCTTGAGTCAATAAAACATTGTTTTATTTCTAACACTAATGTAATGATCACTAGAATTATATTGTATCACTATGTTAGGGAAATCAGCCTTGCTATATGATACCCAGTTTCTCTTCTCAAGGCGTCATCCAAGTTCTAAATGGTATATTATTTAAGTTCATTCTTACAGGGAAAAGGTTCCTACAGCCTAGAGGAAGACGGGAAGTTTTTCATCCTTTGATTAAAAAAAATGATAGCTAGAATTCTTTTCTTGCTATCTACCAAAAGCAGGAATGATAAACGTGTGTGACACTTCACATTTTCATATTCTCTTTCTCTTTTAATCCTCTCCGTTGTACTGTAATATAGATGTTAATATTCTCATTTAGTAGATGAGGAATCCAAATATCAAATTTAATAACCGGTCAAGATCACACAGCTAGTAAGAGGTATAAACTGCAACAGAAAAGCTATAGTGTGAGTGCACTTGGGTGCTTACCTTTCTGATTTTTTAGCACCTGTTTTCTTTTTTTCTTTCAATGTCAAAAACTTCGGCTTCCAAGATTTTCCTTTAAGTTCATCACTGAGAAGAAAAATATTTTGTGCAAGTAAATTAAGACTGAACTAAAGTCTTCGTGGAACCATCAATAGTTTCTGGGCAATTGTGTTTTACCAAAAAATTAGCAAGTCATCTAGAAGTATGTTTTGATAATATGTGGCAAGGCCAGAGAGTAAATACTTTATGCTTTGCAAGGCATACTATCTATCATAACAATTTGACATTGCTATGAGGGCTTCCCTGGTGGCTCAGAGGTTAAAGCGTTGCCTGCAATGCAGAAGACCTGGGTTCGATCCCTGGGTTGGGAAGATCCTCTGGAGAAGGAAATGGCAACCCACTCCAGTATTCTTGCCTGGAGAATCCCATGGACAGAGGAGCCTGGTGGGCTCAGTCCATGGGGTCACAAAGAATTGGACACGACTGAGTGACTTCACTATTGTTACTATATTCACAAAAACAAGTGGCTGGCCATGTCTGGCTCCCAGGCCATAGCTTGCTAACGTCTGATCTGTGGCAATCCAAATTTGAAGCCAGAATCTGAAAAATAACAGATATACTATATTGCTTTGCTATACACCCCAAACTAACACATTGTGAATCAACTGTACTCCAATATAAAATTTAAAAAAAAGCAAATTTGAAGCCAGAAGCAAGAGATCAACTTGTTTATAATCATACTTTCTCTCCTTTCTGAGCCTTAGTTTCTTAACCTATAGAACATGAATGATAAAATGAACCCTCACTATGAGACAGGACTATCCCAATTAGTATTTAGCAGAAAAGGATGCAAAGGGTAGAGAGGGTATTACAGAAGAAACAATATTTTTGAGCACCTGTGTGTCAAGTCTTAATGCTTGGCATTTTACATATCTTAACTAATGTGTTTTTTACAGGAATCATTGCAATAATCAGTGTTTCATAACGTTTTACAAAGTGGGAAATAGATGATCTTTGTAACTTATCATGGTCACAGAAACAGTGCTGTGAACCCAGTGGCTTTGTATCCAAGTGTGCTTGACAACAAAGTCTACAGTCTTTGATCATGCCTGCTACTTCAAAATGTTTCTTCACTTGTTCAGTTCAGTCACTTAGTCATGTCCAACTCTCTGGGACCCCATGGACTATAGCACGCCAGGCCTCCCTGTCCATCACCAACTTCTAGAGTTTAACCAAACTCATGTCCATTGAGTCAGTGATGCCATCCAACCATCTCATCCTCTGTCGTCCCCTACTCCTCCTGCCCCCAATCCTTGCCAGCATCAGGGTCTTTTCCAATGAGTCAACTCTCGCATCAGGTGGCCAAAGTACTGGAGTTTCAGCTTCAACATCAGTCCTTCCAACGAATACTCAAGACTGATCTCCTTCAGAATGGACTGGTTGGATCTCCTTGCAGTCCAAGGGACTCTCAAGAGTCTTCTCCAGCACCACAGTTCAAAAGCATCAATTCTTTGGTGCTCAGCTTTCTTTATAGTCCAACTCTCACATCCATACATGACTACTGGAAGAACCATAGCCTTGACTAGACAGACCTTTGTTGGAAAAGTACTATTTCTGCTTTTTAATATGCTTTCTAGGTTGGTCAAAACTTTCCTGCCAAGGAGTAAGCATATTTTAATTTCATGGCTGTAATCACCATCTGCAGTGATTTTGGAGCCCAAAACAATAAAGTCTGCCACTGTTTCCCCATCTGTATGCCACAAAGTGATGGGACTGGATGCCATGATCTTAGTTTTCTAAACATTGAGCTTTAAGCCAACTTTCCCACTCTCCTCTTTCACCTTCATCAAGAGGTTCTTTAGTAGTTCTTCACTTTCTGCTATAAGGGTGGTGTCACCTGCATCTCTGAGGTTATTGATATTTTTCCTGGCAATCTTGATTCCAGCTTGTGCTTCATCCAGCCCAGCATTTCTCATGATGTATTCTGCATATAAGTTAAATAAGCAGGGTGACAATGTACAGCCTTGACATACTCCTTTTCCTATTTGGAACAAGTCTGTTGTTCTATGTCCAGTTCTCACTGTTGCTTCCTGACCTGCATACATTTTTCTCAAGAGGCAGGTCAGGGGGTCTGGTATTCCCATCTCTTTCAGAATTTTCCACAGTTTATTGTGATCAACACAGTCAAAGTCTTTGGTGTGGTCAATAAAGCAGAAATAGATATTTTTCTGAAACTCATGCTTTTTTGATGATCCAGCAGATGTTGGCAATTTATATGTTCATCATTGATGTGAGCAAACTGACCCTTCCTCTGTCGACCATTTGTATGTATGTGGTGTCTCCACATCAGAACACAGTAACTCTTCACTGGTAAATTAGAACCACAAAGATACTATGTCAGAGGAATTTTTAAAAGTTCTTAGTGACACTGTGTCACCATTCCCTTCAGATTAGGGTCCAAGTGTCTAACAGAGTATCAAGGATGCAGCATCTAACCAGCATTAAAGATGGAGCCTAGGAATGTGGGATTAACAGATACAGACTGCTGTATGTAAAACAGATCAGCAACAAGGATACACTGTATAGCATGGGAAATTACATTCCGTATAATACCCTGAAATGGGACATAATCAGAAGAAAATGAACTGGATCACTGTGCTGTACACTTGAAACTAACACAGTATTGTAAGTCAACTATAGTTCAATAAAACAGAAAGATGCAGCTTAGCCAAGGCTTTCAAGAACTTGCTTAGGGATCTTGTATAAAAGGCTTTTCGGGACTTGCCTAGCGATCTCCCATCACTCTTTGCTCAACGTCCATTGCCTTTGGAGTCTATAACAAGGAAGGAACTCAGCAGTTACTTTCCTACCTGTCTGATGTTCACTCATTTATATCTCCATTTTAGGTTTACAAAAGATGGGATCCAGACAAGGATTCCAGATGTATCTACTACAAGCTTATCACAATGCTAGGCAAAGAGGAAGTGTTCAGTGAGAATTCATGCATGGACTTGTTAGGAAGGAGCTATAGCTATGTGGGAGAAGGCAGTGGCACCCCACTCCAGTACTCTTGCCCGGAAAATCCCACGGATGGAGGAGCCTGGTAGGCTGCAGTCCATGGGGTTGCTAAGAGTCGGATACGACTAGGTGACTTCACTTTCACATTTCACTTTCATGCATTGGAGAAGGAAATGGCAACCCACTCCAGTGTTCTTGCCTGGAGAATCCCAGGAATGGCGGAGCCTGGTGGGCTGCCATCTATGGGATCGCACAGTCGGACATGACTGAAGTGACATAGCAGCAGCAGCTTAGCTATGTGGGCAGGGAATAGGCAAAGCAAATGCCTACTGAACAGTTTATTTTCTTTACTGATTATAAAGCACTGTGTCCTGATATTTAAAAAACTGGAAGCAGAACTATAAGAGAGACAAATTAACCATAATCTGACCTCAAAGGTCCAAATTTCCTTCTAAACATTTTCTAAGCACTTTTAAAAACTGAATTGTGGTCAAAACTATATATAATTTTGCATTCTGCTATTTTTCAATTATAGTGAAAGCATTTACCCATGTCACTGTAAACTATTTTACATATGCTTAAGTAGTCATGTTGACTAATATTCCTAGTGAATTTGGGTTGTATTAAACATTTCTCTTTATATACAGCCCTGAGATAGACATTTTATATGTAATTTTAATGTTTCCTTTATTTTTCACTAGAGCTAATTGCTTGTGGCAGAATTGCAGAAAGGGTTTGGGCATTGTAGATACATAGTACCATATTGTTCTTTTGGAAAAGTCGTTAACACTTTTTACCCCTGCTAGCCATGTGACCATTATGGTCAACTCTTTGCCTCTCTGCAACTTGTTTTAGCCTTTATAGGGATCTAGTTAGAGAGCTTAATGAATCCGACAGGACAAGGATTGGTTTTTTGTCACAGCAAGGTTAAGAAACTAAGATGCAGAGAAGTAAGAAGGCATGCCATAGGCCCCACTAGTACCAGACTGTAGAAGCTGTTCCAGTGTCCTGTCCAAGCTCCCTCTCTTCCTCCTTTCCTTGGTGACTCTCGGAGAAGTTCTAATGAACACAGGGAGATGAAAAGCAGAGGTCTGGATTATCTAGCAGCAATTTAATCCAGAGTTGTTCAGGCATCTCTTCAACCTAATACCTACCAGGACATGACGGACAAACTACCAAGCTTACAAGAACTCAGATATCACCTTCCATCTCCCTCCTCATCCCAAATTGTGCTGTTTTCCATCAGTGTTCCATCTGCTACAAATGTCTTTAATAATTGATTCATCTGAGGCCATACTACAGAAGATATACTCCATCACATGAAATAGAAATTGGTCAGGTTTCAATAGGCTTAAGTGACTTGGTAAGTATCATTTAATCATGAAATATTTTCATTTTATCACCATCTCAGAACACATTTCGATCACTTTTTCATCTGAGCAACTTTAATAATAATCCAACAACACAAGAGAACACTCTACACATGGGCATCACCAGATGATCAACACCAAAATCAGACTGATTATATTCTTTGCAGCCAAAGATGGAGAAGCTCTATACAGTCAGCAAAAACAAGACCAGGAGCTGACTGTGGCTCAGATCATGAGCTCCTTATTGCCAAATTCAGAATTAACTTGAAGAAAGTAGGGGAAACCACTAGACCACTCAGGTATGACCTAAATCAATTCCCTTATGATTATACAGTGGAAGTGAGAAATAGACTTAAGAGCCTAGATCTGGAATGCCTGATGAACTATGGACTGAGGTTCGTGACATTGTACAGGAGACAGGAATCAAGACCATCCCCATGGAAAAGAAATGCAAAAAAGCAAAATGGCTGTCTGGGGAGGCCTTACAAATAGCTGTGAAAAGAATAGAAGAGAAAAGGAAAGATANGGTCCTGGGTGTTCATTGGAAGTACTGATGTTGAAGCTGAAACTCTAATATTTGCCCACGTGATGTGAAGAGCTGACTCATTGGAAAAGACCCTGATGCTGGGAAAGATTGGGGGCAGGAGGAGAAGAGGACGACAGAGGATGAGATGATTGGATGGCATCACCAAATCAATGGACATGGGTTTGGGTGGATCCCAGGCATAGGTGATGGAGAGAGAGGCCTGGTGTGCTGTGGTTCTTGTGGTCGCAAAGAGTCGGACATGACTGAGCGACTGAACTGAACTGAAATTGTTTTGGCAAAAATGTCATAGTAAACTCTTGATTGTATGACCCTTAAATTTTTGTGTATTACTCAGGGCTTTTGGATATAATGTTCCCTGAGTTTTGGCTGTTTTATAACCTGATAAATCTGTTTTTATAACCATGATAATTGAAGGAAAGTTTCAGTTCAGTTCAGTACAGTCACTCAATAGTGTCCGACTCTTTGCGACCCCATGAATCACAGCACTCCAGGCTTCCCTGTCCAAAACCAACTCTTGGAGTTCACTCAACTCATGTCCATCGAGTCGGGATTCCATCCACCATCTCATCCTTTCTCATCCCCTTCTCCACTTGCCCCCAATCCTTCCCAGCATCAGGGTCTTTTCCAATGAGTAAACTCTTCACGTGAGGTGGCCAAAGTTTTGGAGTTTCAGCTTCAGCATAAGTCCTTCCAATGAACACCCAGGACTGACCTCCTTTAGGATGGACTGGTTGGATCTCCTTGCAGTCCAAGGGACTCTCAAGAGTCTTCTCCAACACCACAGTTCAAAAGCATTAATTCTTCAGCGCTCAGCTTCCTTCACAGTCCAACTCTCACATCCATACATGACCACTGGAAAAACCACAGCCTTGACTAGATGGACCTTTGTTGGCCAAGTAATATCTCTGTTTTTCAATATGCTATCTAGGTTGGTCATAACTTTCCTTCCAGGAGTAAGCGTCTTTTAATTTCATGGCTGCGATCACCATCTGCAGCGATTTGGGAGCCCCAAAAAATAAAGTCAGCTACTGTTTCCACTGTTTCCCCATCTATTTCACATGAAGTGATGGGACCAGATGCCATGTCTTCGTTTTCTGAACGTTGAGCTTTAAGCCAACTTTTTCACTCTCCTCTTTCACTTTCATCAAGAGGCTTTTTAGTTCCTCTTCATTTTCTGCCATAAGGGTGGTGTCATCTGCATATCTCAGGTTATTGATATTTCTCCCGGCAATCTTGATTCCAGCTTTTGCTTCCTCCTGCCTAGCATTTCTCAATGTGTACTCTACGTATAAGTTAAATAAGCAGGGTGACAATATACAGCCTTGATGTACTCCTTTTCCTATTTGGAACCAGTCTGCTGGTCCATGTCCAGTTCTAACTGTTGCTTCCTGACCTGCATATAGGTTTCTCAAGAGGCAGGTCAGGTGGTCTGTTATTCTCATCTCTTTCAGAATTTTCTACAGTTTATTGTGATCCACACAAAGGCTTTGGCATAGTCAATAAAGCAGAAATAGATATTTTTCTGGAACTCTTGCTTTTTCAATGATCCAGCGGATGTTGGCAATTTGATCTCTGGTTCCTCTGCCTTTTCTAAAACCAACTTGAACATCTGGAAGTTCATGGTTCACGTATTGCTGAAGCCTGGCTTGGAGAATTTTGAGCATTATTTTACTAGCATGTGAGATGAGTGCAATTGTGTGGTAGCTTGAGCATTCTTGGCATTGCCTTTCTTTGGGATTGGAATAAAAACTGACCTTTTCCATTCCAAGGCTTTGGCATAGTCAATAAAGCAGAAATAGATATTTTTCTGGAACTCTTGCTTTTTCAATGATCCAGCGGATGTTGGCAATTTGATCTCTGGTTCCTCTGCCTTTTCTAAAACCAACTTGAACATCTGGAAGTTCATGGTTCACGTATTGCTGAAGCCTGGCTTGGAGAATTTTGAGCATTATTTTACTAGTATGTGAGATGAGTGCAATTGTGTGGTAGTTTGAGCATTCTTGGCATTGCCTTTCTTTGGGATTGGAATAAAAACTGACCTTTTCCATTCCTGTGGCCACTGCTGAGTTTTCCAAATTTGCTGGCATGTTGAGTGCAGCACTTTCACAGCATCGTCTTTCAGGATGTGAAATAGCTCAACTAGAATTCCATCACCTCCACTAGCTTTGTTCGTAGTGATGCTTCCTAAGGCCCACTTGACTTCACATTCCAGGATGTCTGGCTCTAGGTGAGTGGTCACACCATCATGATTATCTGGGTCGTGAAGCTCTTTTTTGTATAGTTCTTCTGTGTATTTTTGCTCCCCATCTTAATATCTTCTGCTTCTGTTAGGTCCATACCATTGATTGGAAGTAAAATCCTATCTTACATATTTCTATCCTTAAGCAGTTTTTAATGATATTGTTAGGTTGTCTTTTTTTGTCTGTTATTGTCAAAATATCAAAGGTCAAGTGTTTTTTATATTTAAGTGACTTGTTTTCTGTTTATTTTTGTATTTTATTGATGTCCTGGGGAGTTTGTTATCTTTAAAATCACTTCTTTCACTGTGTCTTTTGAGATGACAAAACTGAACCAATCTTTCCAGATATACAAGGGTATCATTTTAATATATAATTGCAAGGCTTTTATTTTCATGGAGTTTTCTTGGAAAATAGTTTTAATTCTGTGACACTGTTTGGTGTTTCTGCACAGAATTTAAAGAGGCATATGCTTGACATTTTTACTTCTTTTAAAAATTACTACTCTTATAATACTATGTATTTTCAATGTTTTTTTCTGTTCTCATAAATATCTTCATATCTCTACTAGAATCTCTTTATTATATATTCAGTTGATCAGCTTCTGATTTAGTCTTAATTGGTAAGATTTTTTTCCAATACTTTCTTATATCCCATGCACTCTTGTTTGACAGCTCCCTGTTTTTTAAACTATTCTTTTTTCTTTGACCTCTGACAGATGAGAACTTTCCACCCTGAGCCCTCCATGTAAGGTCTATGCCCGGTTCCTGCCTTTTCTCCCAGCAAAACTTACCCCTGAAGCAGTCATCACATTCCTCTGTTTCTGATCCAAATCTTGAACTTAAAATTTTAACCTGGACCCAAATTCCACTTGAGCAATAAATAAGGGAATTGATGAGTCCTTCTCTCTCGAAGTTCAATGGAATGAAAAGCATGTATAAATTTGGACTTAAGAAGCCTCTAGTTCTGCAGTGTGACCAGGACTTGGATGGGACACAAAAATGCAAAAAGAGGCTAAAAGGTAGGGAGGGCTTCCCAGTGACATGGAATCTGTCATCATTCTCACTTGTCGGTCCCCAACATTCTTGCGCATGAAGGGTCATTAACCATCAGGGACCACTTGTGGATAAAGAAATCAGTGGGCTGTGTGAGGGAGCCGAGCCTAATATCTAATGTTCCTGGACCGCAGTTCATTCTTTGTAAGGCGATAGCTAATGCTTCTTACTTCAACACTCACTTTTGGATAATGTAAATACGTGGCATATAATGTAAACTGTTTTAAATATGCAATTATATTATGTCTTAAACTTGTTTTTCCACATTTCCTGGACCTTGTTTATAAACATCATTTTACTTCTCTTTTGCAGAAATTCCAATTTCACAAATTTTTCTATTGAACAGCTTTTATTGTTTACATACACACACAACCTTATTTTTCACTTTTCTAACAATGACTAAAATACAGTAAAATAAGTATTGTTGTGGTCCTTCACACAATATTGCTTACCCATGGAGAATACAAGTTTCGTGAGAACTCAGTTGGATGATGGATTACTAGAGGGTCCCTATTATCTCATCCATGGGATGCAAATGGACATTTGTGGCTGAGAGAAAAGTTGGTGTAGAAACATTACTTGTGTTTTAAATCTCAGGCTGAAGGTGACAGATAGAACCCACAGGGGTGGGAAATGCAAACCAACCTTCACCAACAGGCGCATCTAAACAGGAGTGAGCATCACCATTCTAGGCTTAGAGGTCCTTCCAACCTTCCAACCTCCCAACCTCCCAGAGCAATGTCCTCTTCAATAAACCCCTGCAAGGAAATTTGATTGAGAACCAAGGACAATATAAGCAGGGTTGTCCCGAGGATGCTATTGTTACTGTCCTTTGGAAAGATGCTTAGTGCCCAAACTAATTTGAATATAGAGAGAAAAAGTGAAGTCTCTCAGTTGTGTCTGACTCTTTGTGACCCCATGGACTATGTCATACCAGGCTTCTCTGTTCATGGAATTTTCCAGGCAAGAATACCAGAGTGGGCTGCCATTTCCTTCTCCAGGGGATCTTTCTGACCCAGGGATCTAACCCAGGTCTCCCACATTGCAGGCAGAGGCTTACCCTCTGAGCCACCAGGGAAGCCTGAAAATACAGAGAGAAGAAAGTCCAGCTAATTCCATAGTTTTATAGAGGTTTCAGCACTTCCTATTTGACTGGAAGCTCTCAATTTTTTTTTTTTTTTTAAGTTAAAAAAATATCAGAAATCAGGAGTGTGCATTTGCAGAGATAAGACAATCTCTTATTTTGTAGTTAGGGATGCATGGGTTAGTCGCTCAGGCATGTCTGACTCTTTGCAGCCCCAAAGACTGTAGCCTGACAGGCTCCTCTGTCCATGGGATTCTCCAGGCAAGAATATTAGAGAGTGGCTTGCTCTTCACTTTCTCCAGAGGATCTTCCAGTTCCAGGGATCGAATACCTGGTCTCCTGCATTAGCAGACAGATTCTTTACCATTTGAGCTACAGGGATAGGGGGACCAAAATCCTTTAGAATCACTGCCTTAGCTGAAGTCAAGCACAGCCTCTCCCAGTTATCCAACCGAATCCTAGTTTAGGTATAGCTGAAGGGATTCAGCAGATGCAACAAAGTCCCAATCCTTAAAGGTGATGAGGCCCAGGATTAGCCCGACTCAAATACATTTAAGATTTAAGTCATCTCTCCACATTTTCAGGGGAAGATCTTGACTCACCCTTGCACCAGGACTCTTTGAATGAGTGGAACACAGGTCACTTGTGGTGTTTGGCAATTGTGAATGCTGACAGTAGTACTACTAAGTACAATCTATATATCTCCCTTAACACCCTAAGTGAGAAGGGCCTGCCCTACCTCAGAGAGAAGTTGAGACTGTTGTGCATGCTCAGATGTGTCTGCGACCTCTTGGAATGTAGCCTGCCAGGCTCCTCTGTCCATGGGATTTCCCAGGCAAGATACTGGAGTGGGTTGCCATTTCCTTCTCTAGTGGATCTTCCCAACCCAGGAATCTAGCCCACATCTCCTGTGATTCCTGCATTGGCAGGCGAATTCTTTACTACTGCACCACCTGGGAAGCCCTGTCTACAGATCCAAGTCTTCTAATGCCAGGCTCAGCAGAAACCCCCCTGGATCTCACTCACACCCATGCTTTCTGACTTCTTCTCAAACCTCTTTTCAGGTGGCAACTATTTCCATCCAGAAACACCACTATCCCTCCATATCCACTGAAACCTCAATCACTTTACCCGCGTCCCTCTCTGTTCCTTCAAATTCACTTTACTTCCAAAATTGTCACTGTATGAACTTCCCTAAGTTGTATTTCATATTGCTATTGGAAATTTTTTAAATTGGTCATTTTCTATCAGCTTACAAGTTTCCTCCCATAGCCTTGAAAGTACAAGCTGCTCTAAATCATGATGAAGTACACTTCCCTTTACAAGACTCCTATAACCATTAAGGAGAAAAATCATGGGCCAAGGTGGGAACCTTTGCTGCTTGTTTACAGAGACGCCTCTCGTGAAATCTTACCTGATATGCTCCCCATCCCCCTTTCTCTCTTTTGCTGATCCTCTTCAGCCTGGGAGGACTTGTTTTCTCTGCACAGTGGCAATCAATGTGTGCTTTTGTCTCCATGACCATGTCTTTCTGCCCCTTTCTTACTACTTCAGCTTCTCACAAGATGAATTAGATAGAACTTGCTATCAATTCAAGCACTTTTCATTTGCTCAATCTCCCGTATTTCATGATACTTGATCTCTCTTAAAATTTCCCTTGGTCACTCAGAAATCTGAAAAGATACACTTTTATCTTTGAAAATAAAATTTTTCCCAGTCACTTCACTGACAGAGCAGAAACTGTCACTGTCTGGAGTAGTCAGCCCTGTTTTTGACCCAGGAAGACCCTCCAGCACTCAGGAACACCCACGATCATCTCCTTTCATCACCTTCAACCATTTTTCCTCCACTACCGTCTCTGTTTGCCCTTCTTGTTTCAAAAATTCATCCAAGAAATTTCACAGATTCATGTTTTACAGTGACATGTTGAAGTGGTTGCCCCTAAGCTAGAAAAGTTTTCCTGGGGTTTAAAACTCAATACCCATATTTTCTCATCCTGAGAAATATAAGCAGTCCAAAATTGCTTGAAATCCTTTTCTTTAAAGCCACATGCTCCATCTTAGGTTTCAAATCTCAGGAAGTCTTTCCTAGATGTGGCTCTCATCTTCTATCCCAGGCCCCAGAGATTCTCTAAAACAGTGGTCCCCAACGATTCTGGTATCAGGGACTGGCTTCCTGTGGAAGACAATTTTTCCACAGATGTGGGTAGGGGAGATGGTTTTGGGATGATTCAAAGGCATTACATTTATTGTGTATATTATTACTACATCAGGTCCATCTCATATCATCAGGCATTAGATCCCAGAGTTTGGGGACCTATGCTCTAAGAAATACCATCTTTAAAAGAAAATGTTTTATTTGGTATTGGGGTATAGCCAATTAACCCTGTTGTGATTAATTTCAGGTTAGTTTCTGGTGAACAGTGAAGGGATTCAGCCATACACATACATTTATTAATTCTCCTAAACTCCTCTACCATCCAGGGTGCCACATAACGTTGAGCAGAGTTCCATGTATGTTACAGTAGGTCCTTGCTGTTTATCCATTTTATATAAGCAGCAAGGACCTACTGTATATATACTATTTATAGCATAAATATAGCAGTGTACACATGTCCATCCCCAAATCCCTAACTATGGCTTCCCCCATCCTTCTCCCAATAAGTTGGTAGACACACCATCTATTTTGTTATGGGATGAAACAAACGCCCCCAGCCATTAGACCTCCTTTTTTAATTTTTATTTTTTATATGAAACTGTAACATTTACATGAGACTTGGGAAATGCAGAACAAGATTATATACAGTTTCACTATATAGGAACTTGTACATGTTCATTAAAACAACCTGAGACCTTCAAGAACTCCCATGCTGGGGCTTCAGATTTTATTTTGTGAGAATCTCTGGAAAGGGATCCTCATTGGAATAGTTTAATCCTCTCCAGGTAGTTCTAACCTGCAGCCTGGGTGCAGTTCATAGTTTCTAAAGTCCCTGCCCCGCCGAAGCAAAAGGAGGTGGGAATAGCCCCAGGAGGCCCCTGACTCAGGTGAAGCTCCTGGCAAAGTGCACCTGATGCTTCTCTAAAGCAGCAGATTTCATCCCAGGCTGGGATTTCATCCCACGTGAGAATCACCAAGGGAGCTTTCTGCAAATGCCTGGGACCCAGACCAAATAATTAAGCCTGAATCACCTGGGGGTTGGCCTTCGAAATGCCTTCCAGCTGATTCCACTGTAGAATCAGGTTTGGGAAGCTGTTTTACAGCACAATTCATTTGCAGACTCTCTTTCGCTGTTTACAGACTAGTTCATTTAACCTGGAGGTTATATTGAATCGTACATGTTAGTCAAAGTCGAAGGCATTATAACATGGACTGCAGCACACCAGGCTCCTCCGTCCATTGGATTTTCCAGGCAAGAGTACTGGAGTGGGGTGCCATCGCCTTCTCCAAGGCAGAAAAACAGGGAAATACATTTCCTCAGGAAATACTTCTGGGGGATATCTTGTCTGGGAAGAACCTCCATGCAATAAGTGGCTACCTAAGAATGCACGGAGACCACCAGCTAGCTTGAGGAACTGTGCTCCTGGGTGATGGGAGGGGACCAATCACATTCAAGACGTTAAATAGGGGCCACGCCTCCCACGGGCTTAAGAGCCGCCAGAAGCCGCAGGAGCTGCAGGAGCTGCGAGGAGCAAAACACCTTTCTGCACCCTAGAAGCTCCAGAGTCTTGCACTCCAGCAGGGCAGAGGAAATGCCAGCTCTCTCCAGGCCCTGGACAGAAAATACTCAAGAATAAAAGCGAAGGTAAGTTGAGAGGGAACCTGTTGCCTGTGTGTTTGTGGGAGGATAGCTGGGTTATTTGTCTTTCGTTTTATTTCATAAGTATCTTTGGAGCCATTAAAATTTGTGTCCTGTACACTTCTCTGTTCTTTACGAATAGTAAATATTGTAATACTTAGGGCAAGCCTGTTGGAAGGTGTTGTTACTATGCTCATTTTACAGAGAAGGAAACTGAGGCACAGCATGGCAGCTACCCTAAACAGGGATTCATGGTTCTAATTTAGAGCTGAGGGGGGTAGGGGGGACAAGAATCTGGTACTGTGGTTCCTGAGCCCATGACTTTAAAACTGTTCTCTGCTGCCTCTCAACTACTCTATGGCATATTACTTTGCAGATTCCTGGTTTTAATGGGATTATGTGGCCGCTTTGATATTTTATGTTAATTATTGCATTAATCGCTAGAAGTTCCATTTAGGTTGTTTGTGCCTTCCTAGGACTTACGTTCCTGTGTCACCTCCATGCTTGACCATAGGAGGTCCACTTCTCACACCTCTTTTAAAGTCTTTCTTTACTGATTTTTTCATTTGTGTCATTTGGGAGTCTATTAATTGATTTATTTGGTAGCGATGAATTGTATTTCTCTGTGTCATTGCACACCTGTTAAGTCAAGCTAGACCAGTAATTTGCATTTCACGTTGTTGGGTACTGGATATTTTTGTTTCTATAAATAATGTTGGGCTTTGTTCTGGCTTGAGATTAAGTTATTTAGAATCATAGTGATGCTTTGAAGGAGTCTTTGGTAGTTGCTACTTTTGGTTGATGGATAATGGTCCCACTACTGAGGCCATATTCTTCTGAGCACTGTATTTGAATCAACCTTGGATACGGTTTTTTTACATTCTTGCTTTAGAAGACCAGGTTCTTCCTGGCCCTGAGCGATCCCAGGGAACTGTTTATATTTTACATGTTTGAATATCTGATTCAAGGTGTTTTCATTTGCATGATGGTTGACTTTGAAGGCGAAATTTGAATTGTCACCCAAAGCATAATTTAATTTCAATTTATAAATTCTTATGTTTCTTTTGTATGTATGTTTTCTGCCATTATCTATGTATTTTTAGAGATTGTATTTTTCTTATGTACAACGCTTTCCCCAATAAATATTCACCATATTCATATGCATATGAATAAAAATGCACTTTATACCAATAAAAAGCCTTGTACTCAAAAGCCTAGTTATCAGCCTAAACCCCTCACTCTGCTTATAACTGGACTGGGGAACTAGGATTTTTTTTTTCTTTTTTTTCTTAAGAAATAGTCATTAAATGTTTGAAAACTTGTCCAAGATCACATAGTTAACATAATTAGTACCTGATTCAGGTTTCTTAACTGATATGCTAAATCAGCTCTCACACTTGATAAATAGGAATCTGACAGGAAGAAAACTATTTCTCTAGCCTGTCCTCATTATTAGAGGTATAAAATAAAATTGGTATACTGATAATTAGTATTTTGCAAAAATTTTTTTTAATTATTACATTTGTTAAACAGTACATATTTTATCCAAGACTAGTTCAAAAGGATAGAGATATTGAACTTAGGTCCAAATACAGCAAGGAAAAGTGAATGATAAGGACATTAAGGGTGGAGGATGAGGAAACTGATCATGTATCAAGGGTGGATAATTCTCACCTAAACTGGACTCAACAGAATTCTTGCTAAAGGAAGGCCAATGTCATGGTTTAGTCAAGAGAGCTCAGAGGAGCCTAACTAAAGTTTGGGCATGGAGACAAATAAGTAGAGAGTTATCTATGTTTATGAATTAGAAAAATTAATATTGTTAAAATGTCCATAATGCCCAAAGCTATCTGTAGGCTAAGCACAATCCCTGTCAAAATTTCAATGGCACTTTTCACAGAAATAGAAGAAGCAATCCTAAAACTTATGGAACAGCAAAAGACCCCAGATAGCCAAAGCAATCTCGAGAGAGAACAAAGCTGTAGGCATCACACTTCCTAAGCTCAGACTATACTACAAAGCTATAAAAGTGTTGAACTGATATAAAAATGGCACTTAAGCCATGAAGCAGAATCAGGAACCCAGAAATAAGCCTTTACATATATGGTCGACTAATCTTTTACAAGGAAGCCAAGAGTATTTAATGAACAAAGTGTAGTTTCTGCAATAAATGATGTTTGGAAACTGGATAATCACATGCAGAAGAATGAAATGGACTCATCTATCTTAAACCATTCATAAAAATTAATTCAATGAATTAAAGACCTAAAAATGAGAACTAGAACTATAAAATTCCTGGGAGAAAACAAGGGAAAATTGTCCTTGACAGTAGTAACATTTTCTTGGATATATAACATCAAAAGCAAAAATCAACATGTAGAGTTTTGTCAAACTAAAAAAACAAACAAAACTTCTGTGCAGCAAAAGAAATCATCATCAAAATGAAAGGGCAACCTGTATAATGGGAGAAACTATTTACAAGTCATATATCTGATCATAGTTAATATCTGAAATATATAAAGTTGTCATATAATTCAATAGCAGAAACAAAACAAACAGAACCACACACACACACAATCCAATTTAAAAATGGAGAGAGAAACTGAATTTTTCCAAAGACGGCATACAAATGACCAACTGGTATATTAAAAGGTACAACATCACTGATCATCAGGGAAATGTAAATCGATGACAATATTACCTCATATCTGTTAGAACTGTGTCCTCAAAAAGACACAAGAACACAAGCATTGGTGAGGATGGGGAAAAAAAAAACCATTTTGAGCACTGTTGGTGGGAATGTAAGTTGGTACAGTAACTATGGAAAATGATATGGAAATTCCTTTAAAAAATCAGAAATACAACTACTGGATGATCTGACGGTCTAATTCTGGGTGTATAGCTGAAGGATATGAGTACAGAATCTCAAAGAGATATCTGCCCTCCCATGTTCATTGAAGCATTATTGACGATAAGCAAAATACAGAAACAACCTACAGGTCCATCTTGGTGGCATTGGTGGTACAGAACCTGCCTTCCAATGCAGGAGGCGTAGGACATACAGGTTCGATCCCTGCCATGACCTGGAGGAAGGAATGGCAATCTACTCCAGTATTCTTGCCTGGAGAAACCGTGGACAGAGGAGCCTTGCAGGCGGTAGCCCATGGGATCACAAAGAGCTGGACACAACTGAAGTGACTTAACACAAATGTCCTTCAATCAATGAATCAGTAAAGATGTTGTGTGCCTATATATTACACAAACACAATGGAATTATTCAGCTGTGAGATGAAAGGAATCTCTAACCATTTGCAAAAACATGAGTGAAACTGAGAGTATTATGTTGAATGAAATAAGTTACAGAAAGACAAATACTGAATGATCTCACTTATATGTGGAATAAAAAAGCCAAACTCAAGAAACAAAAGTAGCATGGTAGTCACCAGAGGCTAGGGTGTCAGGAAGATTGGGAGTTGTTAGTCAAATGGTGTGAACTTTCACTTATAAATGGAATAAATGGTGATTATAGTTAATGTTGTATTATATATATGAAAGTTGCTGAGAGTAGATCTTAAATGTCTTCTCACCACAAAGAAAGAAATGTAATTATATTTGACATGAGAGAGGCATTAGTTAATATTATGATGGTAATCATCTTGCAATATAGAGGTATATTAAATCAATATGTTATATAAACTTTAAATTTACCCAGTTTTGTATGTCAATTATCTCTCAATAAAGCTGAAAATAATAGTTTGGTCAAAGAGGGAGTCTTGTCAAAACCATAAAAAAAAAAAACGTAGTTTCTACTCTTTTAAGACAGTGTTACTTTTTCATTACTCCTAGAAGATGACCAAAGAAGCTGTGCATAGAAACAAGATGCCATAGGTAAATGAGATTTTAATGAATACATATGATAAGCAAAAATAGAACAGTTATAATCATCAGGATGAAAAATTGAACTCATCAAAAGATTTAAATAATATAAGAATAAGTTTATTATAAAGAGCTTAATTTCTCTTAAAATTATCAAGAAATTGTAACATTAGCATTATTATTTGACATTTTATGTCATTTTCATTTTTATATGAAAAGTTATTTTTGTTAGAAGAGCCAGTGTACATAATGACATTTTACTTTGATAAATTCAAATCTGGATCTTTTAATGGGATCTTTTTAAAACAAGGCTGTAGCAAAACCTCACTGCATTTTACCAAGAAACCTTGTCCGTATATGTAGTTAACTTAGAAAGCATCACTATGAACAAAGCTACTGGAGGTGATAGAATTCCAGTTGAGCTCTTTCAAATCCTGAAAGATGATGCTGTGAAAGTGCTGCACTCAATATGCCAGCAAATTTGGGAAACTCATCAGTGGCCACAGGAATGGAAAAGGTCAGTTTTCATTCCAATCCCAAAGAAAGGCAATGCCAACAATGCTGAAACTACTGCACAATTGCACTCATCTCACATGCTAGTAAAGTAATGCTCAAAATTCTCCAAGCCAGGCTTCAGCAATACGTGAACCATGAACTTCCAGATGTTCAAGTTGGTTTTAGAAAAGGCAGAGGAACCAGAGATCAAATTGCCAACATCCGCTGGATCATGGAAAAAGCAAGAGAGTTCCAGAAAAACATCTATTTCTGCTTTATTGACTGTGCCAAAGCCTTTGACTGTGTGGATCACAATAAACTGTGGAAAATTCTGAAAGAGATGGGAATACCAGACCACCTGACCTGCCTCTTGAGAAACCTGTATGCAGGTCAGGAAGCAACAGTTAGAACTGGACATGGAACAAAAGACTGGTTCCAAATAGGAAAAGGAGTATATCAAGGCTGTATATTGTCACCCTGCTTATTTAACTTCTATGCAGAGTACATCATGAGAAATGCTGGGTTGGAAGAAACACAAGCTGGAATCCAGATTGCCAGGAGAAATATCAATAACCTGAGATATGCAGATGACACCACCCTTATGGCAGAAAGTGAAGAGGAGCTAAAAAGCCTCTTGATGAAAGTGAAAGAGTCAAGAGAGTTCCAGAAAAACATCTATTTCTGCTTTATTGACTATGCCAAAGCCTTTGACCCTGTGGATCATAATAAACTGTGGAAAATTCTGCAAGAGATGGGAATACTAGACCACCTGACCTGCCTCTTGAGAAACCTGTATGCAGGTCAGGAAGCAAGAGTTAGAACTGGACATGGAACAACAGACTGCTTCCAAATAGGAAAAGGAGTACATCAAGGCTGTATATTGTCACCCTGCTTATTTAACTTATATGCAGAGCACATCATGAGAAATGCTGGGCTGGATGAAGCACAAGCTGGAATCAAGATTGCTGGGAGAAATATCAATAACTTCACATATGCAGATGACACCACCCTTATGGCAGAAAGCGAAGAGGAACTAAAAAGCCTCCTGATGAAAGTGAAAGAGGAGAGTGAAAAGGTTGGCTTAAAGCTCAACATTCAGAAAACGAAGATCATGGCATCTGGTCCCATCACTTCATAGGAAATAGATGGGGAACAGTGGAAATAGTGTCAGACTTTATTTTTTTGGGCTCCAAAATCACTGCAGATGGTGATTGCAGCCATGAAATTAAAAGATGCTTACTCCTTGGAAGAAAAGTTATGACCAACCTAGACAGCATATTCAAAAGCAGAGACATTACTTTGCCGACTAAGGTCCGTCTAGTCAAGGCTATGGTTTTTCCAGTGGTCATGTATGGACTGTGAAGAAGGCTGTGTGCCGAAGAATTGATGCTTTTGAACTGTGGTGTTGGAGAAGACTCTTGAGAGTCCCTTGGACTGCAAGGAGATCCAACCGGTTCATTCTAAAGGAGATCAGTCGTAGGTGTTCTTTGGAAGGAATGATGCTAAAGCTGAAACTCCAGTACTTTGGCCACCTCATGTGAAGAGTTGACTCATTGGAAAAAGACCCTGATGCTGGGAGGGATTGGGGGCAGGAGGAAAAGGAGATGACAGAGAATGAGATGGCTGGATGGTATCACCGACTCAATGGATGTGAGTTTCAGTGAACTCCGGGAGATGGTGATGGACAGGGAGGCCTGGAGTGCTGTGATTCATGGGGTTGCAAAGAGTCGGACGTGACTGAGCAACTGAACTGAACTGAATAAATATTTTGAATCCAACCTTCCCTCCAAAGCTTTCTGCAGAAGAGTCTAGGTCGAGTTACTCTTCCTAAAGTGTGACTCTAATTATATTGTCCTCTTGCCCATAGTCTGGACTCCCTTATTCAGCAGAGAAAGTGTTAGTCACTCAGTCATCCTTTGTGAACCTATGGACTACAACAAGCCAGACTCCTCTGTCCATGAAATTCTCTAGGCGAGAGAACTGGGGTGGTTTGCCATGCCCTCCTTCAGGGAATCTTCTCAATCCAGGGATTAAACCAGTGTCTCCTGCAGCAGGAGGATTCTTTACCCACTGAGCCACCCGGGAAGCCCTATTTGACAGACAGGCAAAACAATTTTCTATAAATAGGGCTCTCCCAATACAAAACTACTAGGTCCTAGATAAAGGTTATTGTGTGTGTGTGTTTGTTTTTAACAAATTGCTATACTTTGCCCTGGTATTAAATCCTGCATACTATATTCTAATAACCCCCAGCAAATAAACTGAAACTAGACAGATCAGTAAGCAATATGCAAGCACAGAAGACAAGTCTGTCCTGGGGAAAATGCTATCAGCACCATGATATTTCAGAAGAATAAACTTTACATCAAGGGTAAATTAGGAGTTAAGACAGGTCATTATATTAGATTTTTTTTTTAAGCCAATTCAGCTATATTTATACAAGACACGGTGAACAAGAATATGGAAATCAGAAAAAAGAGTAAAAATGTATACTAGGGAAATACTAACTAAAAGAAAGATCAAGATAAAGATCATGAAAGATCAAGATAAAATAACACTAGGAAATTAGCTTAGTGTTGCAGTGGAGAGTGGATTGGGAGTCCAGTTGCCAGGGTTTGAATCCTTATTGGCTACATGAGCTTGGGCAAATAACCTAATCTCTGTGTCTCCGCCTGTTTTTTTGTTTTGTTTTGTTTTGCTTTGGTAAGGATGGACTTCTATTTTTTGTTGAAAGTCTTGAGGACTACAAATTACACGCTAAAAGTAGATCACTAGGTAGAAATGTAATGAATACATTTTGCCTGTGTATGAAAGCTTTATCAAAGTCATTCCTTTAATAATTTTACCCCATTCACAATGGTATCAGTTATAAAATGCTCTTCTTCATAAGGTTATTATACCTTTATTTCAAACTATGCTGCTGCTCAGTCGCTTCAGTCGTGTCCAACTCTACGCGACCCCATAGTGACCCCATGGACTGCAGCCCACCAGGCTCCTCCATCCATGGGATTTTCCAGGCAAGAGGACTGGAGTGGGGTGCCATTGCCTTCTCCGATTTCAAACTATATTACATGTTATTCCCTCAATAGAAACTTTTAAACACCAAATTCTTGGCTCATAAGAATGGCACCTGTGAAAGGGCAATTCCCACTCAGTCTGTGGTGGCATTATTCCAAGTTTGTTTCTTTCACCATCAAAAAATAAAAAGCTTTCAAAATGTTCACTCTTAATATGAAGTCTTTCCACCAAAAAGTGTGGCCACATTTTGTTTTCTTACAACTCCAATTTTATATTCCAGGCTCTCCTCCATCTGCCAAGCTAACATTTCCTGCTCATGACACCACTTTCCTGATCACGTGCCTCATGGTCCAGTGAAGCTTCCCGAACACTCATCTTCCATGTACATGCTGCCCTCCTCTCTCCCACAGCAAATCATCCCCACTTCTCTCTCTCAATCCTCAGTCTCCAACTGACAAAATGTTTCCTATCCTTGCTTGCTTCAGCTTGGCACAGGCTTTCCAGATCCCCTAAAAATGGAAATGTCTGCCTATTTTGACCATAAATCATTTTGCAAATTTTTTGAAAGCAGGTCTTCATTAATCAATTTAACAAACTATCTTTTGGTATGAGGCCACATGATACATTGGATTAGAAAGCCCAGGCCCCACCTCAGGAAGTTTCCATGCAGAGGAGGAGACAGGGAAGAAATAAGACCAATACAACTGTGAAAAGAATGTTCTGATTAAAAGGGGTACATAACCCAAAATAGGTACCCAAAAGCTCTCTGAGCTTTTGCTTCCTGGGGAAAGCAAAATTTGAATTAAGGTTTAAATAATAAAGTACTCAGCCAAGCAAAAAACATGGCAAAGTGTGTTATGGGCAGAACAGTTCTTTTGTTCTTAAATTCTAACCTTGGAAAGCCTTTTCCCAGATATCTACCCTAAAGTGACTATCAGCCTCCTCCCAACACACATAGCGTATGCCCAGTCTCTTTCAGAATATGCAAAGCAATCAAATTCCTATGTTTAATGATCCATCATTTATTTATCTGTCTCTCCAATCAGAGAGGAATAGGAATTATAACTTTTGTTCCCTGCATTATACCCAACACTTAGCACAGTGCCTGGCATGTCGTACCTGCTCAGGAAATATTTGTTGGGTGAATTGAAGAAGCTGGAGCAGACATGAAAGTTTAGACATGCTGGATAGCTTGAGAGCTCAAGGACTACCCAGATACTACAGTGTGGACGGAACACAGGAACAATGGGTGAGTGGCAAGTACAGTTGAGGCTGAGAGTTTGCCAGGGCTGTATCAATGAATTTTATGTCTTCTTAAGCAGTTTGGATTTCATTCTGCCATTGCAGTAATCCAGCTGAGAAACAATAGGTGCCTGCATGTGGCTGGTAGTGAGGATGGGAAGCAGGAACACTTTGATAGATTTGAGTTATTTAGGCTTTGAGAACGTTGGTTCTGCCAGGTGGTGCTTGCCATCCTCCATAGGAGGCTATTAAATAAGTGTTGTATTGAAATGAGTTTCAAGTCTATAGGTTCAAAGGTAAGAAACAAAGCTCCAGTGAGTTTTGAAACACCTACCACTGTTAGGTCATCTGTATTATTCATTGTTCCCCATTCCTAGTGGAAGCAATATATTACAACTTGACTTTTCACCCAAGGATCTAAAGAGATGGTCCTCTGACCATAGTTAACAAAACATCAGGAAATGGGTTAAACACCAGCAGAGATGACCAATGCAGTAAATTGACTTACTTTGGTTGTTTTCCATTTATGGCCACATCATCGTAGATAATAACTTCCTGAGACCTAAGTTCTAGCATCAAGATAGGATAAATATAGTCCGTTATTTGATACAGTTTATACAACCCCTGACTTTCCAAATTATACACAATTACTTATCCACATGTATCTCTGAACCTATTTTATCAAAATCTGATCATAGACTATAGATAGGCTGAAAGGATCAAGGAACAAAACAATCCATTTGGGAAAAATTCAACTAAGGATTAAAAAAGAGATGTCCTGGTATCTGAAACACATGCATAAATATTTATATCAATTTGATTTCATTCAACTTTCTAAAAAATATGAGTTGCTGAAGGGATCATTTTAGACTGGGTTCCCGTCAACCTGGAACTGGACAAAGATGTTATACTGCTAGAACAAGAGAGGGCTGAATTTCAAGGGGAAAACACCAACTCAATAGACATTAATGCTCTTCATGATTTTTATTTCAAACCATTGACAACTGCTTCTTTATAATAATCCTGTGTAAAATTGAATCTAAGTTAGTACATAATCATAATTAGACATTTTCAGTTTAGGATATTCACATTCCTTGGCGCTCTACATAGAACTCCATAATGTTCAAGTGACTCACCACTTGAACTAGTTAGAAACCTTTTGGCATAATTACTCACAATTCATGTTCAATTATTCATAAATTTGGATGGGGGTAAAATGCATGCCTGTACTAAGTAGACTTTTAAAAAAATAGACCAAGGATTATTTTAAGAGATGTAATTATACCAGGTTTATATAATTATTTGTTATTTAGTGCAGCAAACTCATATTTGTGGAATATAAAATACACTCTAATTGCCAAGTCAGGGTAAAATCAAAGTAGCCTGTATCACTAGAGCCCGTAAACTAAACCTAACAAACAACAAAACACATGGCCCTCTCTCACACATTCAACTTAGAGAATGTGCTTGAGAGTGGGCACACTGTATGTCAGGCACTGTGCTGATTTGTGCGCTATTCCCTTTATAGCAAAGCAAACAACATTCTAGTGACTCACCCTTGATTCCATTAGTATGTATACTGGAAAGTGTTCATGTTCAAATTACTGTGTCTTAATTTGGGTGAGCTGACTGTGGTAAAATGTAAAACGCACACACTTTGTGTATTCAGAGACGGGTACAAATCCTAGGTCGCTAAAATATGGATGTTAGTCCGAGAGTCTTCCTACAAAGGGATAATGCATCTATTTCTTAGATATTAAGGGGCGCCTGGTCTATAGGAGGCACTTGAGAAATGTCACCCATCTTCCGCAAAGCAAGTAATACTATGATGTAAAATATCTTCCTTGATTTTAATGTATCAATTTTTCATTACATGTGGAATTCAGGGAGGATTACTACTTCTTTCTTAGACTGAAAATGTCAGTGCTGAATAATTTTGTTCCAGCAATAAGTGAATGTCACTTACCTAAATCAGGCAGCGAAAGGGAAAATGCCCTGTAATTGACAAAAGACACAAAGGGTTAAGGGAAAAGCCATATTCAGAAATGTTCATTGATAACATCTCAAACAATATAGTGATGACTAGGTTTCTTGATTTTGATGCTTTTTGGGAAAAAAAAAAAGTCAATATGAAGCAAACCTTCCCTGCAGCTTTATTCTGATCACCTCTCCCCCTCCTGTAAATGAGTTTATTAATCCCCAGTGACCATCCTTACCCACTTTCCTAATGGGACAGTCTCAGGCTCTCCCACGGCTCTTCTCTGTCCACAAGATCCTATTTCTCCTTTCTAACCTTCCAGGGTGCCAATCAGATATATCCAGTGTGGGGGACATAAGGTGAGAGAGATGACCCTCTGGAGACGCTGGACCCTAACTATGTACAGGTTTAACCAGAGAGGTGACTTAAGGGGAGAATACCAAGCCAGATGGAGATGGAAGATGGTAAATGTGCCAAGTAGGAGAAGACACTTGGCTAAGTAGATTGTCCAGTGTTCCTCAAATCTCATAGTTAAGGAGATCACATGGAAAGAAGTATGATGTGGTAGAAAAAAAATTCATGTGTTTTAAGTAATTAATTTAAGCTCAGTCCTATAGGCCTGGGGACAAAAGGTAAATAAAGTTCTGTGTTATCTTGGTATGTCTCCATGGCAATAATTGAAAAATTAAGGTAAAGAGGCAAATTTTGGCAAAACTTAAGGGGAAAAAATCTTTTCAGACCTTACTAAAACTGGCAGATTTTCTCCTGAATGTAGTGAATTTATCCTTAGAGGTGTGCAGACACAGAGATTTGGCCTCTTAGGAATAGCTGCAGAGAAGCTTGTGTAGTGGGTTGTACTAGGTAATATGGACCCTTATTACCCTGAGACTCTGACTATAAGGAAAAGGATTTCTTGTAATAGATCTTACAAGATTTGCACAGGATGTTTTGGAAACACAGAAGAGAAACCAGTAATACAGGTTTGGGATTCACGGAATGCATCACAGAAGGGATAATATTTGACCAAATTTTAAGAGAAGGCAGAACTCTGATAATCAAAGGAAGATAGAGAAGCGCAGATGCATTTCAGACCTATGGATATCATGGTTAAAAGCAAGGAGGTATGAAACACCACAGTGTACACATAGGGTATGTGTTATAGGGTGGAGCTGAGAGTAAATCTGAGTAAGATGGAGCTGGACAAGTAGGAAGGGGACTGCCATAATAGTATTTCTTGCAATGAAAAAGGATTGGATATTTGTTCTAAAAGTCATAAACAGTCACTGAATAGTTCTAAGGAAAGGAAATCTTATTTACATGTAAAAAACATCAGTATTCTCACCTGGATTAAATTTTTAAGGGGCTGCAGCCACCATGCTAATAATTTTTGTCAGAAACATCTAACCTGCTTAGGTCAGGGTATGACTTTAAGGGTCTCACCGGCCACTAGAACTGGACTCTGTCTTCCATGTTTAGGACTGCAATTTGTAAACCTCATATACTGTATAAATCTCTTGGTAGATCTAGATCCAACATACAGTTAGACTTAAATTCATGTTACTTTAAGGTTTTATAATTGAAAAGAACTTCAACATAAAATAACAAATTCCATGTCAACATATATAGTAACCTGGGGCAAATTATTTTACCATCCCCTGCCCTCATAAAATACAGATCTATGTCTATGTTTCTCTCCCTCCCTCTCTGAAGTGCCTTCAGAGACCACGCAGTCTCCTATTATAAGCTAAAAGAAATGTGGTCCCTATGGATGCAAAATGGAAGTGACTTGCCCATAGTTGCACACTGAATAAATGGAAGAGCTGAAACTAGAATCCAGAATCGAGGCATTGAGTCTCTCCTACACATGAATTGTAACCTTCCCAATTCCCATCGGTAATTAGCTAGGGTGAACTTGGAGGGTCCCTTCCAGAGCTAAGACTGAGATACATGGACCATTCAGCTGAAAAGTTCATCTCCCCTCTCCACACAGTACCTCTCTCAAGAGAGGTAAATTAGAATATGCAAGTGTAGACAAAAACCACTGGAGCCTGTAGGACTGAGAAACATAAAAGAATGTAATTAATGACGTAATGCTCAGTAGTAACAACAGGAATATATGCCAAGGATGATGAGGAAGTTCCTTTCCTGGACTTTTTTAGACTTTCCCTCTACCTTTGTTCACAATCTTCCCTTGTCAATTTTTTCAAAAAGGACATTGTCACTTTCTCACTAGCATGTGTGTGTGTGAGGCACTCGATACTGGCAAAGAGGAGGTAGGTGATAACTAGGGCTTTGGTTTTAGCTTCCGGTACCCCTTTCACTAGAAGAACAGGATGGAGACTAACAGGATGTAACTACCAAGGTGGCACTGCTAATCCCCTCCTAGAAAGAGAAATAAAAAGGGACTTTTTACCTTATATTTTCTTTTAAATTGATTTTCTTCACTTTAAGTCTACCCTTTTCTTTCTTGAAGAACCTCTGCAGTCTTTTAAGTGATGCTTTTCCATCTGAACTAAGAGGAATCAGAGAATATAAATAACACATAAACAAACATATAACACATAAACATGTTTACAAACATACATACTATTTGAGAGTACTGGGGATGGGAAGCTGCTGTAGTAAAATAGATCAGAGACTTCAGTCTCATTACTATTAATAAAACACACCCACTTAAAGAAGAGCAGAAAAATACCTTGTCAACCCCTATGTTCTTCTTTTTTTAGATTCTGATAGGAATTAGCATGTACCAGCTATGAAGGAAATTATTATATTTCAATACAAACTTTCACCTACTCCAAATGGTCTTTATTTTACAGAGTTTATGGAGCAAAGTCTTCCTTTTAGAGACTATGACTCAGGGACCCATATATTAGTGAAATTCCTGGCTCCTGAGATTCATATCACTGATCTTTAACTTATGGGATGATAATATAACAGTGATGCTACACTGACTGCCTGCTTGATGATTAAAATTTTTCCAAATATGCCCTGATTTTCGGGGGTAGGGGAAAGGTTAGGGAAAGTGGATGATACACCCACATCATCCCACCCAGCATAAATGCCCTATTTTCCTTTCTACCTTCAACTTCTTGCTTTTGACTGCTGCTATTTTCCTTCCCACAATGTGCCCCTAATAACTGAATTTGATTAATAATCCCCATTTGAGCAAATATTGATAGCACTGAATTATTACATATTAAATTAAGCCCCAATTCCAGAGATAGCCTCATTAGCTTGAAAAGACACAGGTAAATCATAGCCATTGATTTTTTCCTGGGAAAAAACTGAAGCATTTTATTGATATTTATTTATTCTTTCTCACTTACTCCCTAATGCAATATCAAAGTCTTCTACTTGGAGAGATGGACATTTTCTCACAAGAAAAAGCAACATGCTTAAAAATTACAAGATATGATTATATACAATTACAAATAAGCTACTGATAACAGTATTTTATTACAACAGCTTATCTCCACTCTCTATGAAACTCTTCCCTAAAGATAGAGTGGGTAGTGATGGAGGTCATTTCTTAAACTTTGGTTTTCCCAGACTAGCAGGAAATACCCTTAGGTATGAAGTCAAGAAAAAGAGAAACTTGCTCTATCTTTGGGTGGTTGCTGTTTGTTTTGTAGGCATCTTCATACGTTTATTCACTATTTTCTTTTGAAATTAAAAAAATACAATGGCAGTGATACAGATTCATATTTTACACAAAATTATGGATACCTACCAGGTGCTAGGTACTCTGATCTTTTGTTTGTGAAATAGTTTTTATGGCAACATATGCACATATTTTTACAAGCAGGTGGTAAAATTAAGTAAACTCTATAAAAGTATGTACAAACAAAAATTAATATTTGATTCTACCCTGTTTCCATGTTTGTTCTCATTTAATGAGAGAAAGTTAATTTATTAACAGTTTCCTTCCTTGACCCTCCCCCTTTGCATATTTTACATTTAACAGTCAGTCTACTAAACACCAGACGTTGTGCTGAATGCTGGAGAAGTGATGGAGACAACCAGACACATCTTGAACAATCCTCCTCTATAGCATGGCTTTCACCTCATCCAACACATAGGCTTAAAATACACAGATATACTTTGATCTACTCTGGCAATGGAGAATTTTCAAGTTCAGAACTTAATTCACATTGAGTATAGGAGAGTCACTTAAGTTCTCTATGCCTCAATTTCCTTTTTTAAAAGTGAGGGTACTGTGTTTAATGATCTCTAGACTGCTTCTCCATCTCTGACATTCTAAGAAGGACAAAACAAAAACCAGTAGCATTTGATTATCCCTCCGCCATTACCTTTTTATTCATTTAAAAGATATATTTTTAAATATCTTAACATGTGCCTGGCATTATGACATGGGTAAGGAAAAAATGGTAAATGTAAAGAAGAAAGTCATCTAAGAGGGAAGACAGCTAATAATCACATAAATATAGAATTTTTAATAACTGTGACAAGTGCTGTTAAAGAAAGGGTAATGGTAATACTATAAGACTACATACTTAGGAGAATATTCCCTAGGGAATAATGATTGAGCTGAGATCAGAAGAAATATTAAGAGTCACTTAAACAAAGGGGCACAGAAGAGGAAAGAAAATTCCAGGAAGAGGGAGTAGCATATGCAGACACTCAGCAGTGGGAGCTTAGCAAGTCAGGGAAGTTAAAAGGTCACCATGACTGCATCTCAAAGATGAAAACTGAGCACGTTGTGAGAAGAGGCTGGAGAGGTAGATAGGGACACTCAAGTCCTCTATACCATGTTAACGTCAATTGTAAAAGTATTGGGAATATACTACAAAGCTACAGTAATCAAAAGAATATGGTACTGACACAAAAACAGACACATAGAGCAATGGAACAGAATAGAAAGCTGAAAAACAAACCCACGCACTTATGGTCCATTAATTGATGAAGAAGAAGGCAAGAATATACAATGGAGAAAAGACGGTATTTTCAATAAGTGGTGCTGGGAAAACTAGAAGAAAACATAGGCTCTTTGACATAAGTCTTAGCAATGTATTTTTGCTATTTGGATTTGTATATTTGTATATTTTGCCATTTGTATTTTTGCTATTTATTCTTGTATTTGGAGCCAGATCTGTCTCCTCAGGCAAGGAAGCAAAAGAAAAAACAAATGGGAGCTATTCAAACTTAAAAGCTTTTACATGGCAAAGAAAAACATTAACAAGACAAAAAGACCACCTACTAAATGGGAGAAGATATTTGCAAATGATATGTCTGGTAAGGGATTAACATCCAAAATATATAACAAGCACTTACAACTCAATATGAAAAAAAAAAAAAAAAAACAAGCAACTCAATTAAAAACAGACAGAAGGCCTAAATAGACATCTTTTCAAAAGAGACAAACAGATAGCCAATAGGCACAAGGAAAGATGCTCAGTATCACTGATCATCAAGGAAATGCAAATCAAAAGCACAGTGAGATATCACCTCACATCAGTCAGAATGGCTATTGTTAAAAAGATGGCAAAAGATGTTGGTGAGGATGTGGAGGAAAGGGAACCCTCACACTGTTGGTGGGCATGTAAATTGCTACCACTACCATGGAAAACAGGCTGGAGTTCCCTCAAAAATTAAATTAAAACTGTTGTATAATCCAGCAGTTCCACTCTTGAGTACATCTAAAGAAGATAAAGACGCCTAATTCAGAAAGATATACAGACCCTACTGTTCATAGCAACATTATTTACAATGGCCAAGATATGGACACAACCTCAGTATCCATAAACAGATGAATGGATAAAGAAGATATAGTGTACACACATACACATAAGAATACTAAGCCATAAAAAAAATGAAAATTTTGCCATTTTCAGCAACATGGATGAACGTGGAGAATATTATGCTTAAACACAGAGAGACAAATACTGTATGTTTTCACTTACAAGTGGAATCTCTGAAATAAAAAATAAGTAAAAGAATGAAACAGACTTGCAGATACAGAGAACCATTGGTTACCAAACTGCCTGTAAGTGTTTGAGGGTCTCCTGTAGAGGTGTGAGTCAGCAATGGCCTGCCACAGGAACAGAGACACTGGCAACAGCAGTCCTGGGAGGCACAATGTGTGGCATAAATTCTCTTGGAGGAGGTCACCACTAGCCCTACCATAAAGCTCTGGATGGGTGACCCACAAACTGGAGAACAAATATAACAAAGAAGTTCTCTTACTGTTGAAGGTTCTAGGCTCCACATCATACTCCCCCACCTGGGGATCTGGAAAAGGGACTGGAAATCCCCAGGGAATCTGAATGTCAGCAGGATTTGATTATAGAACTTCCACAGGATTGGGGGAAACAGAGACTCTTGGAGGGCACAAACAAAACCTTGTGTGCACCAGGACTCAAGGGAAAGGAGCAGTGCCCCACAAGAGACTGAGCCAGACCTGCCTGTGAGTGTTTGGAGGTCTCCTGCAGAGGCGTGACCTGCGATGGGGTCAGGGGCAGCAGCAGTACTGGGAGGTGTGGCGTGTTGGCATAAGTCCTCTTGAAGGAGGTCACCATTATCCCTACCATAGAACCTCTAGCTCTAACACAGAGATTGCAGACTCCCAGGACTGGGTCACCTCAGGCCAGACAACTTAACAGGGAAGGAGCACAGCCCCACCCATCAGCAGAAAACTGGATTAAAGCAAGACCCAGTTTCCCCAACAGCCTGTCCCTCCCATCAGGAAGCTTGCACAAGCCTCTTATCCATCAGAGGGCAGACAGAAGAAGAACTATAACCCCATGGCCTCCAGAACAAAAACTGAAATCACAGAAAACTAACCAAAACAATCACACGGATCACAGACTTGTGTAACTCAATGAAACTAGGAGACATGCCATTCAGGGCCACCCAAGACAGGCCATGGTGGAGAGAGTTCTGACAAAATGTGGTCAACTGCAGAAGGGAATGGCAAACCAGTATTCTTGCCTTGAGAACCCCCATGAACAGTATGAAAAGGCAAACAGATATGACAGCAGATGAGTCCCCCAGGTTGGTAGGTATCCAATATGCTACTGGGGAATAGTGGAGAACTAGCTCCAGAAAGAATGAAGAGGCTGAGCCAAAGTGGAAATGATGCCCAGTTGTGGATGTGTCTAGTGGTGAAAGTATAGTCCAATACTGTGAAGAACTATTTGCATAGAAACCTGGATGTTAGGTCCATGAATCAAGGTAAATTAGATGTGGTCAAATAGGAGATGGCAAGAGTAAACATTTATGTTTTAGGAATTAGTGAACTAAAATGGATGGGAATGGGTGAATTTAATTCAGATGACCATTATATCTACTACTGTGGGCAAGAATTCTTGAGAAGAAATGGAGCACCTCTCATAGTCAACAAAGAGAGTCCAAAATGCATTACTTGCATGCAGTCTCAAAAATGACAGAATGATCTTGGTTCATTTCCAAGGCAAACCATTCAATATCACGGTAATCCAAGTCTATGCCCCAACCACTGATGCTGAAAAGCTGAAGCTGAATGGTTCTATGAAGACCTACAAGATCTTCTAGAATTAACCCAAAAAAGATGTCCTTTTCATCATAGAAGGTTGGAATGCAAAAGTAGAAAGTCAAGAGATACCTGGAGTAACATTCAACTTTGATCTTGGACTACAAACTGAAGCAGGACAAAGGCTAACAGAGTTTTGCCAAGAGAACACACTGGTCATAGCAAACACCCTCTTCCAACAACACAAGTGATGACTCTACACATAGACATCACCAGATGGTGAATACCAAAATCAGACTGATTATATTCTTTGCAGCCAAAGATGGAGACGTTGTATACAGTCAGCAAAAACAAGACCTGGAGCTGAATGTGGCTCAGACCATGAACTCCTTATTGCAAAATTCAGGCTTAAATTGAAGAAAGTAGGGAAAACCACTAGGCCATTCAGGTATGATCTAAATCAAATCCCTTATGATTATACAGTGAAAGTGATAAATAGATTCAAGGGATTAGATCTGAGAGACAGAGTGCCTGAAGAAATATGGATGGAGGTTCATAACTTTGTATAGGAAGTGGTGACCAAAACCATCCCCAGGGAAAAGAACTGAAACAAGGCAAAATAGTTGCCTGAGGAGGCCTTACAAATAGCTGAGAAAAGAAGTGGAAGGCAAAAAAGAAAGGAAATGATATACCCAACTGAATTCAGAGTTCCAAAGAACAGCAAGAGAGATAAGAAAGCCTTCTTAAGTGAATAATGCAAAGATTAAAGGAAAACAATAGAATGGGAAAGACCAGAAATCTCTTCAGGAAAATTATATATCAAGGGAACATTTCATGCAAAGATGGGCACAATAAAGGACAGAAATATCAAAGACCGAATAGAAGCAGAAGAGATTAAGAAGAGGTGCAAGAATACACAGAAGAACTGTACCAAAAAGTTCTTAATGACCTGGATAACCATGACGATGGTTATCTAGGTGGTCACTCACCTAGAGCCAAACATCCAGGAGTGTGAAGTCAAGTGGACCTTAGGGAGCATCACTATGGACAAAGCTAGCAGACATGATAGAATTCCAGTTGAAGTATTTCAAATCCTAAAAGATGAGCTGTGAAAGTGCTGCACTCAATATGCCAGCAAATTTGGACTCAGAAGTGGCTACAAGACTGGAAAAGGTCAGTTTTCATTCCAATCCCAAAGAAGGGCAATGCCAAAGAATATTCAAACTACCACACAATTGTGCTTATTTCACATGCTAGCAAGGTCATGCTCAATATCTTTCTAGCTCGATTTAAACAGTACGTGAACTGAGAACTTCCAGATGTTCAAATTGGATTTAGGAAAGGCAGAGGAACCAGAGTTTAAACTGCCAACATTGTTGGATTATAGAAAAAGCAAGAGAACTTCAGAAAAATTTCTACTTTTGCTTCATTGACTATGTTAAAGCCTTTGTGTGGATCACAACAAACTGTGGGAAAATCTAAAATAGATGGGAATACCAGACCACCTTACATGCTTCCTGAGAAATTTGCATGCAGGTCAAGAAGCAACAGTTAGAACTGGACATGGAACAATGAACTGGTTCAAAAATGGGTACAATATACATCAAGGCTGTATATTGTCACCCAGCTTATTTAACTTCTGTGCTGAGTGCATCATGTGAAATGCTGGGCTGGATGAATCACAAGCTGGAATCAAGATTGCTTGGAGAAATATCAACAACCTCAGGTATGCAAATGATACTACTTTAAGGCAGAAAGTGAAGAGAAACTTAAGAGCTTCTTGGTGAAGGTTGAAAGAGGAGAATGAAAAAGGTGACTTAACATTCAAAAAACTAAAATTATGGAAGCCAGTACCATCACTTCATGGCAAACAGATGGGGAAAAGTGGAAACAGTGGCAGATCTTCTTTTCTTGGGCTGCAAAATCACTGAGGATGGTGACTGCAGCTATGAAATTATTAAAAGACACTTGCTCCCTGGAAGAAAAGCTATGACAAACCCAGACAACATATTAAAAAGCAGAGACCTCACTTTACTGACCAAGGTCGATACAGTGAAAGCTATGATTTTCCTACAACAGTAGTTATTGTATGGATGTGAGAAAAGTGAAGTCGCTCAGTCGTGTCCAACTCTTTGTGACCCCATGGACACCAGGCTCCTCCGTCCATGGGATCTTCTAGGCCAAGAGTACTGGAGTGGGTTGCCATTTCCTTCTCCAGGGAATCTTCCCTGCATTGTAGACAGATGCTTTACCATCTGAGCCACCAGGGATGTGAGAGTTGGACCATAAGGAAGGCTGAATGCTGAAGAATTGATGGGTTTCAAATTGTGGTGTTGGAGAAGACTGTTGAGAGTCCCTTGAACATCAAGGAGATCAAACCAGTCAATCCTAAAGGAAATCAACCTTGAATATTCATTGGAAGGACTGATGCTGAAGCTCCAATACTTTGGCCACCTGATGCAAAGAGTTGACTCATTGGGAAAGACCCTGATACTGGGAAAGATTGAGGGCAGGAGGAGAAGGGGGTGATAGAGGATGAGATGGTTAGATGGCATCACTGACTCAATGGACATGAGTTAGGGCAAACTCTGGGATACAGTGAAGGACAGGGAAGCCTGATGTGCTGCGGTCCACAGTGTTGCAGAGAGTCAGACACAACCTAATGACTGAACAGCAATAACAGTGGTTACCAGAGGGAAGAAGAGGGGAGGAAGGGGCAGGTTGGGGAGGATCGGAAGAGCATTAAGGTATACAAACTGCTACCTATAAATAAATAAGATACAAGATATAAGGATATAATGTATAGCACAGGGACTATGACCAGTATTTTATAATAACTTTAAGTGGAGTATAATCTATAAAAATATTGAATCTTCTGTGTTGTACACTTGAAACTAATGTTGTGAATCAACTATACTTCCATTAAAAACATATTTAGAATCCATAGAAGTGTTTTAAGTAAAACACATTCTATCATCAGTCTTGGATTGTGAGGAGATCAGGAAGTTTCATACCAAAGTTGCTTCATTGTCACAAAAGGCCCATTACCAGCCTCTTCCTGATTCTGAATGCATCTATTCGTACATACCTTGAACCACTTCTATTAGTTTATCATCACTTCACCCAAATGGCATTAATACAAGTATATAAATATAAGATACCTTATTACTAGTGTGCCACAGAAATTCAGCAATTCCTACTGACAGTTTCAAATATCTTCTTATACTTACCACTATGTGAGATAAATGAGTTAGAGAAATCTGACTTTGCTCTATGGGGAGAAAAGATACAGAGACCATTGATCTATTGTGTTGTACTTTTTTTGGCCATGCCAGCATTTGTGATCTTAGTTCTCTGACCAGGAATCAAACCCATGCCCCTTGCATTGGAAGCATGGAGTCTTGTCCACTTGACCACCAGAGAAGCACATGTATTTTACAGTCTCAGCACATTCATCTCATTGCAGGGCTGAAATGCTTACCTCCTACTCCCAGAGCACTCAACATCGTCATAGTTCTGTGAAATGGAATTTGGCTTAATGGCTCCTTGGCCTTGAGTTTCTTTAGTCATCTCCAAGGCCTTCACATAACCACCTGCAAGGAAAACAGAGAACCCCCTTAGAATATTTCATCAACCACTCTCTTAAATGCATTCACATACATCAAGAATAGAAAAAGGCAGATTAAATATGCTAACACTGGATTATAACTTTGGTTTGGATGATCCTGTGGCTAACCACGTCACCTTACTGAGCCTCAGTTATGGTTCTCTCAAGCTGGGATAATGATGGTACCCCTACTCTTAGATGACTGTGGCAAGGATTAATACATCTTTATGAAAGGTGCTAATTACCCAGTTAGCCAATGACCCCCTCCTTCTTTTTGGAGGGTTCTTCCTCTAATTCCCAACCTCAAATGTTGAAGTCTGTCAAGGTACAGCCCCTGTGGTTTCTCTTCCTACATTTAGATGCCTTTATCCAGTTTTGTCAGAGAAGGCAATGGCACCCCACTCCAGTACTCTTGCCTGGAAAATCCCATGGATGGAGGAGCCTGGTGGGCTGCAGTCCATGGGGTTGAGTCAGACATGACTGATCGACTTCACTTCCACTTTTCACTTTCATGCATTGGAGAAGGAAATGGCAACCCACTCCAGTGTTCTTGATTGGAGAATCCCAGGGACAGGGGAGCCTGGTGGGCTGCTGTCTATGGGGTCGCATAGAGTCGGACATGACTGAAGCGACTTAGCAGCAGCAGCAGCATCCAGTTTTGTAGCATTTTTTTTCCTTAAAGTAAAATTTCTTAGGTTGATTGAGTACATGCCAACATTTATTATTCATTAATGATAGCATCAGTGAGATAGTATGCCAGGTTGAAAATGTCTAGGGATTGTTTGCACAAGTAGCTAGCCTGTTAACTGCAGAATTTGGTTTATTTCACAGGGCTGTAAACTTGTCATAGCCATAAAACTGTCACCTTTTTATCAGTTGGCATAGGTTAACATTTAGAGCATTGGTGATTCAGAACCATTTTCAGATATGAACTATTAATCAGAAATAAGTAGTAATATATCTGATAAATAGCAACAGGCACATTGACTTTTGTCTATTAATTAAAAGCACCAGACAACAGGATTTTATCTTCTGATAAGAAGTCAACTAGCACATCAGCCCCAAACCATCTCA
Source organism: Aepyceros melampus (assembly GCA_006408695.1). NCBI lineage: Eukaryota > Metazoa > Chordata > Mammalia > Artiodactyla > Bovidae > Aepyceros > Aepyceros melampus. The sequence goes on from SJXQ01009133.1 coordinate 139,438, forward strand.
ATGAATGTCAGCTCCCAGAGGCACAAAGGCCCTGCTTTTCCTTACAGAGTTATCAGTAAGTTTCTCTAGCACAAATTTTTTTTAAAAATTAAGAATACCATTTATGTTTTTTAACTTTTTATAAGCAAAGATCTCTTATTTCAGGATTTTTTTTTTTTCTTTCTTAATTTTTCATTTTGGCTGAAGCAAAATTTTATGGCTTCATTTTAAAAACATAAGAAAGTGAAGTCACTCAGTCCTGTCAACTCTTTGCAACCCCATGGACTGTAGCCTACCAGGCTCCTCTGTCTATGGCATTTTCCAGGCAAGAGTACTGGAGTGGGTTGCCATTTCCTTCTCCAGGGTATCTTCCTGACCCAGGGATCAAACATGGGTTTCCCACATTGTGGGCAGTCACTTTACCATCTGAGCCACCAGGGAAGCCTTAAAAACAACATAGACAACTTAAAAACATAGACAACTCCCAAATTTATATCTCTAACCTAGACATCTCTCTCATGAGTTCTAGATACTTCGTCAGCCTTCACACTGCTTCCATTTGGTTGTCTCAACATTACATTCCAAACCAAACTTTTTACTTTCTGGAAATAGGCTCTTCCTGAAGTCAGCCTCACATCAATGATGAGTGGTAACCCACCTTTCTAGTTGCTCAGGTCCAAAAACTTGAAGATATTCTTGACTCCTTTATTATATCCCACCTCCAATCACAGCCATCCATCAGCCTGACTTTCACATTTATATCCTGAATCCAAAAATACACATCTCAACTCAACCATGGTACCCTCCTCCAAGCTACCATTGTCTTTTACTTAAATTATTGCAACAAACTCGTAACAGGTCCCAGGTTCTTCCCCTACATTCTTCTGTCAAGACAGCAGCCAGGATGATTCTTTAAAATACAAGTCAGATCGTTTCTGTTCTTGTGCTCAAACCCTTTCACTGTTTTTTGGTTATTTTTTTTTAATATTACTTACAATAAATGCCAATGTTCTTCCAATGGTCTACAAAAGCCCCTGGACCTTTGTTATGTCTCTGACCTCATCCCCTACCACAGTCTTCTTCATCTCTGCTCCAGCCACACCAGCCTCTCTGCTATTCTACCAGCACATCTATCTAATAGACTCTTGCCCAGGATAGCTGCATTCCTTCCCCACCTCCCTAGAACATACTGGATAGATATGGCTCTGTTCTTCATCTGCTTTGTGTCTTTGAGGTCATCTGTCAGCCCTTTAAAACTACAATGTCCACTTCCTCTACCTACTTCCTTAATTCTTTTTTGCTTTATTATTTTTTCTATATTTATTAAAATTCCACATAGTGAATATTTTATTGTTTATATATTTATCATCTGTCTCCTCTGATCAGAAGGCAACCTCCATAATTTTTGTCTGGTTTGTTTACTGCTATATCCCCAACACCTAGAACAATTCTGGGGACATAAAAGGCCCTTAAATATTTTTAATATTGAATGATTTGAATGCATATGTGCTCTAATTAGAGAGTTTTATGCTTATAGTATTTACTGATATTTTGAAATATATATTTAGTGTTTTATTACAGACATTTTATTTGTTCTGTTTTTTCCCTCATTTTCCTTGTGTTTGACTGACTGAGGTTTCTTCTCTTTTTCTTCATTCTGTGTTTCTTGTTTGGAAAGTACACACTCTATGTCTGTCTTTTGACAATTATGTTAGTAAAATTACAGTATGACAGAGAGGAAAGGGCACAAATCATGAGTAAAGCTCAATAAATTTTCCCAAAGTGAATATGAGGATTGGATGGTAACATTTTTTTTTTCCTTTACCCAGCACCAGGAGCAAATGAGCAAATTTCCTTCTGCTCCCTGGGATTTGTCTTTAATGTTCTTCTTTTTTTTAATGGAAGGAAGGAGTTCTTTTTATTTTGTTCATTTTTTTCCAAAAGAGACCTATTCGTATAGAAGGAATTAGAAAAACAACTGTATTTTGTTTTTCCTCAAAACTTTCCTCTCTGTTTTCATGCCCACTTTCCTTGACTAAGCATTTTGTGCTCCTCATTACAAGTATTGCAGAGAACTATTCAGGGGGTTTAGCACAAGTTTATTACAGACTCCCTTTGTGCTTTAGCAGTCTGTACAGATTACTCAGAAGAATTTTCTTCAGACTGTTTTCAACATAGTGTAATCCCAAAATCTGTATGACTCTTCAAGGACAATACATAATTGCTTGAAAATGGCCTTCAGCCTCATGTTTAGGTCTCTCCTTTAACTCTTATTTACTTCAGCTTGTTTTCCTCCCTTTCCGCCCTTCCATTTTTTTCTATAGTCCAAATTAGTCTATCCATTTTTCATCTAAAGATGTGGTTTTTGATTCAGTACTGCCTCTGTGCTTTCTCGTGTGGTGTGTCATTTATCTCATTAAAATGTCTTCATTTGTCCTATTTCTTAATGTTAAAAAACTTATGGTTTAAGAGCACTTGAGGTCTACTCTTGTAAATTTATAAATACATAATATAGTATTGTTAACAACAGGCATAGTGCTATCCATTCGGTGTGGACATAATTCTTTGAGGTCCCAACTTTATAGGAGTCTCCTATTGTATGGGCTTCCGTGGTGCCTCAGTGTTAAAGAATCCACCTGTCAATGCAGGAGACACAGGTTTGATCCCTGGGTCAGGAAGATCCCCTGAAGGAGGAAAAGGCAACCCACCCCAGTATTCTTGCCTGGAGAATCCCATGGACAGAGGAGCCTGGCAAGCTGCACTCCATGGGGTCACAAAAGAGTCCGATATGACTGGGTATGCACATATGCATGCTCCTATTATACACTCACTTTGGGCAGGCCCTGGGATATAGCTCCTGTCCTCTGCACACTATGCATTCAAAACAAGAGAACAAAGGATTCAGAGCTCAGTGAAAGGCCTCAGGGCCAGAGCAGCTTTAGTGCTCATTCATTTCTCAGGGTTCTTGGTTCCTGCAAGCATGTGGATACTTCTTTTAAGTCAATTCTGTGATGCTTTAATGAATTGTCCCTTCCACTCCCAATTTTCTTCTTTGCTTTAGTTGTTTTAGTCAGAAGAATCATTAAGACTGTCAAATCTATCATACTCTCTCACTGAAGTCTGATTTATTATTTCATTCTTTCCTTTAAGAAAGTTTTGTTGGTTGCAGGTTGCAGAGATACAGAGAAAAATGTCAAATGGTCTCTGACCCCAACCAGAACTTTTGTTAGGTAGTTAGAATAGGGAAGAGAGTCCAGAATGGCAGTGGCTAAAAGATAAGTAAGAGAAAAGCCCGCGAAAAAAGAACAAAGGAAGGTTGAGGACTGGAGTGAGGACCTCAGGTAAAACAAACAACACTCCTGCCTGGCCCAATTTACATAGGACAGGACCAGGGAGAGGAAAACATATAAAAAGAGGAGCCAAAGCACTCTCTCTCTCTCTCCCACACACTGGGGAGCTCTTCTGTTTGCGTCTTTGGATCTACGTGCCCTCACACCTCGAAGATGGATTTTCCTGCTATCTTCTAAATAAAGTAGAGCTGTAACACTGAGCTATAACACTGATTTAAGACAAAGATGCGAAGAGAAGAGCACCCCAGTGCGCGGGTGAGAGAGCATGCACTTTGGCTCCTCTTTTTACATGTTTTTCTCTCCCTGGGCCTGTCCTATGTAAATTGGGCCAGCCAGGAGTGTTATTTGTTTTACCTGAAGTCCTCACTCCAGTCCTCGGACCTTCCTTTGTTCTATTTTCGCAGGCTTTTCTCTTCATTATCTTTTAGCCACTGCCATTCCGGACTCTTTTCCCTATTCTAACTACCTAGCACTTTATATGCAATGACAAAGAGCCCTGGGAAATAAATAGTACTGTCCCCATGTGTACATAAAAGTAAGTTAACTTCCAAGGGTGGTAGGATTAATACATAGTGGTGTCCCAGAAATGCTTGAATCTGAAAAGAACCAAATACATCACTTTTCTGACAAAGGTCATTTCTGGTAGTCATGTACGGATGTGAGAGTTGGATCTCATAAAGAAGGCTGATGCAGAAGAATTGATGCTTTTGAATTATGCTGGAGAAGATTCTTGAGAGTCCCTTGGAAAGAAAGAAGATCAAACTAGCCCATCCTACAGGAAATCAACCCTAAATATTCATTGGAAGGACTGATGCTGAAGCTCCAATACTTTGGCCACCTTGCAAAGAGACGATTCACTGGAAAAGACCCTGAGGCTGGGAAAGATTGAGGCAGGAGGAGAAGGGGATGACAAAGGGTGATATAGTTGGATGGCATCACTGACTCAATGGATGTGAGTTTGAGCAAACTCTGGGAGATAGTGAAGGACAGGGAAGGCTGGCATGCTGCACTCCATGAGGTCACAAAGAGTGAGACATGACTTAATGATTGAAGAACGAAAACCTAATATGGAAAACTGGTCATTCCATTGCTGATTTGGTGTCCTGGAAACAGAGAGGAGTGAGCAATTATGGTCCCTGGAGAGTGGGAAAGTGGAGTATAGGTGTAAGGAAGGTAAGGAGCGCCTCAGAAGAACTAACTTTGGAGATAGATCCTGAAAGATGGCTAAGACATCAGCAAATAGATGTTGGGCAGAAAGGCATCTCAGACACAGGAAAGAGTTCAGGCAAAGTGATGGGGCACTTAAGCACATGACACAGTCAGTTAACTTAGAATAAACAGTGTGTAGGGAAAGAAACCCAGGGCAAGGATGCAGTTAGCTAGCCGAGAGGCAGATTTTATAGGGCCTGAGTCAATCTTATGATTGTAATATATTCTTACAACTTTGATTGTAACACATTATGACATGTCAGTGGTTTGCCGTGGCTTACTGGACTGGAGTAGACGTCTGTTTTGTCTATCCAGTGTCTACTATTTTCCCTATGATAACAGCTCTTAACTTAGGAAATTCTTCAATCTGAAATGATACCGTTTTGGTAGAACTAATTCTGCCTCCAGCTAAGGATGTGTGAATTTATGACATAGGTAGGCGTAGGTCAGTCAGAGCATCCTATCTCACATTCATGATGATTGGATCGAGATTGGCATGTGACACAATCAAGCCAGTAAGACTCAAATCTGGACCTTTTATTAAAACTGTTGAGAGGATAAACATTTCCAGCTTTCTGTTGGGGTTCCTAAGAGGATAGATAGCATGCAAATCTGTCACTGCCAGGTGCCAACTTGTCTCCACAAGGGTAGAGTTTGCTTGAAGATGGAGCCAAAAGGGAGGGGGACAAAGCCAGGAGCAAAAAAAAAAAAAAAGTAATACTGAGTCCCTGAGATACTGTTTGTGTCCCTGAGTCCAGCCATGTCCAGACCTTCTGCTAGGTGAGCCTCCTTCTCCTCTTTTGCTTAACACAGTATTTTATTACAGTTACTTGCAATCAAGAGTTTGACTCACATGAAGATAAAAATTCAACCTTAATAAAGTCAAATAATAGTATCATACTATGTCATCAAAGTGTCAATGTCTTGAGTCTACAGAAAACAACAGGTTCTGGGAGATATAAGAAGAAATGAGTAAACATTCAATTGTGTACCGATTATGCGACATACTGTCAGATTTGGTCTGTGCCAAACCCCAGTGAGATCTGTATTATGATCCCTTTTTATAAATGAAGAAATTGAGGAATATGAAGGGTTATGTTACGCAGCTAATAAGTATAAGAGCCTTGATTTTAACTCGGGCCTTCTGCCTCTAAATCTAGTACAGCTGCCTCACTCAGGCAAGTGATGTGATGTATAATAGATGCTAGGTGAATATTTATAAAATCAACTAAAATCTCGGTCACATACACCTTTAAAATAATTCAGTAATGGTAAAAGGAACCAGGAAAAAATGAAACTCACAGTAGTCTATGGGGTGCCTGGCCAGCTGGAAGTCCTCAGGGCAAGCCTCCCCCTGGGTGATGTCCATCGCGGCATCCTGCTTTCTGGCCGGCGTGGTTCTCCCACCTGTGTGGTCTTCTGCCATCTGGGTTTTCCCGGGTATCTCTTCAGAGATATCCACCTAAACCCATGCAACAAGGACAGTCCTGCACTGTTTTGACTTAACTATTGGTTTTTCGCTTACTCATGCTATTCTGTATTCATTCATTCCTCCCAGCTAGTCATTGTTTGTTGTTTTATTTAACACAGTCTCACTTCTCTGAGTTTCACAAGGGCACATACAATGTCTTTTGTTCCCCTCTGAATAGCCATCGGATGTCTGGCTTGGAGGCAGGCCCACAGGATGCAATCAGGCTATAACGCAGGCTGACTATGGAATAGGCTCTGATATATCTTATCTTACTTGATCTTCATGACATCTCATTCAAAAAATACCATGATTTTTTTTGATAAAGAATTTAGAAAGGTTAGATAACTGGCCTCTGGCCTCCCAGCTAGTCATCCACCCAGGCGGGACTGGATCCCAGAGCCCCGTGCTCTCGGCTACCAGGGATACACTGAAAAAGGGAGCACCATGCTTTCGCTCTTTCATGGTCAGTTATCCTGAACCATATCAGCTTTCTCTCGTGGCTCAGTGGTCAAGAATCTACCTGCAACGCAGAAGCTGCAGGAGATGTGGGTTCAATCCCTGAGTCAGAAAGATTCCCTAGAGGAAGACACGGCAACCCACTATAGTATTCTTGCCTGGAGGATCCCATGGACGGAAGAGCCTGACAGGCTACAGTGCATGGGTTGCACAGAGTCTGATTCAACTGACCGACTGAGCACGCACACACCCTTAATCATGCTCCTCTGTTGCCTTTCTCATCATGAAATACTCCTGATGAACCCCTTCCTGATCTCTGGTCTCATCATCCATCTTAACACATCATGCCACTCCCCTGTCTCTGGTCCCTATCTTTCATTATTAACAACTTCTCTGAATTATGCTGCTTTTTTATAGTCTGTAAACATTCAACCTATTCCAGTGGGGCCTCTGGGCCTACACCCCAGTTCAGGCCCATACCACCACCAAGATGTCTGATTTACTCAAGCCCTGCATGTGGGACTGGAGCGATGTGATGTGATGTGACAGGCCCATCTCAAACAGGCATCCCTGGTAACAGCCCTGGTGGTATCTATTGTTTAAGCCTCTGACTGTTTTGAAGGAGATAGTGTCCATTGGATGTGGATATACATATATACAGTGTTTCCTATCAACAAACAGTGTTAACTGATCAGTTAATTAACAATATACTTCATTTTCATGGTAGCTTACAGCTTACAAAGCACCTTCATCTACATTATTTCATTATCAAAAATAAGATAATTTGGATGGGAGTGGGGATGGTAATCGGATAGGGGTTATTATTCTCATTTTACACATGAGATGCCTAAACTCAGAGATTAGGTCCCTCTTAAGCAGAGCCTCAGAGCACAGAACTTCAGGAGGCCCTCCCATCAGTTTCCACAAGAACAGGGTGGGCACCTGAGTTGTCTCTTTGAATTTGCCCTCCGGGTGTCTCACTGAACTCACACTAATCTCAGCCCAGTTTATGAGACCTGCTTCATAGCTAATAATTAAGAAATCGGAGGCTAGAGTTCAGTGTTCTTGCCCTGTCAATTTCTTTTATAAGATACCCAACACCCACTCCATCTTCTGTCTTTCTGGAGAGTTGTATGGTTCAGCCTCTAAAAAGTCACTCCATGAACTGAACCTATTATATGGATGGCCTGGACTGTTTGATCTGGAACCCTAGAATTACAGATACCTTGAAAAGACGGTCTAAGTGTAGATCTTCTGTGTTTTGAGGTTTCAGTTGGTATGGTTCTTTTTCCTTATCTTCATCTTTGTGTTGGGGTCTGAAAAGTGAAGCGATACCAGGGAAAAGGTGAAGAGGAGAGAGTTTTGATGATAGTGTACCCTTCAATCCTAAATGAAATGAATGAGGTAAATGACTTTAAACAGAGCTGAACCCTCCTCTTCCCCTTCCCCCTTCTCCTTCCCTTTCTCCTTTTCTTCTTCTTTAAAGATGAGAGGACCAGGATCAAGTCAACCATAGAAAATTTCTCCGCATTTCTGGCTGTTCCAATCAATGCCAGAGTGAATTTCTGCTTAAAATCTAACTTCCCATTGGCTGATGGATAAAAATATCAGCCCCACTGTGATTTGGCCCCCACCCTTCTTTCCAACTCCATCCTCTGCTTCTTCTCTCCATGTTTATGCTAATCTACACTCTAATTCCCCAAACTTTCCATCCTATTTTGAACAACTCTTCCTTCATATTTGCTAGTTCCTTTTTCAGTCATGCCTTCCCATCTTATACTGCAGAGAAATCGAGCACCCTTTCCAGTCTGTTTAAATCAGCTCCCCTCTGAGAAGTGCTGCCAATTCTCCCAAGCAAGTGTTGCCCGACTCTCTTTTATCCCTCTATTGTATATTAAAATGTACAGTCTACAGATCTGCTTCTGGCTCTTCCATTTTTCCTTGACACTAACTAAAACTCAGAGCTCTGTTAATTCACATGTGTACCCCCAGCACTAATGCTTTGTAAACCCACAGTAGCAAAGTCTTCCAGCTAGCATTCCCTCATGAAAGGCATGACTACCACACACCTGTATACTGCCAATAGCTGCAGTGGAAGAGTAGAGGAAGGGAGTCAAGGTGAAGAGTATAGTCAACAAGCTGAGGACTGGGGACAGAACACTGAGGAGCATCAGCATCCAGATGTGAGCGTCTGTTTCTGGCAACACAGTGAAGTAGAGAGCTCTACAGACACTTTTACATGGAAGGCAGAGACAGAGAGGCCTCAAAGAAAAGCAGAAGTGGTCACGCAGGAAGGAGAAACACCAGGAGAGAGAAATATTCTGTGACAATGGGAAGAATTTTAAAGTTTCACTCATCCAGTGACTGGTGACTCTTATCCACCATCAAGGCCACTAGTTCTAGAACAGGGGCTGTGGAGGGAGGGCTGGGATCCAGCCCCTATTCTGCCTCTAAGAACCTAAGATGAACCTTTCTAAAAGTCAAATGTTTCCATCGATAAATGAAAAGTCATAATGCTAGTCTCCACAGTTGCCATGAAAGTGAAATGTGATAAAAATGTTGAAAGCCTAACAATGCTTACAGCATGTAATTGGCTCTCATAACTGTCAGTGTCCTTTTCTTCATCACAGCACCTGCTGAGTTAGAATTACCCAAGGCTTCTCTTCCCGTTGCTGACACTTTTCCTAAGGCATTTACCTGCCTTGCTGATGTACATGTCCTTTGTAATCCATCTTTCTATCCCTCGGGTTTTGTCCAGTAGTTTCTACATGGCTGGATCTCCATAAATAACTGTCAAATTACATTTAATGTTGTGACTCCTAGGAATGCTAGGGGTATATTATTTCTGCTTTAAAACTCTTTTGTGCTTCCGCTGACTTATAGAATAAGGTTTAAAACTGTGCCGTCCAAGAGGTCACTGTTCACATGTGACTTTTGAACATCTGAAATGTGTATGGTCCAAACTCAAGCTGTTTGTGTAAAACACATCTGGATCTTTGAGACTTGGTGTGAAGAAAAGGATCTAAAATATTTCAGTAGAAATTTTAATACTGATTACATGGTGAAATGATAATGTTTGGGATATATTAGGATCATTTCTTTTTTTTTTTTTTGCTTTTTAGAAGATAGCTACTAGAGACATTTTAAGTGACATATGTGGTTTGCATTATATTTCCACTGGACAGGATTGGTCTGAGTGATTAACTAGGGAATGCAGGTCCTCCTGGATCTTGCTCTGTATATGACCTCATTCCTGCTGCTCCACACCTCACTTTATGCTCAAGCATCATCCAGCTCTTCGTGGACACCTGTACTGGCCTCACTGTGCAATACTGCGTCTTTGCTCCCCACCTTGTCCTCTGCCTGGAACATGCATCCTGCCATTTTCACCCAGCCAGTTCCTACATGTTTTCATGATTCAGCTCAGCTGTCACTCTTGCAGAAAGCATGCCTACCACCTCACTTCTGTGTTTTCATAACTTTTAACTGATTATGGTCATTTTCCCCTCCAAGTGACCCCCTCACCCCTACCACTCTGGTCTTCATTCTTGAGCTGAACTAAGTATAGGGAATACATTCTATTATTCATTTCTGTACCTGAGAATCTAGCAGTGTCTGAACAGAGAAAAAGCTCAATAAATGTTGAACTAAGTAACTAATCATCTGACATGTGCTTACTCTGTGCCCAGCACTGTGTTAGGTGCCAAAGGGTAATCACAGGACTCATGAATTCAAGGTCAGGCAGGAGCTCAAGGAGAGAGACGAAGCAGGGTTTCCCTCCGTAATCCAGCTTGTGTGTTTTTAGCCTCAGCCAGGAAATGCTAACACATGCTCCTCCAGAGCTCACAGGCCATGTTTATTTTAATGCGTTATAAATAACTTCCATGGTAGGTGGTGAGAGAGACAGGCAGACTCTGACGGATCAGGCAAAAGCACTGTTATGTGCCAAGCCCGGGTCTGGATCAAGAACGAGAAACATGGGCCCTGCCCACAAGGAGCTCAGAGAAGGGGAGAGTGACGATGAACTCGCATCTTAGCAAGCAAAGGACAGACATGATGTTAGTGCAGTTGTGCGCATGTCTTACAGCAGCACCACAGGGAAGGGACTAGAGGAGGAGAGTGAGGAAGACTTCTTACAGGAGGGTCATTTGATGGTTGTAGAAGTCTGCCAGATCATTAAGCTGGGCAAAGGCAAAGAGACCTGAAACAGCACGGTGCGTTTTGGAAATTGTCAATTCTTTGGGACCCACGTGATTGTCATATGCCTGTTTGACTGTATTTCTCTCACTGGGGAACCCCCAAGGGTAGTGGCTAGCTCTCTGTCACTGCCGCAGCCCCTGAAAATGAAAGTTGCTCAGTCGTGTCTGACTCATTGTGACACCATGGACGATACAGTCCACGAAATTCTCCAGACCAGAATACTGGAGTGGGTAGCTATTCCCTTCTCCAGGGGATCTTCCCAACCCAGGGATCAAACCCAGGTCTCCCACACTGCAGGTGGATTCTTTACCAGCTGAGCCACCAGGGAAGCCCAAGAATACTGGAGTGGGTAGCCTATCCCTTCTCCAGAGGATCTTCCTGACCCAGGAATCGAACCGGGATCTCCTGCATTGCAGGCGAATTCTTTACCAGCTGAGTTACCAGGGAACCCCAAGCCCTTGCGGTTAGCAAATGGCCAGCATGTTGGGGCTTCAGCAAGCCTCTGCTGAGTAAGTATAGAATGAGCTAGAATGAGGTGAACCCAAAAGGCCAGGCAGGACCCTTGAGCACCTTCTCTGTACTAGACACCTTGCAGGGTACTAGGGGTGCTGAGCCAGGTCAGGCACTGGAGGCAACTGGCCCATTAAGGAAAAGCAGTTCTGTCATCAGAGGGGCAATGGCTAATTAATGCTTTCCCTTTTGAAGATAAACTCACCTGAGTTCTTGATGGTAAAAACTCTTCCAAGCCTGAACGTAAAGAGAAAAATGGTCATTTTCATAAATCTACCCATGTCAAACCCCAACCAGGCCTCTATTGTTTGGTTACAGATCATTAGAGACATGACCAAAGGGTGAGGCAAGGCAGGTCTCAGTACAAAAGCAGATGCTGACAACAGAGTGCTTCATGAACTGCTGCCAGTGGAGCTGAAGATCTGTCAAAAAAATAAAAATAAAAACCAAAAAACAGGCATTTCTAAAGTCATGGTGCATGCCAGAGGTAACGTATAATTTGACTTAGAAAATTAAGTTGTTCTCTGCATGCCCATCCAGGAATGCATCTGTAGAATAAAGAACTTTTAAACCCCATGAGCAAATAGGAATTGCGATATTTGAGCAATGTTCCAGTGAGCAAAATTGGTACAGGCAAGTATGCAAGCCATGCTGGGCATTCTTCCTTTCCTAATCACACACCACCTGATCAAAAATCAGCTCGTGTGTGATCTAGACTTGGCACCATTAAACTTAGACCGCAGTGACCACAACCTAGCCCCCATTTAGTCATTTGTCATATATCATTCACAATCTGGAATCTAGCCAAGAACCTGAAGAGAACAGAAGCAAGCATCCAAAACGCTGCTGCAGAGTCCATGCCCAAGAGCTCATATCCCTTCCTTTGAGGAGAGCCTCACGGTTTGCATTCAGGTACGACTGGCTCCATTTTCCACACAATTCTAACAGATTGGATGGTAACACTCGTAGAAAGACAAGTTAGATGGACCTTGCTTTATATCTCTGCTACATTACTTACAGTTATTCAACTTCTCTGAGCCTTGAGTTCTTATCTGTAAAAAGCAGTGATGCCAGCTCACAGGTTGACTGTGAGGATTACATGACGCCATGTATACACAGGTGAAAAAATGAAAGTGTTAGTCACTCAGTCATGTCCGACTCTTTGTGACCTCATGGACTGTAGTTCGCCTGGCCCCTCTGTCCATGGGATTCTCCAAGCAAAATACTGGAGTAGGTAGTAATTCCCTTCTTCAGATCCTGGGTGGGAAGATCCCCCACCCAGGGATCAAACACAGGTTTCCCACATTGCAGGCATATTCTTTGCATCTGAGCCACCATACACAAAGGTACCTGCCCCCAGACAAGGACCTGGTGTGTACTGGACCACATGGAAACTCACTGCTGGACACAAAGAGATTGACAGGAGAAGGAAATAACAATTGATAGAAATAATAAAACAACTACAGCATATAGACAATGGCAGTTTGGTGTGAAGGCAACTCATTCTGAACACCTACAAGGGCCTAAGAGCATTGCAATAAAACCATGAACAGTGCCCATTCAGCCCCTTATGTTTCAGAGAACGCCAAGCCATCAAGAAATGGAGAAATCAGATTCCAGCCACCGAGCTCAAAAACATGAGATGAACATAATACACGTCTGAAGGTTGAAAGAAAAATATTTTCATGCTTTTTAAATTTTGAATGGGATAAAATTGTGGTCATCTGGAAAGCTCCACTGTGCAGAAAAGTTTATCACTTGCTGATACTGCCAGGTAGGTGAAGCATCTTTCTACTTTCATTAATAGGAATAATAATCATTTCTAGTTTTCTGTCTCTAAAGTGTATCACAAATGAACAATCCTTTTCAGTAATCATAAGAAAAACAAAGCAGAAAGATGAAGGACCTCGAGTAAAGGCACCAGTGAGAAAGGAGTATTACCTTAACTGACCCAGTTAAAACAGTAAGTACCTACTGTGTGCTGAGTGCTGGACTAGGTGCTCACCTGCTTCATCCAGCTTAGTTCACTCAGCAACTCAGTGGAACAACTGTTGGTCTCATTACTTATTGAGCATCTACTACTGCACAAGGCTAATGCTTCCTGCCATTCCAGAGAACACACCATTTTACAGAAGACACAGCTGAAGCTCAGAGAGGTAAAGTGCCTGGGATAGATTCCAGCACTTACTATTAACCTGCCTGAATTTACCTCTTTTCATTCTCACAGTGACTTCTGATGGGGGGTTCCTATGGCCACCTGTGAGGAAATGGAGGTTCCAGGTCACATAGCCAGAAGCCAGAATCAAAGCCCGTGATTCTGCTTGGGCCCTAATCAAGTTGCTAGCACTATGCCCACCAGAAGTCCAAAAACTATGCCTTCAAGGATCTGGTCATTCTCATGGAAGCACATGCTATACAAATTTGTCATGTGATGAGAAACTCCTCTCTCCTGAAGGGACAGTTATTAGAGGCCAGTTGGTACTGACCACCTTATATCAGGTGCCAGGAATACGTGACTACCCCCTTCTCCCATCCTAACACGGTTTCAGTCTCTGATCATACTGGGCTCAGACTTCAGAATCTTAGCAGGTGAAGTCAAAAATGCCTCTGAAATTGCACAGAAACACAAAACAAAGAGCTTTCCTCCCTCATGAAGGAAACTACTTCAGAATCAACTCAGCACACTTGCTTTAGCTATGAAGCTGATAAGAAGAAAAGAAACTGTACCTTTTGGAGTTCTTCAATTCTGACTTCATAAGCTGCTAAAATAAACATGAGACAGTTATTTCAAGGCAATTTCTCATAGCATCCATTTCTTACATAGTACCCCAGAGTAAAGCAATTACGGATGGTGGCAGAGTTCAGTTTCCTCAACCCTCAGAACGACCAATGTATGAGAAACTTGTCCACACAGTTTAGGAAATTCTCAGGTCATTGATCATGGTATCTTTCCTTTGGGGATTTCAGGGATGGAAAGTACAATGAAAACATTTGAAACAGTTGTCAGTTTCCTTTTTGTTAAGCAGATTCATACTTCATTAAGAAGAGAAAGTACTGCAGTTGAGGGCTAGCAATCAGAAGGCAGACTTGAAAGGAAAGGGAAAGGAAATAAGCCCACAAAAGCCCAGGTCCCACTTCAAATCCAACTCTACAGTGTGCCTAAAAGTGGCTCCATAAGCATTTTGTTTCCATGGTACAGCTGGCTGTCAACTAAGGCTCAAATACCTTTCAATTTTTCCCAAAGTTTTGTGGATTTTTATTTAATGCATGATGACAAACTTAATCATTAATTATTATAAGTAGTAGCAAGAATTGGGGTTCAGAGCTCAGTCCTGCCATTTCCTACCTGTGGAATTACAGACAAATTACTTCCTTTTTTTGAACCTCAGATAGCTTATCAGTGAAACGGGGCCAACTGGTATCTGCCTTCCAGAGTTCATGGGAAGATTAAAGCAGCTGATGTAAGAAACGTAAACCTAGCAGAGCACCAGACATTGTATAGAAAATGATATTTTTAAAATAAAATTGCTAATTTAATTTTTCTTTGCTTAAAAGTTTTCTATAAACATTTCACCCACTGATAGTACATAATAAATAAGACTTTCCTTGTTCCTTTTCTCTTTCTTACTGCTGGAGTCCTAAAGGTTTAGTTTACAGAACTGACCAAACAACAACACACATTTCTAAGCCCCTTTTACTCTACATATACAATTCATTCATAAATTATTTAAATGAAATCAGTTTCTCTTTCGGGACTATCTGCATGTGATTGTTGACACAAGGACCTAAAATTCTGTGTGGCAGATTAATAACCTGTACTTCAACTTAGGTAATTATACACTTATTTTCACCAATTTTTGAATCAACACATTTTATTCTATTACTTGCTTTAAAAACATTTAAGAATATCTGCTTATGATGCAGTTGTCCTCATCCTTTTCAAGTATGGATTTATTTTCCACTTTTAAAAAATGATATCTCCTTTTCTCTCCCTCCTTCAATTTATTCACCCTTCTGTGTTTTTGAAAGAATTAACAAATCATGACATCTTTGCTTCTACCTGTCACCTGATGGGGAGGGAGATATTATTCTTCTTAGAAATGAGAAAACCAAGGCCCAGAGAGAACTTGCTTGCTAAGGTTAATAAGCAAAGATAATACACACACAATTAATAATGCATCCATAACTGGATACTGTTTTGGTTTTTTTAAATTTAAACAAAGTGGATGTTCTCTCAACAGTAAGTGTTGCCATCAAAACTTGCTCCCAAGGTAGGAATATAAAGTAAAACAATCATACCTCAGGGGGTCAGGAAAGGACTAGGAATTATAATAGGAGGATGTAACCCAAAGCATCAGAGCCCTCACTTAGATTCCACGGGGAATTATCTCTTTTTCCACTGAATAGCTTTGTCCCAGCTGGGAGAAAAATGACAGATGTCAGAAGCTGGTCTTCAGCAACCCTTCACCTGTACTCCAGGATGGCACACTAGTACCACAGCATGGCCATGTCTTCCAGACCCTCAGCTCTTTGTCCAGATGCTCCCAAGGTAGGAATATAAAGTACAAACAATCATACCTCAGGGGGTCAGGAAAGGACTAGGAATTATAATAGGAGGATGTAACCCAAAGCATCAGAGCCCTCACTTAGATTCCACGGGGAATTATCTCTTTTTCCACTGAATAGCTTTGTCCCAGCTGGGAGAAAAATGACAGATGTCAGAAGCTGGTCTTCAGCAACCCTTCACCTGTACTCCAGGATGGCACACTAGTACCACAGCATGGCCATGTCTTCCAGACCCTCAGCTCTTTGTCCAGAGTAACTAACCGGGAAACTCCCTGTGTGAGTTTCTAACTCCCTGTGTCACTTTGGAAAAGTCCCTTTCCCATGTTTTACACCAGGAGGTGAGACAATCATTACTAATATTACAGCAATAATAATAAAAAAATAGCTGACAGTTTTTTTTTTTTTTTTTTCATGATAATCACTACTATATCTGATATACTGATGAGGAACAGACACTCAGAAAAGTGAAGTAACTTGCCCAGGGTTGCTCAGTTAGGAAATGGCTTTCAACCTGTCTCCTAGCCATGGAATCATTCATTCATTTAAACACACTATTCAGTCAGTTCAGTTCAGTTCAGTCACACAGTCGTGTCCAACTCTTTGCGACCCCATGAATCACAGCATGCCAGGCCTCCCTGTCTATCACCAACTCCTGGAGTTCACTCAAACTCATGTCTATCAAGTCGGTGATGCCATCCAGCCATCTCATCCTCTGTCGTCCCCTTCTCCTCCTGCCCCCAATCCTTCCCAGCATCAGGGTCTTTTCTGAGTCAACTCTTTGCATGAGGTGGCTGAAGTATTGGAGTTTTAGCTTTAACATCAGCCCTTCCAATGAACACCCAGGTTTGATCTCCTTGCAGTCCAAGGGACTCTCAAGAGTCTTCTCCAACACCACAGCTCAAAAGCATCAATTCTTCGGCACTCAGCTTTCTTCACAGGCCAGCTCTCACATCCATACATGACCACAGGAAAAACCATAGACTTGACTAGATGGACCTTTGTTGGCAAAGTAATGTCTTTGCTTTTTAATATGCTATCTAGGTTGGTCATAACTTTTCTTCCAAGGAGTAAGTATCTTTTAATTTCATGGCGGCAGTCACCATCTGCAGAAAAGTGAAGTAACTTGCCCAGGGTTGCTCAGTTAGGAAATGGATTTTGAAGCCCAGAAAAATAAAGTCAGCCACTTTTTCCACTGTTTCCCCATCTATTTGCCATGAAGTGATGGGACCAGATGCCATGATCTTCGTTTTCTGAATGTTGAGCTTTAAGCCAACTTGTTCACTCTCCTCTTTCACTTTCATCAAAAGGCTGTTTAGTTCACTCTCCTCTTTCACTTTCATCAAGAGGCTGTTTAGTTCCTCTTCACTTTCTGCCATAAGGGTGGTATCATCTGCATATCTGAGGTTATTGATATTCTCCTGGCAATCTTGATTCCAGCTTGTGCTTCTTTCAGCCCAGCGTTTCTCATGATGTACTCTGCATATAAGTTAAATAAGCAGGGTGACAATATACAGCCTTGACGTACTCCTTTTCCTATTTGGAACCAGTCTGTGATCAGGAAGCAAACACAATATTACAGGAGCATAAATGAAACTTCTCTGGTTGAAGTTATCCCCAGGGGTTTCCAGGACACCCCCCCTCTTAGGACAGCCCTTGGCTCTAGGAAGCACAGTCTGAAACACACTGTCTAGATGAACTCTGAGGACCACTCCACAGAGCTTTCAGAACAGCCTGAATCCTGCTGCCCCATCACCCAGTTGGTATGAAAGGGTGAAGTTTCAGAAAGTTACCTTTGCTGAGCTAGGCACCCTGAGGGGGTGACCTTCTGTTTTTCTTGGCATTGTTCAAGAGACAAACTCACCCAAAGGTGATGGCAAAAGCCTTCTCCTCCTTTCCTTTCTTTCCTTTTCCCTCTCTTCTTCCTAGAAAGGCAGTATTTAAAGATTCCTCATCCTTGGTGAGCAGAGCAAGGAAGAAATCCATTCTGAGCTAATTTTTTCTCCAGGTTTACTGATTCTTCTGTTCCCTCCATTCTGCTAGAGCTTTTTTTTTTTTTCTTTACTGTATTTTTTAGTTCTAAAATTTCCATTTGTGTTTTCTTTACATCTCCCATTTCTCTACAGAGATATCCCCTATTTTTGGATAAGACTTTTTTCTCAATTTGCTTCAATCATATTTATAATTCTCACTGAAGCATGTTTATAATTGCTGCTTTAAAGCCTTTGTCAGACAATTCTAACACTTCAGTCATCCCAATGTTGGCATATGTCAATCATCTCTTTTTGCTTAAGTTGAGACTTTGCTGGCTGTTTGTATAAGTGATTTTCGATTGAACCATGACCTTTTAGAGTATTATGTTGTGAGACCCTGGATACTATTTAAGCCTCCTGTTTCAGCTAAGATGACAGCAGAAGTACAGAGGACTGCCTTTTTCCTCCAGGTCGGGGTAGAAGTACAGGTTCCCCATTTCTTGGTCTTGTGGATATCCAAGTAAGGCAAGGGCTCCTCATCACTTCTGAGCAGGAGTGGGTGCTCTGGCCCCCTGCTAAGCTTCTGCTGGTACCACTCTGGCTGGGAGGGGTGGGAGTGCTTGTTATCACTCCCAACAGAGCCTCTACTGATACCACAGGGAGAGAGTGCCTTACTGCTGAGAGTGTGTGAAGGTCTTGATTCTCCACAAGATCTGCTCTGGTGCTGTCCTGACAGGGAGGAGAAGGGACGCCTTGTTATTGCTGGGTGGAGGGCTGGAGTCCGCGTCCCCATGTGGTCTTCACTGACCTTCACTGTAGGTGGAATCTGTTACCCTGGCAGGAACGAAAGTCTCAGCTCCCTACTTCACCTTCTTGACCTGCAGAAGGGTTGGGGTGCATCATCACAGCCTGATAAGGGTAGATGTCCAGACTCCCCACTCAGCCTTGGCTGGTGGCGGTGGAGCCAGTTTGTTATTTTCTGTTACATTTAGCTGGGATAAAGTAGTTGTTGTCTAGAGGCTTTTTGTTTTTCTAGGCTTTCCTTTTACTGGTCCTTTGGCTAGAAAGAGCAGGCTTCTGTTGGAGCTGCTTTGTCTGTGCCCTGTGGTGTTTCTGGGTTGCCAGCTTCTTCAGCTCCAAGGCTGGAATATATGAAGCAAGAAGAAAGAAAACCCAGGGAACTCACCACGTATCCTTCCTTGGGTCCAGAGGTGCCTAGCTGGTCTACCTTCTTTCTACCTTTTCACAATGTTCTAGTTTTCTTCTGTTTTTATATAAAAATATACAATATAAATATATATGTATATATTTGTTTTAAATATATAATATCCAGGGGTTTTAGTTGTACTTAGCAGGAGCACTAGAGAAAAGTATATGTGCTCCATCCTCTCAGAGTTCACTTGACTGTACATGCATTACCTTCTCAAACACACAGAACAGTTACACAAAGAAGATATTATATCCATTTAGTAGATAAAGAAACTGAGATTGTACATCTTTCAAACAGTAAGTGTAAAGAGGATGAAACACATGGGGAAAAGTCAAATGAACATGGACAAGTGGGGGTAAAATAGCCTATTTCCCGCCCTTTTTTTGCCTATAGGGGAACTATCCCTTGCCTCTTTAGAGAGGAGCAGGGAAAAGAGTGTGGGCTAAAACAGCATCCCAGATTAGGGTTCTCTGGCTTCCATAGAGAATCTCCTGGCAGGCTTCTATCCTATCCCCCATAGGATGCCATCCTGGCTGGGGAAGCCCTCACCATCCACGCCTTTCTCCCTCTCCCCACTTCCAATTGTCCTTTGCACAGTGACCTCTCAATTGCATCAGTGGCTTATCTTCTGAGCCCTTTCTCTTTTCAGTCATAAACACTTATCTCCTCAGCAGCACTGAGGGACACAAAGGATTCCTCAGTGAAACACTAAGGAGAGGCCTGGGATAGCGGTTCCTTCGTTGGGTACCCCAAATAATATCCCCAACAGCCCCACCTTGAACATCTGTGGCCTAGAGAGCACACGTGCAGACCTCTGGTCCACTTCCTTCCTTCCAGTCCTCAGCTTCACTCTACACACCAAGGGCCTTGCCTATGTCACCCTGATCCTCTCCTGCCCCACCACAAACAGGCGTCTAGGCAGCTCCATCTGTCCTGAGCTGGAAGGACCAGGGAAGAGACCCAAGCAGCATCTTGGAGACCCGCCTGCAGGAGGGCATTCTGGGGGTCTCCTGAAGTCCAGAGGGAAGCTGCAGGGGAGCACCCCCTGGTCCTGTGAGCGCTTGGCTTTGTAGGGAAACATGCAGCCAGGATGCAGTCCAAATGGGGCTCACAACCTTTCCATTCAAAGTGCAGTCCGTGGACCAGTGGCATCAGGGCGCCTTTAGAAATACAGAATCTCTGGCCCAACCCAGAGCAACTGACTCAGAATCTATGTTACAAGATGCACAGAAAATTCATGCGAACATTAGAGTCTAAGAAGCCTTGCTTTTAAGGCAGGGGCCCAGGCACCCCAACTAGAGGCAGTACTGCCTTCTGGGTTGATGCAGACAGTAGTTCCACTTCTTAAGCTAGTATTTTACAAGCCAGTTGTTTGGAGAATCTAGAGCTTACCCAGTCTAGGAGAAAGTTTTTCCAGTAGTTCTTTGACCCCTTATTTCCTGAGGGGAGAATGTAAATTTCAATGGGTTCTAACTCTTACCCATGAACTTCCTAAGCACATGTTCCCAGGCAAATGACTTCCTCTCCCAGAGCCCTGGGCTTCCTGTCTGTACAATAAAGAGGTTGAAGCAAGGGATCTCCTTTCAGGGAAGTCAAACATGCTTGAATGAGAAGCAGCGTAAAACTGTGGGAAAAGCATGGATCTTAGAGGCAGTCTGGGCCATTGCACAGTATAGCCCTTCCACATATTACTTATGTGACCTTATGCAACTCAGTCTAATTTTCAGTTTTCTGTCTCTAAAAGTGGATGAATACAATGGCTATATCAACAAGCATGTGCACAGAGGACCTTTAACAGGACTGTGGCCCACAGCACAGCTCAGTAAATACTAGTGTTTATTCTAGCACTAATATTTATGCCTTTTGTAGAGAACTGGTTGATTCTATTGATATAGGCAGAACAAAGACACAGAAACCTGAAGAAATGCTGTGACCTTCTGATTCTTCACCATCTTGCCTGAGACAGTCTTTGTTCACGGAAAGGTCTGAGCTTTGTCGGTAATACAAGAGGCAGGAAGACCCAGCTCTGAACCAGTTGTCAGATCCATTTAATGAATCCTCTGCTTTTATTCAGGCTAAACACAAGGACCTCATTCCCCTAGTCTGTTATCTCCCTTTTCCACAGGGAGTTACCAGGGGACTTCAAGACAGACATCAAGAAAAGAGAGATGAAGTTTCCATGGGAGGAGAAGGAAGAAAAACAAATCACCATAACTTGATTTTCCCTCCCATATATCTACAAAAGGCAAAGTGTCTAAGTACATTGGTGAAGGAAAGAAGAAAGTAACGAGAAGACAGCACTAGGAGCTGGGAGATCGCACCACGCAGAGCTGGGTTTATTTATATATTTAAGAGGCTAGAAGAGTGGAAAAGAGAAACGTGACAGTAAAGCACCATCGCTGTTAACTTTTAAACTTAGAGTTAGCTGGGGGAAATACCATTTTGGACATATTTTCATTCCATACAGGATTACAATATTAATTGGCTTAGCACACTTACAATCAGCAAATTTTCTTGTGGTGCACAGGTTAATGGAGTTGCTGGAGTGTCTCAGATAGGAAATTGTTGCCTCATAATTATGTGGTTCTTCAAATTCAGCACTGAGAAGTGTGGAGAAAAAAAGGTTACTTAAAGCAAAACATTTTTAAAACACATTTTCAAACTCTGGGTATTTTTATCCTCATTAGAGAAGTAATTTAAGTAAGTCTGGCCAACGTGGCGACCTACGGCCAATATGGAAGGCACACCACCCCCACTTTCAATACAGACTTCCAGATGGAACATAACAATGTGAAGAGTTATATCAGAGCCCATAGTTTACCTCGAGATCAGTAAGGTAAAACCCGCAGGTGCCAGACAGAAAGAGGAAAGTCACAAGTAAAGTGTCAGTGAGAACTGCAGCCAAGGGACTCCATGGGCAATTGGGATCAAATTAAAAAAGATCCCAGTGACTAGTGGCTGGGGATTTCAATTCAGTCTGAGCCGCAGGCCTCGACTGAATGGGGAGGGAACTGAGCTACAAGAATAAGGTCCAGGATCACAAAACGCCATCCCGTCTGTAAAACTAATTGTAATAACCATGCACTCTCCCAAGGAGCAAACAGGAAAGCCTCCTAATCTGAAGAGGGCAGCTGTAGCTCCAAAGAGTCACCAAGGAGAAGGAAGAAACTCTACAGCCCAGCACTGAGGGGACGGGCTTCTAAATGCATACCGTCTGTGTGTTCCGGAGACACGAAGCCAGCCTGCTGTTAGAGGCCAAATCCCCACCCCGACCACTACCACCGCCACCGCCACCACTGCCGCCACCACCGCTGCCACCACCAGCACCGCCATCACCACCAGCACGCCACCACCGCCAGCACAGCCATCACCACCACCACCGCCACCGCCATCACCGCCGCCACCTCCACCCCCACCACCACCACCACCACCAGCCCCCCTGTAAAGGAAACCTGAAGTCATTCTGTAAAGATGCTCCCACACCCATAGCACCTGTGGTTTCCCAAGGGAAGAATCCCCACTCAAAACAGGCTTATAATGGAAAACTGCTAATCACACAAGAAGATGAGCCACTCTAGGTAGTCAAAAGATCGAATGAAGAGCCTGTTGTTCAGGGTGAAGTAAGCCAGAAAGAGAAAAACAAATATCATATATTGACATACATATATATACGGAAACTAGAAAAATAGTATTGATGAAAATATTTGCAGGGGAGGAATGGAGATGCAGACATAAAGAACAGATTTGTGGACACAGCAGCAGCAGGAGACAGGAGAATGAATTGAGAAAGTAGCACTGACATATATACACTACCCGTGTAAAACAGATAGCTAGTGAGAAAGTGAAGGTGAAAGTTGCTCACTCATGCCCGACTCTGCAACTCCATGAACTATACAGTCCATGGAATTCTCCAGGCCAGAATACCGGAGTAGGTGGCCTTTCCTTTCTCCAGGGGGTCTTCCCAACCCAGGGACCAAACCCAGGTCCCCCACATTGCAGGCAGATTCTTTACCAGCTGAACCACAAGAGAAGCCCAAGTATACTGGAGTGGGTAGCCTATACCTTCTCCAGCAGATCTTTTCCGATTAATTTGCCAAATTTCCTGAAGATTAGGCAAATTCCGACTCAGGAATTGAACCAGGGTCTCCTGCGTTGCGGGTGGATTCTTTACCAACTGGGCTATCAGAGGTAATAGCTAGTGGAAAGCTCCTATATGGTACAGGGAGCCCAGCCAGGCACTCTGTGGTGATCAAGAGGGGTGGAAAGGGAAAAGGGAGGAAAGTTCACAAGGGAGGGGATATATATATATACACACACACACACACACACACACACAGTTTTACAGCAAGAACCAACACAACACTGTAAGCAATTACCTTCCAATTAAAAAATAAATTAAAAAAAGAATAAAGTAGAATTAAAATGCTAAATAATAATTATTGAAGATTGTGAAACAGGGCTATGAGAATTATTCTCAGGCACCATTCAGGAGCAGGATAGAGATTTTTATTATCATTAGACTTAGTTAACTGTGGATGTCAAACTTTGTCACCACAAAAAGAATATAAATAGAATATTTAACTTCTTAAGTGGTAGAAGTTCAGTTCAGTTACTCAGTCATGTCCAACTCTTTGCAACCTCATGGAATGCAGCATGCCAGGCCTCTTTTTCCATCACCAACTCCTGGAGTTTACTCAAATTCATATCCATTGAGTCAGTGATGCCACCCAACCATCTCATCCTCTGTCGTCCCCTTCTTCTCCTGCCTTTGATCTTTCCCAGCATCAGCGTCTTTTCAAATGAGTCAGCTCTTCGCATCAGGTGGCCAAATTACTGGAGTTTCAGCTTCAACATCAGTCCTTTCAATTAATATTCAGGACTGATTTCCTTTAGGATGGAGTGGTTGGATACCCTTGCAGTCTAGAGGACTCTCAAGAGTCTTCTCCAACACCACAGTTCAAAAGCATCAATTCTTCAGTGCTCAGCTTTCTTTATAGTCCAACTCTCACATCCATACATGACTACTGGAAAAACCATAGCCTTGACTAGACGGACCTTTGTTAGTAAAGTACTATCTCTGCTTTTTAATATGCTGTCTAGGTTGGTCATAACTTCCCTGCCAAGGAGTAAAAGTCTTTTAATTTCATGGCTGCAGTCAACCATCTACAGTGATCTGGGAGCCCAAAAAAATAAAGTCTGACACTGATTCCCCATCTATTTCCCATGAAGTGATGGGACCAGATGCCATGATCTTCGTTTTCTGAATGTTGAGCTTTAAGCCAACTTGTTCACTCTCTTCTTTCACTTTCATCAAAAGGCTGTTTAGTTCCTCTTCACTTTCTGCCATGAGGGTGGTGTCATCTGTGTATCTGAGGTTATTGATAATTTTCCCGGCAATCTTGATTCCAGCTTGTGCTTCTTTCAGCCCAGTGTTTCTCATGATGTACTCTGCATATAAGTTAAATAAGTAGGGTGACAATATACAGCCTTGATGTACTCCTTTTCCTATTTGGAACCAGTCTGTTGTTCCATGTCCAGTTCTAACTCTTGCTTCCTGACCTGCATACAAATTTCTCAAGAGGCAGGTCAGGTGGCCTGGTATTCCCATCTCTGTCAGAATTTTCCACCGTTTATTGTGATCCACACAGTCAAAGGCTTTGGCATAGTCAATAAAGCAGAAATAGATGTTTTTCTGGAACTCTCTTGCTTTTTCCATGATCCAGCAGATGTTGGATCTAAACCAACATCTAAAACCAGCTTGAACATTTGATAGTTCATGGTTCATGTATTGTTGAAGCCTGGCTTGGAGATTTGTGAGCATTACTTTACTAGTGTGTGAGATGAGTGCAATTATGCAGTACTTTGAGCATTCTTTGGCATTGCCTTTCTTTGGAATTGGAATGAAAACTGACCTTCTCCAGTCCTGTGGCCACTGTTGAGTTTTCCAGATTTGCTGGCATATTGAGTGCAGCACTTTCACAGCATCATCTTTCAGGATTTGAAATAGCTCCACTGGAATTCCATCACCTCCACTAGCTTTGTTCGTATTGATGCTTCCTAAGGCCCACTTGACTTCACATTCCAGGATGTCTGGCTCTAAATGAGTGAAATTCTTCTGTGTATTCTTGCCACCTCTTCTTAATTAATATCTTCTGCTCCTGTTGGGTCCATACCATTTCTGTACTTTATTGTGCCTATCTTTGCATGAAATGTTCCCTTGGTATCTCTAATTTTATTGAAGAGATCTCTAGTCTTTCCCATTCTATTGTTTTCCTCTATTTCTAAGTGGTAGAACAAAAACACTAAATGAGAAAGCTTAAATATTAAGAAGGCAGGAAAGGAAAAATGAAGATAAGGCAGTTACATGGTAAGTCTAAAAGATAAAAATATAATAGGAAAAAGTCCAGACTATCAAGAATCACAAAAAATGCACATAGATTAGTTTACTGAAGGAAAGTTATGACCAACCTAGATGGCATATTGGAAAGCAGAGACATTACTTTGTCAACAAAGGTCCGTCTAGTCAAGGCTATGGTTTTTCCAGTGGTCATGTATGGATGTGAGAGTTGGACTGTGAAGAAAGCTGAGTGCCAAAGAATTGATGCTTTTGAACTGTGGTGTTGGAGAAGACTCTTGAGAGTCCCTTGGACTGCAAGGAGATCCAACCAGTCCATTCTAAAGGAGATCAGCCCTGGGTGTTCTTTGGAAGGAATGATGCTAAAGCTGAAACTCCAGTACTTTGGCTACCTCATGCAAAGAGTTAACACATTGGAAAAGACCCTGATGCTGGGAGGGATTGGGGGCAGGAGGAAAAAGGGACGACCGAGGATGAGATGCCTGGATGGCATCACTGACTCGATGGACATGAGTGTGGGTGAACTCCGGGAGTTGGTGATGGACAGGGATGTCTAGCATGCTATGATTCATGGGGTTGCAAAGAATCAGACACTGCAGAGTGACTGAACTGAACTGAACTGTAAGGAAAATGGAGAGTATCTGACTGGATGTTGGAAAATCTTGCTAATGCTGCTGAAAACTGCCAGATATACCAAAGTTCCCATACCAATGGAGAAAGCGTATAAAGCAAACTTTCCAAAAGAAAGCTTAGGTGGGTGTATTAATATCAGACTACACTTTAGCATGACTGATCAAGTCAATGAGGGAAGGCACACACATATCTGTACACACACAAATCACAGAAACGAAAGGGGACAAAACTAGAGCTTGTTTCAGACTTTCAGAAATCTAAGAAAAATATTAAAACCAGCTCTCTGCCAATAAATTTGAAATTTTAGGGAAATTTGGCAAATTAATAGGGAAATATAAAATAACCACAGTGACTCAAGAAGAACTAGAGAGACTAGTAGGCCAACAAACCATTAAAGGGCTCAAATCAGTAGCCCTCACACCCACCTCCACATTCAATGCATCTTCTCCTTTTCATCCACTATGTTTTATGAGAAAATTTTAGCAAAGTTTCAGAGGATAGAAAAATAGAAAAACTACTTTACTCATTTTCAGAGGATAGTGTAGTTTTTATATGAAAATCACAAAAAGTTCAAACAATGAAATAAAAGCAAAGCCCAGTTTCATGTAAGAAACTTTAGCCCAAACTAAGTACTAAATAAATGAATTAGTATTAAAATCAACTTAAGAATAACTAAAATTTATTCCAAGACTTCAAGGATGGCTGAACATCAGAAAATCTATCATTACAATGAATCACATTGAAACAATCAGAGAGAAAAACTCATAACTATTTTAATAGACATAAAAATATTTCCATGTAGATAAACTCTCTCAACTAGGTTAAATGCCAACAAATACCACATTTAATAATGAAGTCTAATAAACTTTAGTTGATATCTAAACTCTATTGGGAATGTCTGAAATAGGAAAAAGTCAAATCCATAGAAAATTGAACAAAAGGATATGACAGACATCACAGAAGAAAAAAATTGATCATTTACAAAAGTAAATTTGAAGTCTTATGGTCAACACGAAGATGGAGTCAAGACAATGAGAATTTCATTTACATCTGTCAGTTTAGCAAGAATCCCCCAACTGGAAAAGCACAACATTTGGCAAGAACACGGAGAAACTCTTTATACTGGTTTGAGAGGATAGCCTTTTTGAGAGATAAGTTTTACCTATTATAGCAAAACTGAAGTTTCTTATTTAGCAATTTCTACTTTAAGTAAATAACCTAGAGAAACTTGCTTATATTCACCTGGAAATACATAAGGATGATCACTGCAATATCATTGGGAAATGTGAAGATAAGAAATAATTTCAATATCCCTCAGTCAGAAAATACATGAATTATGACACAATTGCACTCATCTCACATGCTAGTAAAGTAATGCTCAAAATTCTCCAAGTCAGGCTTCAGCAATACGTGAACCGTGAACTCCCTGATGTTCAAGCTGGTTTTAGAAAAGGC
>SJXQ01009133.1:167732-210304 GCA_006408695.1 Aepyceros melampus
GGGAGGGATTGGGGGCAGAAGGAGAAGGGGACGACCGAGGATGAGATGGCTGGATGGCATCACTGACTCAATGGGCGTGAGTCTAAGTGAACTCCGGGAGTTGGTGATGGACAGGAAGGTCTGGCGTGCTGCGATTCATGGGGTCGCAAAGAGTCAGACACGACTGAGCGACTGAACTGAACTGATGATACATTCAGAGGTTTAAAGCGCCTGCCTGCAGTACAGGAGACCTGGGTTCAATCCCTGGGTGGTGAAGATCCCCTGGAGAAAGAAATGGCAACCCACTCCAGTATTCTTGCCTGGAGAATCCCATGGAGGGAGAAGCCTGGTAGGCTACAGTCCATGGGGTCACAAAGAGTCTGACACGATGAGTGACTTCACTTTCACTTTCTTTCACATGATGAAACATATATAGTATGCAATTATAATGAATAAACTTGCTGTACATGCATCAGCATAGATAGAATATGAAAACTGCTTTGAAAAAATTCAAGTTTTAGAAGGATAAACAAGATGCTATTCATACAAAAATGTAAACTTCTGTATCTTTAACAGATATCTGAGTTTGTAGCTGAAGAATAAGAAATACAAATGGATACACTCTAATATTCATAGTTGGAGTTTCTCTGGGAAGAAAGAAACAGGACTAGGGAGTGAAAGGAACAGCGCTTCCTACAATTGTATCTACAGCAAACAGAAAATCATTTCTTCACCTGGACTGTGGATAGGAAAGAGACAAACAAATCACCCATAATCCTTCCACCATCACACAAGTGAGCTCTTTTCATTTTGGTATTCTTCCAGATTTCCGCCCTATTTCTATAGTTATAGACAGTGGAAAGGCTGGAGTTCCTCCTTTGTTTCCCTACTTTTTTTTTTTTTATATTATAAGCATATTACACTCGATTCCCTATCTGTATTTACCACTTTGGTTATTTCAGGTTTTTCTTTCATAATCTCTGTAATATTTTAAGATATGTATGAACAGTTCATTTTGCTGAATAGGAAAAATTATGAACTCCAATGCATCAGTAATTTCTCCCCTATTTTGTTCCCTTCCCCCTGCATAAAATAATCGAGAAAAATGTTCTTAAATTATAGACTATGCCATGTATCTTATGCTCCAGTGACCTAACAATCTCCATGGGTCTGTGGTAAATTAACTTTATTAATTAGAAACAATTTGTGGAAATGTTGAAAGAAATGTCTAATCAATTTCTTAGACTACTTTTGTCAGAAATGAATAAATATCTGACTTCAGATAATCAGAAAGAATTTCAACAGAGCATTAAAAAAGTCATCTTTCAGATCAGTTGTCTTTATAGAGAGGCAGTCCTAGGATTTATGTTAAAAGGGAAAAAAGACACTGTACATGTATTTAAACTTCCCTTTCTGCCATCTGAGAATGTCTTTTATCTTTTTCCTGGTCCATTAAAATCAGATCTGAGATACACTTTGATTTAATATGACATGGGTCAATATAATGAACCTGGATTTCTGGGAAGAAATAATTCTATAATTTAAATATATTTATGCTTCAATTTGTTTCCACATTTATTACAATATTTGTGTACAGTCTATATCTAGGACTTTAGACGTCATTGGGAGGCAACACAGAATTACTGACAGACTCAGAGCTTGGGGTCAGACATTTGAATTTGAATCCTCCCTCTTCCATTTTCTAGTTTTAAAAGTATTGAATAAATACCTTAAATCTTCAGTTTCCTACTCCACAAAACAGTAATAATAAAACCTACTTGAAAGGTATACTATAGGTATTGAATGAAATATCTGCCCTCTGCAGATAGGCATTCCAGAAAAATTGTGCTACAAATTTATTATATTATTAAAATTACAGTATTTTAAAAAAGAAATGTTGAGGTTTGCATTTTGGAAAGTTCCCTTTATTATTTGCATATAGCATCAGGTTTTTTTTATCTTTTCGCCTTTCTTATAGAAAACCTCTAGTAATTTAAACATTACATAATAAAACATGAATGCTTCTTAATGATACCTTCAGAATTATGTTCCTGGAGAAATAAGAACCCTGTAAATGCAGTGGAAATGTTAAAGATGACTTGTAAAAGCAAATATTTTCTAACTGTATTTGGACCCTTAGACACCTATCTTTTAAACAGATTTTTGGACTCTGGATGAAACACAGACTTGTGACTTCCTCTCATGGTTGTTTCTACTTGCCAAGTCCACCCGGGGGCACCACCCTCCTTTGAAGACAATAATTAATCAACCTCTGTATCTGACTGTACCTGCTAGGGAAGCAGCTCACATAGCATATTCAAACACCAACTCACTTCGTCAAACAGTGACGTTTTCCACGACAGGATCAGCCGCTAAGTTTTGAGGGTACTGCATGCTGGATGCTGTGCCTAGATTCATCCCATCCACCTCTCACTGGTTGTGTGATCTCACTGGTTGGGTCACCAGCCGTTCAGTGGTGGAATAACCGAGTTAACATGTGGGAAATGCCTGACAGGTACGTTTCCATGCTCATCTTCTCCTATGCTACACCACATGAGGATGAGTCAAAAAGTTTCGCTGCAAGACAGTTCTGGAAAATCTAAAGAACCTGAATTAAAACAGAAAAGACTGAGACTTAACAACAAAACCAGCGTGCCCTACTTTTCATCTGTTTTATTAGGGGTGTGGACCTAAGTTGAAAATCCAACTTGTTCCATTTTTTTCGATGGTCCACCAGTTCTAGAAAAAGGAAGAAGAATTGTAGCTTAGCCAGCAGCTGCTCCCTGTGACATTCTACAGGTTCCTGGTGACAAGGAAGGACGAGACCATCTGATCTCTCAATTACCCAAAGTCCCAAAGTGGAAAAGTTTCTATCTCCAATAAATACTTCTTGTAAGACTAACCTCCCCATAGGCTTTTACCCTAAGAAATTCTTGAATGAAATAATTAATTCTTGAATCAAATGACTGGTAATTAGACTACAAACATGGCATCCATTCTATCTAAACTGGATCTCAAAATGCATTTGTGCGAGGTTCACAAAATTGCATGGAAAATTTTTATTTAAATTTTTCCTCATAAGCTATTCCAACCTCTGTCTTCTAAATATTAGATAATGGTTAAAGATGAAGTAGTTGACCAGAATGGCTATAAGGAGAGACACACTTCTGGAAATAGAGGCTTTTCGGGTGGAATCTCCACACCTCCAGCCAGCTGTACCTGCCTGTGGCCCTGCATACATAGCTGGATCCAAGTCTCTTCTTCCTTTAATCCTGTTTCTGATGAGGATGAGCTGACTGTCATTATGCTGCATTCAGCACAGTGCTTGGCACAAAGAGTTCACTACCTCCATTTACTCTAACATTTACTACCATTTCCCCCTCTACACACACCAACCACTTGGACTTTAGCTTCTACTGCCTCTACCACCAGTTCTTCCACTTCTACTATTTTTACAGAACAAACACACACACCTCTACATATACATCTTTGTATTTGATTTTACTATCATTTTACATATGAGTTTATGTATCCTATATATGTTTATGTACATATACATTATACACGTGTGTGTATGCATGCCCAATTCCTACTCCTGTATGCTTCATAATTTCACAGATTCTACTACGACTCTACAGTAGCATCAACAACAAATAATGTCATTCAGCCCTGGACACTAGGTATTTGTTTCTAATGCATGAATGTGTAAGTCAACTCTCTCTACATAAGGGCCACAAA
Source organism: Aepyceros melampus (assembly GCA_006408695.1). NCBI lineage: Eukaryota > Metazoa > Chordata > Mammalia > Artiodactyla > Bovidae > Aepyceros > Aepyceros melampus. The sequence goes on from SJXQ01009133.1 coordinate 171,450, forward strand.
AGTACAATGACTAAAGTAAAGTTGCTCAGTTGTGTCCTACTCTTCGTAACCCCATGGACTGCAGCCCACCAGGCTCCTCTGTCCACGGGATTCTCCAAGCAAGAATGCTGGAGTGGGTTGCCATTTCCCGACCCAGGAATCGAACCCAGGTCTCCCGCATTGCCGGCAGATGCAGGCAGACGCTTTAACCTCTGAGCCACCAGGAAGCCCACAATGACTAAAGGGATGGTTGATTTTATGTGTCAACTTGACTGGTCACAGAGTGTCCTGAAAATATTATTTCTAGAACTGTTTAGAGGGCGTTTCTGGATGAAGTTAGCATTTGAGTCAGTGGGTTCAGTAGAGCAGACAAGTAGGCATCATGCAATCCCCTGAGGTGTGAACAGAACCAGAGGAGGAGGAAAGAGGAATTCACTCAATTTGTCTTGGCTCATCTGTTGATGTGGGTCATGTCAACTCATCTTCTCCTGCCCTTGGACTGGGATTTATCCCATCGGATACCTTGTTCTCAGGCTGTTGGACTTGGAATTATACCACTGGCTTTTCTGCTTGTAGATGGCAGATCATGGGACTTTTTGGCCTCTATAACTGTGTGAGCCAATTCCTCATACTTAATAAATAATGAAATACTATATACATAGTATATGCAATCTAGTATGTAATGCATAAATATATAAAATACATACCCTACTGGTTCTGTTCCTCTGGAGAACTCTGACAATACGATGACCAGGTAGTTGTTACTAGAGTCATCTCTGTTTTGGGAGTAATTTTATTAACTTTGAAACTACTTTGTCAAACCACTGATCTCATTCATAAGGAGGACATGTCAACAATAATAATAGCTAATAACTTTTATTCCCTTACTTTGTGCTAGGCACTGTTCCAAGTATACTTCTCAATTTATTTGATTCTCAATGGACCTTATGAAGATACTATCACTTTTTCATGTTCAGATGAGAAAGCTGAGGCACAGTCCAGGTCACAGAGTAGTAAGCAGCAGAGCAGAGACGAGAGCTAGATGTTTGAGTGCAGAATCTTGGGTCCCAATCACTCTGTGGTAGAATTTCTCAGAAAAATGGAAGTGCCAGCTGAGGTCAAACAGAGCATGAACAGCTCCTACAGCAATGGAAGTCATTACAGGAGGAGGTCATTGGCACACACCGCAGAGAGGACCCAAGAGGACCGAACAAACTAGGAAGCAAAGCCATGAGAGGCCATCATGTGCGCTGAAGACGGGGAGGCACAGAAGCTCTGAGATTTCTCACTCATTAACTCACGTGCCCTCATTCCTCAAACTCTATTCACGCTAATGTTATGTACGTTCTCTCCTTGAATCCTCTCAGTAGCACATGTGGAAACTGAGGCTTGGAGAGCTTCAGTAACTCACTCAAGACAGCACCACTGTGGATCAGGAAAACAGGCCTTCTAATTCCTAGTCCATTGCTCTTTTCCTTGAAACTACAGGAGCAAGGAAAAATGAGAAATGAAAATGACGAAGCCCAGAGTGATGGTGAAGGTCACGGAGCTTAAAAGTGGGTTTTAGATGATATTTTTCAAAGTTTCGTTAGGCTGATCCAACGGTTTCACAGGTCAATTCTTCTATATAGCAGTCATTATATGGGGAACATGTTACAAGGCAGTTACTAAATTTCTCTGTGCCTGATATTATCACTTATAAGAATAGTATTACTTAACAGAATCAATGAAATCACTGATGAACTTAGGAATGACTCTTTAAACACACCCTGACTTCTACTAATGTAACCACTAAGCAATTTCTCAATCCAGTAGCAACTTTCACCGTATGAATAAAAATGACCCCAAGCCCTCATTTTTATTATTAAGGCCAAGCTTTAAAATACTTCAATTTCAGGGTGTCTGCTTTGAGTTGGGATATCATATCTGAGAGCATTTGTTTTAAGAAGTGAAAGGCAGGGTCATCCCCTGAGCTACTGGCAGCCTTTTCTAGGAAATAGACCTTCTGAAGCCAGTTGCTGCCTGCAGCCCTAGACCTTGTTACAGACAAACCCTGCTACTCCAAACACATGACAAATTGCTGCCATTTATCAAGTATTTACAACATTGCTGGGCACTTTGTGGAATTATAGATACATATCTTGATCCTCACAGCGACCCAAAAAAGGTAGGATTTATTGATTTCTCCATTTTCCCATGTGAGGAAATCAGAGGCCCAGAGATATTGGCCCAGAGATATTAAATAACTCCTAAGATCACACAGCTAGTGTGGAGCTCAAAATACAAACCTAAGGCTATCTGACCGCAATGTCTATGCTCTTAACTCCTTATAACACTTCCTTTGATCTTCTTGTTTTCAAGTATTGCTGTGTTGTTCAGTTTAAACAAATCTCAAAATTATGTAGTTGGTAAGAAAGAAGTATCTGATTCTCTCCCTGTTTTCAAAGAGTTTATAATTTAGACACGGAGCTGAACTACACCCAAGAATCTAGAAAATAACAAAAACAGACTATATATAATTGAGTCTCAAGCTAAGAACCATCTAAGTCCATTATATTATTCAGCCAGTATTGGCTGAACTATTATCACATGCTACACAGACTGCCACTCTGCATTCTAATTATGTCAAGTTACTGTGGTCCCTCGGCACATCAGGATGTTTCTTGCCTCTGCCCTTTTTCTTGTGTGGTTCCCCTGCTTGTAACAACCTTGCCTCCAATGTCCTTTCCACAAACTTTCACTTATTGTTTTTTTTTTCCAGCTTGGTAATTTTCCTTTATTACGATGACTAACAAGTGAATAGGTCTTTTTTTACATTATTTTTTTTGTTGGAGTACATTTGCTTTACAATGTTGTGTTAGTTTCTACTATACAGCAAAATGAATCAGCTATACATGTACTCTCTCTTTTGAATTTCTTTCCCATTTAGGTTACCACAGAGTATTCAGTAGAGTTCTCTGTGATATCCAGTAGCTCTTACTTATTTTTTAAGACACTAATTAAATATCATTTTTCTCTGGTCCTTCAACAGTTTCTTCTCCACACAGCAGCCAGGACGATCTTTTAAAAAGATAGCTTAGACAATCTTGCTTATGCTATTTAATTTAAAAACAACAAAACAATGTTAATTCATGTTGATATATGGCAAAAATCATCACAGTATCATAAAGTAACTATCTTCAGTAAACAAAAAGTAACAACAAAACCATCGAATGCCTCACCTGTATGATCTCAGCCCTAGCAACTTCTCCAAACTCCTTCCTACAACCCTCTTTCTCCCTCATTACACTCTAACCACACTGTTTTACAAGGATGCTATCCACTCTCCTACATCAAGGACTTTGCAAATGCTGTTCCTCTTCCTGGAATGTTTCTGTATGACCAGCTGCCTCTCAACCACTAGGTCTCACCTTAGAAGTGTGGCCATGTCAAGTTATTTAGCCTGTGACTCATGTTTTCTCATTTATAAAATCTATAATAGTTGTATCTACTTCTTAAAGATTGTCACAAATGAAATCATTTGCATACTTAGAACAGACACTGTGTCAGCATTGACTGCTATTTCTAACACTGTCATTGTTTCATTGTTGTCACAATGGCTCCCGAGGCTATCTGCCTATTTCTACCTGCTTCTTCACTATATGATATTTATACAGCATCCAGATTGATCTTCCCCAAATAAATGTCAGCTCACTACCTGGCTTCCCAATGCATTTAGAGCAAAATCCAAAGTCCATGGCTTCTAAGAATCACCACTACCACTGCCCTAGCACACTGAGGTTTAGCTCTACTCCTTGCCTTTCCTGTTCTTGAAACTCACTGAGAGTGGTTCTCCCTTGAGAGTGCACCCCGGCTGTCCCTCTCTTGGAACATCTTCTAGACCTCCATGACGGGAGCCCAAATGTCACTTCAGGAAGGCTTTTCCTGATGGCCCGCCACCTCCTTGGTTTCATTTCCAACCCCATTTTATTATCCTAATATGTTTTAATTTTTTTCTTTATAAAAGTAGACTCACAGATACAGAAAACAAACTAGTGGTTACCAGTTGTAGGGGGAGGGTCAATACATGGATGGGGAAGAAGGAGCTACAAACTATTGGAGGTAAGGTAGGCTATGATGATATATTACGCAACAGAGGGAATATAGCCAATATTTGTAATAACTGTAAGTGGAGTGTAACCTTTAAAACTTATATATATATTTTCCCCATAGCATTTACCACTGTTCAAGTAAGAACTACAACCGTATCTTATTTGACCACTGTGTCATTTCTCTGTTATCATTATTTTACTTGAGTGCCTTAGGAAAGGCATTCATTCCCTGGGATCTATTCTTCCTAGTCATAACATAGGTCCTAGACGTGATCATATAATCTGCTCACCCTAGAAGACACTTGTATTCCCTACTCTGTGTGGGGTAGAAATACCAAAAACACAAACACAAAAGTATGTTCCAAAGTACCAGGTTGAAGGAGGACATCCAGACATTGAAAACAGGTTTATATTATCTTTTAAAGACTATTGTCAAAATGAAAATCAAAATTAAATGTTTGAGAGAGAATATGGTGGACTCCCACAGACCCTCACATGAGAGAAACATTGTACCGTCTGAATCTATTCTCCTGAAATAAAGAGCTTCTCCCTCTGTTAGTGTCTGAATCAGAGATTTCCTGACTCAGGACTCCCCTCTGACTCTTAATAGGAAAAAACCCATAGTTATAGCTAATGAATAAAATATTAGCCAACAGTCAACTCTGCTAAGTACTGACATAGACCCAGGGCTGATTGCTGCCCTGGGACTAACCTGCTCTGCTCACACACACAAATAGAAGCTGCTTATTCAAGAGGCATGCCAACTAGCTTGGTTAGCATGAAAGAGTGATGACAAAGGATAAACTCCAAAGAGTCATTTCATTAATGTGATATTAATATTCTAGAGAGAAGAAGAAAGGGAGAGGCCAAGGGTTGAAGAAACTAAGACTCACTGATTATCTTCTGCCTATTCCCGAGCTTTATATAATCTATATCATTTAGTCTTTGTGACAATCAGTGAAGTAAATATTACTATGTTCACTTTAGAGACGTGCATATCAAAGCTCTGAGCTGGTCACTGACTTGTATTAGAGGCAGGGTTGAACCCATGCTCATTTGATTCTGGGCCTGTATTTGGGCCTGTATTTGCTCCATTACACAATGCCGCTTATATGTAATACACAGTATAAAGAGGCTTAGAAGTAAAAATGGCTATTGTAAATGCATTGAGTTCCTAAAAAGACAATTATAAAATATATCTGCAGAGATACAGCAAAAACATAGACCCCTGTTTTGTGAATAATGGTTAAAAACAATAAGAGTTTGAGATTAGGGAAGAATGTAGTCCTTAAATATTTTTAAAAACATCATTAAAGAAAAAATAAAGGGACTTCCCTGCTGATTCAGTGGTTAAGAATAACTATAGTTATAGTTAGCTATAACTAATCCTCATTAGCTATAACTATGGGTTTTTTCCTATTAGGAAGAGTCAGAGGGTAGTCCTGAGTCAGGGAATCTCTGATTCAGACACTAAAACACAGCTCTTTACTTCAGGGGATGCAGGTTCGATACCTGGTCGGGGAACAAAGGTCCCACATGCCTCTGAGCAATTAAGCCCTCGTGCCAAAACTAGAGAGGTCGTCCACTGAAAGGAAAGATCTGCACGATGCAATGGAGATCCCAACTGCCACAACTTAAGACCCAATGCGGCCAAATAGATAATTTTTTTTTTTTTCCAAAGAAAGGAGTAGAGACGACATCCATTGCATCAAACAGTAGATCCAGGATGGATGATTGAGAGTGTAGAGTAAGGAAGTCGTTTCTTTTCCAGCCCAACTTCAAGGACTTTTGAATAAACAAACGTGTGTGTGTGGGCACATGTAAGATATTTTTTACACACTGCTGTATTCTCAATGTAGTCTCAATATAAGAGGACTTGGCATATGCTAGATGCTCAGCAAATATGTGTTAAATGAATAAAATCTGCCCTCCCAAAAGAAAAACACTGAAATCTCCAGGCAATAAGCTCCCCATCATAGGAGTTTTGAAGAGAATAAGGTTCTGAACATGAATCCCTGCCCTTGGTAAGAGGTTATATAACAGCTAAGCAAACTTTACTCAACACTCTCTAGACACTTTGTAATGCACTAAACACTTTAAAACTATTATTTAACCCATGCCACAACTGCATGTAATAGGAACTATTAATATCCCATTTTACATAAGTAAAACTGAAGTTTGCAGAAATTAAGACATTTGTCCAAGACTACATAAACATTAAGTGGCAAGACTGAGATTAAAAGCTCAGATTTTTGTTGATATTATGCTATATGGCCCGTTGCATCAGATATTTGCCAAGTCCCCTTCCAGTAATGAGATCTGACATATTCTATTCTAATCTAATATGTTCATTGACTATTAATACCATGAACATGGAAGATGTTCTTCCTAAACAAGCAGCAGTTTCCATGGAAGTTGTATCTAAGAATGTTCAGCATCATGGAATTTACTTGTTCAAAGTAATTTCTTAGCATTACAAGATAAAATTCAAAACCCTTAGCATGGCACTTACTGTATTTCAGAATTCAATGTCAACTCTTACTTTTCCACATCAGCATCCTGCTTCTGTCTGTTTATATCCTCTTCTCTACCACCTTGCTTTCAATCATGTTCTAGCTCTATAGTGAACATCCACTGGTCTGTCCAGCCATCCATTCTTCCATCTACCTACTATAAGTCAAGAATGTCATTATTTCTGGGAATAATACTCTACCCTCACCTGCCTTAGAAAGTGAAAGTGCTAGCAGCTCAATCATGTCTGACTCTTTGCTACCCCATGGACTATAGCCCGCCAGGCTCCTATGTCCATGGGATTCTTCAGGCAAGAACACTGGAGTGGGTGGGTAGCCATTCCCTTTTCCAGGGGATCTTCCTGACCCAGGAGTCAAACCCTGGTCTCCTGCATTGCAGGCAGGTTCTTTACTGTCTGAGCTACAGAGTTTCACAAAAGGGAACAAATAAGTAGACGTATGTAATCCTGACCTATCATTACAGGATACATTTCAAGTTCTTTTTACTTCCATGAAGCCACACCTAAGTATTCTGGTCCCTCCATCTCTTGTCTTTCATATCATCACTGAGGGATAGTGAGTCTCATTTTAGATGAGATTAAGTTTTAAAGTCAAAGGAAACTGTTTAAAGTCAAACTGAAACTGTGCTTGTAAATCCCTTAGCAAGAAGGTGTCACACCAGCGACTGACTACAGTTTCTCAATACTTGCCTATCACAGTAAGTTTGCCCCACTGCCCCGCATGTTGAAACGGATGATTAAAATGACAGAGAAGAAGCTTAGTTCAGAGCCAAGCTATGAAGAAAATGCATATCGAGCTGAACACTACTATCACAGCACACTCATATCACACTGAGATGCTCACAGTATTCAAGGCCGGAGGGGATCAAGACCAACTCAGAGCACAGCAGAAGCACACTGTCCCCTCAAACTGTGACACTGGGGCCCACGCTCATAGGGTAAATAGCACAAATCATCTCCGGAGCTGATTTTTTCTCTCTTTCACACAGATGCACATAGAAGGCAGCTGACTTACCCTGTGTCATCGCTGAACTCTTTCAAATAGGCCATTGAACTAGGGGTTCCCAAAGCACATGAATTTTATCTAGCTCCATGCAGTTTGTTCCCTGGTGAACCAGATCATCTCACCCAATCCTTGGTGTCCAGGAATCCTCCATTGTTTGATATCTATCTCCCTCTAACAACGCATTCCTTCCCATTTCTTACTATACTTTCTATACTCTAAACTCAACTAGTTCAGTTTCCAAAAGAAAACAGGGTATTCCACACTTTTTGGTTCTGCTTATGATGTCTCTTCCTGTGTTTTCTGACAGATGTTTATCCTTAATACTTAGTTCAAATGTTGCGTCTTCACTGTTAGGTTGATTGAATTAATGCCTCTATTCTTCATCCCTTCCTGGATCCCTGTCCAATGCCATGTAACCTTTCAGTGTTTTACTCTAACTCAGTATTTGCAAGATTGCCTGGATAGCCTGCAACATATGCGCCAGGCAGTTGAGCCTAGCCCAGATCAACTGAGCTCGCTGTATTTACTATGTAGTATTATTGTAGTAATAGTGAACTGATATGTTTTCTATTAAAAAAAAACTTCCCTGACCCTCCCAAGGAAAAGCGATCTCTCCACATTTTTGCAACCTCTGAAACTTGTCCCTTTCTCTATTATAAAATGTAATGCATTCTACTATTCTCAACATTTAATGAGTGAATAGGTAGTATGATCATTTTTAGGCTTAGTTTTCCTTCTAAGACTGACCTTCTTGCGAACAGGAGCATCTTTGTGAAGGAGTTAAGGTGATACACTCAAAACAGTTGGGGCATATCTATTAGTACAGCCATTATGGAATACTCATGGCGGTTCCTCAAAAAATTAAAAATTGAAGAGCCAGATGATCCAGAAATCCTACTCCTCAGTATGCACCCAAAGGAAACGAAAACAGGATCTCAAACAGATACCTGCACTCCTATGAAGACTGCAGTATTACTCACAATGGCCAAGATATGGTAACAACCAAAATGTCTCTCAACAGAAGAATGGGTACAGAAGATGTGAGAGCGATATATGTAATGTATGTGTGTATATAGTAGATATATGTGTGTGTAAATGTGATTGATAACAAATGTTAAAGATATACGAATGTAATATATTATAAATGCGATATATGTGTGTGTGTATATATATATAAAGATAGATAGATATGGAATATTATTCAGCCTTGAAAAGAAGGCCATCTTGCCATTTGCAACATGGATGAACCTCAAGGACATTATGCTAAATAAGTCAGAGAAAAGACAAATACTATGTGATATCACTTATATGTGGAATCTTAAAAAAATAAAATACCTGAACTTGTAAAAGCAGAAAGTAGAATGGTGGTTACCAGAGAGTGAGGAGCGGGGAAACTGGAGGTATTAAGAGTACAAGCTTGCAACATAAATTCTGGAGACTCAATGCACAACACAGGGATTATAGTTTTTAAAAAATGCTGTAAAAAATATAAATATAAAAAAAATGCTGTATTATAAACTTAAACTTGCTGAGAGACGAGAATTTTAACTGTTTTCAAAAGAAATGATAATTATGTAAGGTGATAAGGTGTTAGCTAGTGTTAGTTAATGCTACCACAGTAACAATCTTGTGAAATATGTATATTGAACCAATATATTGTGCTTTTGAACTTACACAGTTGTACATATCCATTATATCTCAGCTTAAAAAAAATAGTTTGGGAACATGTGGGTTAGAATCACGGCTCTGCAAGTGGCAAATTTTCTGAGCCCAAGTATCTCTAGCTATGAAATGAAAACAGAGCCAGCAACTTTGCAGCCTTGAGAAGAGGACGTGAGAACCTCGGTATAAAGTGGTCAGCTCACACATGACACATCAGAGGGCACAATACACAGACTGACACTCCCATGGCAAGAGTATTACAATGAGCGCACCAAAGCCAGAAAGCCCTTTGTCTCGTCGAAAGTGAGGTCGCTCAGTCGTGTCCAGCTCTTTGTGACCCCATGGACTGTAGCCTACCAGGCTTCTCCATTCATGGAATTTTCCAGGCAAGAGTACTGGAGTGGGTTGCCATTTCCTTCTCCAGGGGATCTTACTAGCTGCCCACAGCACTCTGTAGCCTCTAATCCGATTTATTACTAGGAGGCTGAGGTTTCAATTTACTGAGCCCAACTGTACCGTAAAGAAAAGGACCTCAGAGACCCATCTTTGCAACTTAACATCAGCACGGTTGTTAAATGCAGGTTATTTAATCTCTCCTTTAATCGAAAGTTGCAGTTGGTTGCAGTTTGTTATCTCTTCTTCCTCCGACTCTTCTGAGAAATACAGACACCTGACCTGTGCTTATTGCCTGCTTTGGGGCAGGCTAAGCAGCCTCGTTGATGGGCTGCATTGCTGCACAATTAAGAAACAGGTACTCACCTCAATGAAGGCAGGTTGCCTTCTTTCGCAGCTTCTGCAAGAGCAAGACGCAGGGCAAAAAAAAAAAAAAAAGACATGTTAGTGGCAGTCTGTTTAAGTGTTTGTACAATGACCTGACCTCCTCCCACCACCAAAGAAAATGTAGAGAGGTGCAGCTCACCCGCCCCACCCCAGCACCCAGGGACTGCATGCAGGATTCACACACACTTTATGGTGCTTAGTTATGACTGCAGTCTCTTTATATTAGACTTTGACTTCCTTGGGCCCCAAAACTCCTATGGGATTTATCTCTTAATTTCTTGTTTCTTTAAATTTTTTTTTAATTAAACTTTCTACTTTGAGATAATTGTAGGTTTACATGCAATAGTAGGAAATAATACAGAGGGACCCCATATACTCTTTACCCAGTTTCATCAATGGTATGAGACCTAGATTGATGTTCTTGTTTTCCCTTTGCCCTGTGGTGTCCACTAGCCCTAACAGCACTTGTAGTAACTAATCTCTTGCTTCTATCACAGAGTCCGGTAAAGAAGAGTGCAGCTGCTCGACGCATGCTTGAGGTAATGGTAAGAGGTAATGCCTTCCCTGGGCATTTACTGTTGTGCTGGGCACTGTTCAGCCTTCCCAGGCCTCAGCTCATTTCTCCTTACAATCATCCTACAAGAGGAGTGTCACTATCATCCCCATTTTGCAGATAAGGACAATGAAGCTCAGTGGGTCCCATGACCAAACCTAAATAGCCAGTGATGAGGGAGCTGGGACTGAATAAAATTTAATAAAATGGGGGGCCCATTTTATTCCCGAAACCTTAGTCCTCTGTTCTCTGACAACTTTTTTCTCTTTCAGAGAGATGGTTTGAGGCCTGAATTATTTAATGTTTATAAAAATCAAACTTCACCCTCTTTGATACGGAGATAGCCATATTATCAAAGTATACTTAGAAGAGCTCTATTTCTCATTACAGAATTTCCTTTTAGGATATGACTTAAGGTAACTTTTAGTAGTGGTTCTCCAAGCATGGCCCCCAGACCAGCAACATCAGTGTCTCCCAGTGAACTTGTTAAAAACGTACATTATCAAACACTCCAAACCCAGACCAGACTTCCCCAATGGCTCAGGGGGTAAAGAAGCCACCTGGAGTGCAGGAGACAAAGGAGAGGCAGGTTTGATCCCTGGGTCAGGAAGATCCCCTGGAGGCGGAAATGGCAGCCCACTCCAGTATTCTTGCCAAAGAAATCCCATGGACAGAGCCTGACAGGCTACAGTCCCAAGAGTTGCAGAGTTGAACATGACTGAGCGACTAAGCACAAATCCAGGCCAGCTGACTCAGAACTCTGGGTTCGGGCCCAGAAAGCTGTATTTTAACAAGTCCTCCAGTTGATTCTGATGCATGCTGATGTTTGAGAACCACTAAGTTAAAGAAATTTCACCCTGAGGTTGCCCAAAGCAGTCAAATGAGCAATCAGCAAGCTAAGAAGAAACGAGTAAGAATTAGCTCTTCCAGTGTGCTGTTCACTGGCGCTCGTGGCCACAGTAAGAAAAATGCTAGCACCGCACTACATATCGGCCCACAGTGTACATTCACCTCGTGTTGCATAGAGCAATTGTAAGCAAAGGTGTTGACAGTGTCAGTGGGATCAGGCTAGGGAGGTGGAAGGGGGTGAGAAGGTTCCCTTACATAGCAAAGGAAAACACACAAGAGCACAGAAAGAAGGCTGCCAAGCAGGGACGCTGCAGTCTGTGGCACGGAGGACTAGAGGGGGCAGCGGTGGGGCCCTTCAGTCCATTCCTGAACACCGACCAGAGTGGCCCGGGGGACTCCCATCACGATGCCAGGTCAAGTTCACACTGAGTTTCCTCCCTCCGCTCCCTCCCCCTCTCCTACTCCGCTTGGCTGTGTTGACAACACAGGCTTTGTAGGAAAACAAAGACTCCCTGCCTCCCTCTTCAGCTACTTTTCTTTTTCTTCCTCTTGGACAGATTCCCAGTGATCAAACGCAAAGCTCTCAGGGGAAGCAGGCTGGCCCAGGAGCGATAAGGGGCCGATTCCCACAGATTTGTCATTTCACGGGCAAGCTGCCACAGCCTCTATATGAGAATAAGCAGTGATGGATGTCCAGCCCCACAGAAAAGCAGTTTGGCACCGTCCCCTGGGAGCTGATGCAGCGGGGGGAGGTGACAGGGAGATGGGGGCACGGCAGCCATGACTCCCCTTGGCTGGCTGTGCGCGAGCCCTGTGTGTGTGTTTCCTTACCTTCCCCATCGGGCTTGGAAAGAGCAGCTGCCTGCCTCTGGAAGGCCTGGAGGGTCACGACTGGGGGCCTCGGCGGCTTTGGGGGAGGAGGACCCAGGGACTCGACGGAAGGCAGTGGCTTGGTACTGGGGAGTTGTGGATGCCTGACCTCTGGCTGTTCCTCTGGGCACAAAGAGTCCAAAATATAGGCTATTATTCCCATTTCATGGTTGGCCTCAGTCTCACTCCCCTCCCACCTATTCTCCACCCAGTAGCAGAGTGTCCTGATCAACATGTGAACCCAAGCTCGCCACCATCCCAGCTGCCCAGAGGATGAAGCGCGATCTCCTCAGCTGCCGTCCACTCACTCCATCCTCTGGTGTTAAAACACCACACAGCATCAGTCTACACTTTTTTTTTCTTACCACACTTTACCATCCTGCTTTTCCAAACTTCAGTCCCAACATCTTTTGCTCACACCACTCGCTTCTCAGTTTTCCAGATTTCATAAATATTTTTTGCAGTTTTTTTTCCTTTTTATTTTTATTCTATTTTTAATTCACCTTTTTATTTGAATTCTAGTTATTTTACAAAGTTGTGTTTGTGCAGCATTAGTGAGTCATACGTTTGTGTATGCATGCGTGTATAAAGTTGTGTTCACTTCAGGTATACAGCAAAATGACTCGTTTTTATATGTGTATAAGATCCTTTTCTGACTAGGTTATTACAAGTCCAGATTTGATTTCAAAAGCCTTAAATAGCTCTCAAATATCCAAGATTTTGTTCATTCCACCTGATGCGAAGAGCTGACTCATTTGAAAAGGCCCTGATGCTGGGAAAGATTGAGGGCAGGAGGAAAGGGGGATGACAGAGGATGAGACAGTTGATGATATCACCAACTCAATGGACATGGGTTTGAGTGGACTCTGGGAGCTGATGATGGACAGGGAGGCCTAGCGTGCTGTGATTCATGGGGTCGCAAAGAGTCAGACGTGACTGAGTGACTGAACTGTTCATGCCATTCCTGTTCTGGTATGCTGTTCCCTTACTCCTCCCTTGGTGAACTTTGACTCATTCTTTAAGACCCTCCTCCAATGATACCTTTACTGATTTCTACCAGAAAACCAACTCATAATCAACCACTCTTTGTTCAGTATCACCTAACACATTGTTACCTCCGCTCCATCAGTGCTGTGACGTATGAGAAGGGCTGGTCTATCTTCCCACTGAATGTAGGTTCCTAGAGGGAAGGCACTAAGCCCTAGTGATCTCTCAGAGCCAAGCACAGGACCAGCATAGCAGAAGTGCACAATAACAATGGACAGTGACAGTGACCATTCCCTGAAAGGATTCTTCAAGCACTCATGATGGGCAAATAATATGGGAGACATGAAGAGGAGCAACAACTGGTCTCTTGATTTCCAGGGCTTCAATATCCAGAACAGGTTTCAAGGCTGGCTTTGTGGTACCTGGCACCTGTAGATTCTATATCCTGTAATTTCCAGCACAGTCCCAATTTTATGTATTTTATTCTTCTGCACTGATGAGCTAACCAACAGAAATTCCAACCTTATACATAAATATTGTATATGCTTTTTACACTGAAAACAGCACAAAATCTTATATTATTCAAATGCCTTGACTTTTGGTTGACATAATACAGTGGCTGACCACATGGTAAAACTAAAGAAACTTGGCTAGTGTTTTACAAAAACATCAGTGCGAACCCCTCAAAGCCCTGCTATCCTCTGCAGTCAAGGAGCAGGGGTCCTTCTAGCCCTACTTAGCAGGGGTTACACAGGGCCAAAGTTCCTTTCTTCTAAGACTTGACGTATAAGCTGCAAGGTCAGAGATTTTAGTCTTTATCAGATAATAGAGAAGACAGTAAAAGTGAATGATCACTCACTTACTAACTGAGCTCCTAATTTTTATCAGGCACTATGCTAAGCAATTTACATGGGTTACCCCATCTGATCCTCCCAACAGCTCTGTCAGGTAGGTTATCTAGACCTTTCTTTCCTCCCATATCTCCTTGCTCCCATTCATCCTGTCTTCCTCCCTATTCCTTCATCAACAGTAATTTACTATATTCCAAGCATTGTTCTAGGGGCTGGAACTAGAGTTAAGGACAAGAAAAGATAGAGTTCTGCCCTCAAGAATTTTCATTCCAATAGGAGGAGGCTGATGATAAACACACAAACAAATAAACAGATAAGAAAACTATAACAGGGCAGTGATGAGGGACAAATAAGGATTTTGGGATTAACATGTACACATTGCTATACATAAAATAGATAACCAACAAGGACCTACTGAAAACACAGGGAATTAAAGTCAGTATCTTGTATTAACCTACACAGGAAAAGAATCTTAAAAAGAATAGAAGTGTGAAAATATATATATATATATATATATACACACACACACACACATATATATAAAACTGAATCATTTGCTGTACATCTGAAACTAACACAACATTGTAAATTAACTATACTTCAATTTTAAAAAAAGTAAAGAGAGAAAATCACAGCATTCTAATAATTCTATAAAGGAAATAAAACAGGATGATATGAAAGAATGTGAATTCTTGGTGGTGAGGTAATAAGACTTTAGATAGAGATCTTTGGCTAGAGAAGGCTTATCTGGGAAAGTATCATTTGAACTTAGACCTAAAGGTAACGAAGGAAAGATCAAAGAAAAGTATTATATAGGAAGGAAGAACAGAAATCATAAGGTCCTGAGTCATAATGAAGTCTGTTCACAAAACAGCAAGGAGTTCCAGGATGTCGTCTATAGGCTAGCGAGCCAGGGAAAGACAGCAGGAAGTAAGCCAGAGACATAAGCAGGGGCCAAAAGAAGCAGAGCTATGAAGTCAGTAGTAAGTAGTTTAGATGCTATTCTGAGCAAAAGAGAAACCAAATAGGATTGTAAGCAAGAGAGCCAGCCAGCCAGGCATTTATTCAAAAAATACTTTCTTGAGAACTCATTAAAACTGGCCTTGTTCTTTTAGGTTCTGGGGATACAATGGTAAAGAAGACAGTTTTTATTCTCATTTAACTTATACTTTACTGAGGTAAACAAATAGATATCAAACTAGATAGGGGTAAGTGAGAGAAAACTAAAGCTGTGTAAGAAAAAGACTGCTGGAGGTGGGTGGCTATTTCTGATAGAGTGATCCACAAGGTCCCCACACAGCAGGTGGTACTAAGCAGAGACCTTGATAAAGTGAAGGAGTGAGATGTCAAAGTCCTACAGGAAGAGTGTTCCAGACAGAGCGAGCAACAAGTACAAAGGCCCTGGGTGGAACTAGCTTGGTATATCAGGAATAGAAAGAAGGTAATGTGGCAAGAGAGGAAAGAGTATGAGATGCTGGCAAGGAGCAACCTGTATGAGCCACAGTAAGACAGCTGAAGTTGAAATGAGCAGGGGAGTGACATGATTGGATTAATGCTTTAGAGCATCACTGTACCTGTGAGGAGGAGCATAGAATACAAGAGGGCAAGAGTGTGAAAGCGTGGAGACCAGCTGGACTTTGCAGTGGTCCAAGCCAGAGATGGTCCAGAGTGGTGTAGACTTGAGCAGAAGGCAGAAATGGAAGCAAGTCAGGAGATTCAGAACGTATTTTGGTGACAGAGCCAAGAACTTGCTGCAAACAATGATTAGTTACAAATGAAGAGGCAGGGAGGTGGGGTGGGTGAGGGGAATAGAATATGATTCCTAGATTTTTGGCCTGAGCATATAGGAGGGTGGCTGTGCTGCTTACTAAGACAAGGAAGATTGGCAATGGATCGATTGATAGGAAAGGAAACCAGGCTTTGTGAAGTTAAGCAGACTGTCCCAGTTCAGGCATCTTGTAAGAAGCAGAGCTAAAGGATTCAAATCTGGGTTTGTCCCACCTGTCTCTCTGTATAATTCCTGGAGATTAATCACTTAATCCAAACCTGAAATTATAATCTGGCAGATGAGTTTAGAATATCTGTGCTAGAGTGTGGGATAAACACTGACCAGGCCACATATGAGACCACCCATGCCAGTAAGCTCTAAATTAGAAAAATACAGTGATCCCTCCCTCTAGGCCTGTGGGGATTTGATTTCTCACCTGGGGTCTGGCTGGTGAGCTTATTGTCATAGACAGGGCAACAGATGCTCCCCGACAAGCTCCTCTCAGGACTGGAGTTTGCTCCGCTCTCCCTGCTACATTGAGAAGGTCGAACGGTGGGAACTTCAGAGATGGGACACGATCTCCTCTGGGCCATCAGGTGCCTGTGGGGAGGTAGGGACTGGGCTTCTTTTATTTCCATATTTTCTCTGGGCTCCTCTGGAGTCAGCTTGCTACTTTTATGCTCTTTTAGATGGAAGGCCTGCTTCCATAACTGGTGGGGAGAAAGACGGATGGTGTCTCACTTTTCTGAGATAAAATCTCCCAGCTCCAGAGCTTGTTTCTGAAGCTATCATTCACCATGACTTTCTTCTTATTGGTTATCTTACCATTGGACTGATACACCTCTGACAGCAGAGAAGCCTTCTGTGAACTTACTGCAGAACCAAGAAAACTTGGAGGTTCCAGGTAGTTAGAACATTTCTGAGTCTCACTCTTCTGAGTCTCCTTCACTTGCTGGGGTTTAAGAGGCTGGGGATCACCATCAGCACAGTTGGATGAGTGCTGATTGTGGCTGGATGAGGGGAGTTTCCCACTGGCCGAAGTCTTCATGGACTGTCTGCTTCCAAAGTCTCCCTTTTGAGAAACACCTGCTGGGAATTTGATAGGTCCTGAAAGCGATGATGCATCAAGATTTTGAAATTTGGCTCGAAGTTCCTTGAAGTTTCTTAATCCTTCCTAGAGCATAAAAGAAAAGAAAGAAGCAGCACCATTAGCTGACTTCACTGTGCTTGCTAAGAGGCTCTAGGTGCTGATGTAATGCCATTGCTTATCTATTGAGTAGTATCAGTAATGCTACTGTCTATGTGAGGCAGAGTGAAACCAACTACATGCTCTTTGAAACACGGCTGCTGCTGCTGCTGGTAAGTCGCTTTGGTCATGTCCGACTCTGCATGACCCCATAGATGGCAGCCCGCCAGGCTCCCCCGTCCCTGGGATTCTCCAGGCAAGAACACTGGAGTGGGTTGCCATTTCCTTCTCCAATGCATGAAAGTGAAAAGTGACAGTGAAGTCGCTCAGTCGTGTCCAACCCTCAGCGACCCCATGGCCTGCAGCCCACCAGGCTCCTCCATCCATGGGATTTTCCAGGCAAGAGCACTGGAGTGGGGTGCCATTGCCTAGCACATAGTAAATAAAAGCTACTTAAAAGGGACGAGATGATGCTCATGTATTTTTGACTCTCCTTGAGAGATTGTGTTCTACTTTAAATTCCACTCAAATTCGTGAATGAAAATGGTGGTAGTAACCGCAGGCCAACCCTTGGAGCAGAGGAAGGGACACGCACAGGATCATACAGTGAGTTGGTGGTCTATGCAGGTGGGATTGGGCTCAAGGCCTGTGCAGTCCCCTCCTCTCCCTCACTAAATTTACTTTTGTAAATGCATTTTGTCATTTTCTATCTTCAGAGGAGGTGGTGAGTGGATAGAGCATAGGAGGACATCTAATGGAGCCATTTCCAAAGTAAGAGCCACCAACTTCTTCCCATCATCTTAAGGGTCTTAATTTTAGGTATACAGACAATCTCCATGCAGGTAACTTTGGATTTCGCCTGCTGAAGGAATAGCTACTGGGTGACCTTTTCTCACTGTGTTTACAGTTGACTCACACCTGCCCTCTGGAGATTTAGGAAGGGAGGGATATTGAACAGGAAGCATGAAGCAGGTGTCTGGAAGCGTGCTCTGCATGCTCTTCCCTCTTTCTTCAACCCTCCCCTCCACCCCCTTCCTTCTCTTCCTCCTCTCTCTCTCACTCACACACACATACATACCCCTACACACACACTTATAGCTTTCTTCACAAACTTCCAAGGGTTAATTTCTGATATTTCAACCAGCAGTCGAGTTGATTCCATTGACCGTCCTTTCCTCTTATGTGGTAGCAGCCAGCACTGGGCATGGAACCAGGAGATCCGAGTATGATGCTCAGCTTTGCCGTTCTCCAGTCATGTGCCTTGGACAATTTACTTCACTTTTCTGAGGCTTAAGCTCCTCACTATAAAATGGGGACATCCTACTAACAGTTCAGGGTTATTACAAGGCTCAATGACATGACAGATGTATATACCTCAGTGTTAATATTTTCTAAATTGTGGTAAAATACACTTAGCTTTAAATTTACCACTATAGCCATTTTTAAGTGTACAGAATAGTACAGTAAAGTTCAGTACATTCACACTGTAGTGAATGTCTGGGACTCTTCCCATCTTGAAAACTGGACCACTATATTCATTAAATAACAGTTTCCCTTCCCCCTCCCCCGGGGAGAGCTGGGACAGAGAGGAAAGACGGTACAGACACTGGTCTGTGGCAGGCAGGACAGTGTAAGACCTACATGAATGGTCTGTGCTGCAGCTCTGCACACCCCAGCCTGAGTCACGTTCACTGGTGTGGAAGGGGTTGGGTGCTGGGATGTAGGGTTTGGAGAGTGGGCTCAGGAAGAGAACAGCTACTGGCTGCAAACAGACAGACAGATCTGAAGGGACAAGAATAAGGAGTTCCACAATCAGGAACATTTGTGAAAGAAATCTGGGCCACCAGAGAATCAAAATGCCATTGTTGAGTGGTACACAAGAAGTAGGGCCACCACTGTGCCCCCTTCCCCTGTCCCCTGCCTTGGTGGGCACTAGGAGGAGCACCCACCTGAGCAGGCTTCCACTTCCCTCCTACCAATACCTCCTCTGGCCCTGCTGGCCCCAGTGGGCTTGCACACCCTGCCCATTGCTGCCTCCACCCCCACTGGCCTTAGGGGGGCCTCAGGTACAGGTGCTGGGGGAAGAACACAGGCAGAGGTGGGACTGAAACCACAGTTAAGCCCCTGGGGTCATGCAACAAAGGAAGAAGAGCTGGATTCTCTTGCCATGGCTGCAAGAACCATAGATTTACACCACCACTGCTGGCTTCGAAAACTTGGCACCTGCAGAATGTCTGAATGGATGAGTACTCCTGCATCTGAGATGGGTCTAGCTTTAGCAGCCGTGGGCTTTGTGGGCACATACACAGGGGACTGGAGTGGGTTGGAATCTGAGCTTGTCTCCATTAACTCCCACAGTGGATCCAGACACATGATCACTGCAGTCCTGGCATGACTTTGGTGGATCTGCACTGGCGGCTTGGTGAAAACAATGCCTGAGAAAAACTAGGAGCAACTGCCACTATAACCATGGTTTAAGGTGGGGCTGAGAGCAGTTCCAACAATAGTGTAATTTGTGAGTCAGCACAAGAGGTGAAAAATGACGCAACAGAATACCCACACAGGTAAATAGCTCCAAGGAGGAAAACTCGGTGACTTTTCTCCCAGTGGGAATGCTCCAACTCTGCCTCTCTCACACTGCAGATCAGAAACACATCTCAGAGACAGATCTCGGGACCTCTGCTCCAATAACTAGGGAGTAGACTTGCCCCTGACAGGGCAGTAACAACACAGAGAAAGTAGGTGTGGGGAGCTTGGCTCAGTATCCATTGCAAGCTCGGGTCACCACAACATCAGTCATATCTCCTATCAAGGGGATAATGGCCAGCATACACTGAGGAAAGGGGTAGTAGACATTCATACTAAAAACAGTCCTCACATCAAAAAATATAAAACACACAGAGACTACACAGGGACATTCCCATATAAAAAACAGCCTTCCAAGGCAGTGTGAGGGTCAGGAATTGAAAAACCCTCAGAGTATTTGACTTTGAAGGCCACCAGGGCCTGCATGCAGGAGCTCCACAGGGCTGGGAGAAACAGAGACCTCTCTCTTGGAGGTTGCACACAAGGTCTCACATGCACTGGGAATCAGCACAAAGCAGTACCTCTCCATGAACTGGGGCTAGACCTAACTAGGGGTCTGGGAGGTGGGGTTTGGCTGTAGCTCACTGTGAGGGCAAGGACACTGGTGGAGGAAGCCCCAGAGAATATTGATTGGCTTGAGCTCCCCCATAGGCCCCCATTTTGGCACTGAGACCTGGCCCCACCCAACAACCTAGAGGTTCCAAGCTGTAATGCCTCAGGCTAAAGAACCAGCAAGACAGGAACACAGTTCCACCCATCAGCAGACAGGCTGCCTAAAGCCATACTGAGCTAATAGCTACGTCAAAACACATCAGTTTACACAGCCCTGTGCATTAGAGGGACAAGATCCAGCTCCATCTACTAGAGGGCAGGCATCAGTCCCTCCCCCCGGGAAGCCTGCATAAGCTCCTGGAGCAACCTCACCCACTAGGGGGCAGACACCAGAAGCAAGAGGTACTGTGATCCTGCAACATGGAGAAAGGAGACTACAAACAGAAAGGTTGACATAAGACTGTTGCAAATGAAGGAACGTGACAAAACCCCATAAGAACCCCATAAATGAAGTGGAGATAGGAAACCTACCTGAAAAAATTCAGAGTAATGATAGTAAAGATGATCCAAAATCTTGGGGAAAAGCACAGAGACACAGACTGGGAAGTTGTAAGAAATGTTTAACATGAAGCTAAAAGGTTTAAAGAACAAAGAAACAAATGAACAACACAATAATTGGAATGAAGAATACATGAGAAAGAATCAATAGCAGAATAACTGCAGCAGCAGAATGAATAAATAAGCTGGAAGTCAGAGTGATGGAAATCATTGCCATAGTACAAAATAAAAAAAATAATAATAAATGAAGACAGCTTCAGAGACTTCTGGAACAACATTAAATGCACCAGCATTTGCATTATAGGGGTCCCAGAAAAAGAAGTAAAAGAGAAAGGACCTGAGAAAATATTCAAAGAGATTACAGTCAAAAACTTCTTTGATATGGGGAAGGAAATAGTCTCTCAAGTCCCAGGAAGCTCAGAGGGTCCCATACATGATGAATCCAAGGAGGAACATACCAAGACACATATTAATCAAGCTTACAAAAATTAAAGACAAAGCAAAATTATTACGAGCAACAAGAGAAAAACAACAAATAACATACAAGGGAATCCCCATAAGGTTATCAGCTGATTTTTCAGCAGAAATTCTGCAGGCCAGAAGGGAGTGGCACAATATATTTCAAGTGATGAAAGGGAAATATCTACAACCAAGAATACGCTAGCCAGCAAGGGTCTCATTCAGATTTGACGGAGACATAAAAAGATTCAGAGATAAGCAAAAGTTAAGAGAATTCAGCACCACCAAAACATCTTCACAGCAAATGCTAAAGGAACTTCTCTAGGTGGGAAAAAGACCAGCAACTTAAAACAATATTTGTACATATACTGTTATATCAAAACCTCATGGGAATATCAAACCAAAAAAAAAAAAATCTATAGATACATACACACACAAAAGAAAAACCCAACACAACACCAAAGATGTCATCAAATCACAAGAGAGCAACAGCAGAAGGTAAGAAAAAAGACCTAGAAAACAAATCCAAAACAATTAAGAGAATGTCAACAGGAACATATATATTGATAATTACTTTAACTATAAATGGATTAAATGCTCCAACCAAAAGACATAGTCAAACTGAACGCATACATAAACAAGACCTGCATATACTGTCTTCAGATCTAGGGACACACACAGATTGAAAATAAGAGGATGGAAAAAGGTATCCCATACAAATTAAAATCAAAAGAAAGCTGGAGCAGCAATATTTATATCAAACAAAATAGACTGTTATAAGAGATAAGGAAGGACACTACATAATGATCAAGGGATCAATCCAAGAAGAAAGTATTACAGTTGTAAATATATAGGCACCCAACACAACAGCATCACAAATATGAGCCAAATACTAACAGCCATAAAAGGGGAAGTTGACAGAACACAACTATAGTGAGGGATATTAAACTCCACTCACATCAATGGACAGATCATTCAGACAGAAAATCAGTAAGGAAACACAGGCCTTAAATAACACATTAGGCCATGTGAACTTAACATATTTATAGAACTTTCCATCCGGAAGCGGCAGAATACACTTTCTTTTCAAGAGCACATGGAACCTTCCCCAGTATGGATCACATACTGGACCACAAATCAAACCTCATTAAAAGTTAAGAAAACTGAAGTTATATCAAACCTCTTTTCTGACCATAATGATGTGAGATTAGAAATAAATTACAGAAAAAAAACTATAAAGTGAAAAACAACAAATACACATGGAGACTAAACAATATGCTACTAAACAACCAAAGGATTACTGAAGAAATCAAAGAGGAAATAAAAAATAATAATCTTACCTCAGGAAACAAGAAAAACTGCCAATAAACAATCAACCTTATACCTAAAGCAACTAAAGAAAAAGAACAAACAAAACCCTAGGTTAGTAGAAGGAAATAAATCATAAAGATCAGAATAGAAATAAATGAAATAGATACAAAGAAAACACAAAGATCAATGAAATTTAAAAGCTGGTTAATTGAGAAGATAAACAAAATAGATAAAACTTTAGCGAGACTCATGAAGAAAAAAATAGAGAGGACTAAAATCAGTGAAATTAAAAATTTTAAAAGTTACAACTGAAACAAGAGAAGTACAAAAGAATGTAAGAGACAACTACAAGCAATTATATGCCAATAAAATGGAAAACCTAGAAGAAACGGACAAATTCTTAGAAAGGTACAACTTTACAAGAATGAATCAGGAACAAATGGAAAATATGAACGGGCCAATCACAAGTACTGAAATTGAAACTGTGGTTAAATACTTCCAAACAAAAGTCTAGGACCAGGTGGCTTCACAGGTGATTCTATCGAACATTTAGAAATGCTTTCAAACAATTACAGAGAACACTCCCAGGCTCATGCTATGGGACCACCATTACCTTGATCCAAAAGTCAGACAATGATAGCACAAAAGGAGACAATTATAGGTCAATATCACTGATAAACATAGACACAGGAATCCTCAAAACAATGTTAGCAAATAGATGCAGTACATTAAAAGGATCATAAACCATGATCAAGTGGGATTTATCCCAAGAATGTAAGGATTCTTCAATATATGAAAATCAATCAGCATGATATATCATACTAACAAACTGAAGAATAATAACCATATAAATCTTGAGAGATTCAGAAAACACTTTTGACATAATTCAGCATCCATCTATGATTAAAAAAAAAAACTCTCCAAAAGTGGGCATAATAAGGGCCATATACAACATACCCACAGCAAATATCATTCTCAACAGTGAAAAACAACGTTTCTCCTCCATGATTAGGAATAAAACAAGGGTGTCCACTCTTTCCACTTCTATTCAACACATGGAAGTCCTAGCCACAACAATCAGAGAAGTAAAATATATATAATGACTCCAAAATGGAAAAGAAGTAAAACTGTCACTGCAGATGACCTGATACTATACATAGAAAATGCTGGAGATGCCACCAGAAAACTACTAGAGCTCATGAATTTGGTATAGTTGTCCATAGTATAGTAATGAGAATGAAAATTCATCAAATAGGCTCTATGTGGTGGTTACCTATGTACCTGTCACCACTTTTAAAAATCTACAGAGAGTTAATGTGAATGAGAACTAACTACTGATTGTCAAAGTTACAGAACCACTGGATAAAAAGATATACTGATGAAATAAATCAAAGATGATAGAAACAGATGGAGAGATATGCCATGTTCTTTGATTGAAAGAATCAATTTTATCAAAATAAGTACACTATATAAAGCAACCTATAGATTTAATGTAATCCCTATCAGATTACCAATGGGATTACCAAATTACCAAGTTTCTTACAGAATTTCTTACAAATGTCTTACAGGAAATAATTGCATGGTTTGTATGGAAACACAAAAGACTCCAAAGAGCCAAAGCAGTCTTGAGAGAGAAAAACAAAGCTATAGAAATCAAGCTCCTGACTTCAGACTATAATACAAAGTTAAAGTAATCAAAGCAATATGATATTGACACAAAAACAGAAATATAGATCAATGTAACAAGATAGAAAGTCCATAGATAAAACCATGCTCCTATGGTCAATTAATCTATAAGAAAAGAAGCAAGACTATATAATAGAGGAAAGATAGTCTCTTCAATACATGGTGCTGGGAAAACTGGACAGCTACATGTAAAAGAATGAAACTGGAACACTCCCTAACACCATTTACAAAAATAAACTCAAAATGGATTAAAGACCAATATGCAAGTCTAGACACCATAAAACTCTTGGAGGAAAACAGAGGCAGAACATTCTTTGACATAAATTACAGCAAGATCTTTTTTGATCTACCTCCTAGAGTAATAAAAATAAAAACAAAAAGAAACAAATGGGACCTAGTTAAACTTAAAAGCTTTTTCACAGCAAAGCAAACCACAAACAATTGGAAAAACAACCTTCAGAAGGCAAGAAAATATGTGCAAAAAAGTAACCAACAGGGGATTAATCTCCAAAATATACAGTTCATGAAGCTCAATACAAAAACCAAACAACCCAATCAAAAATTTGGTGTAAGATATAAATAAACAGTTCTCCAAAGAAAACATACAGATGATCAAAAAGCACAGGAAAAAGTGCTCAGCATCACTCATTATCAGAGAAATGTAAATCAAAACTAAAACAGCTTCTGCACAACAAAGGAAACTATAAGCAAGGTGAAAAGAAAGCCTTCTGAATGGGAGGAAATAATAGCAGATGAAGCAACTGACAAACAACTAATCTCAAAAATATACAAGCAACTCCTACAGCTCAATTTCAGAAAAATAAACGACCCAATCAAAAAATGGGCCAAAGAACTAAATAGACATTTCTCCAAAGAAGACATACAGATGGCTAACAAACACATGAAAAGATGATCAACATCACTCATTATCAGAGAAATGCAAATCAAAACCATAATGAGGTACCATTTCACACCAGTCAGAACGGCTGTGATCCAAAAGTCAACAAGCAATAAATGCTGGAGAGGGTGTGGAGAAAATGGAACCCTCTTACACGCTTGGTGGGAATGCAAACTAGTACAGCCGCTATGGAGAACAGTGTGGAGATTCCTTAAAAAACCAGAAATAGAACTGCCTTATGACCCAGCAGTCCCTCTGCTGGGCATACACACTGAGGAAACCAGAATTGAAAGAGACACGTGTACCCCAATGTTCATTGCGGCACTGTTTGTAATAGCCAGGACATGGAAGCAACCTAGATGTCCATCAGCAGACGAATAGATAAGAAAGCTGTGGTACATATACACAATGGAGTATTACTCAGCCATTAAAAAGAATACATTTGAATCAGTTCTAATGAGGTGGATGAAACTGGAACCTATTATACAGAGTGAAGTAAGCCAGAAAGAAAAACACCAATACAGAATACTAATGCATATATATGGAATTTAGAAAGATGGTAACGATAACCCTGTATGCAAGACGCAAGAGAGACACAGATGTATAGAATAGTCTTTTGGACTCTGTGGGAGAGGGAAAGGGTGGGATGATTTGGGAGATGGCATTGAAACATGTATAATATCATACATGAAAAGAGTCACCAGTCCAGGTTCAATGCATGATACTGGATGCTTGGGGCTGGTGCACTGAGACGACCCAGAGGGATGGTACAGGGAGGGAGGAGGGAGGGGGGTTCAGGATGGGGAACACGTGTATACCTGTGGCGGATTCATGTTGATGTATGGCAAAACCAATACAATATTGTAAAGTAATTAACCTCCAATTAAAATAAATAAATTTATATTAAAAAAAAAAACTAAAATGGGTATGACCTCACACCAGTAAAAATGGCCATCATTAAAAAATGTACAGACAATAAATAGAAGCTGTATGTGTGGAGAAAAAGAAACCCTTCTACACTATTGGTGGGGATGTAAATTGGTAGACCCCTATGGAGAACAGTATGTAGGTTCTTTAAACAACTAATGATAGAAATACCATATTACCCAGAAATCCCACTCCTGGGCATATATCTGGAGAAAACCATAATTCAAAAAGATGCATGCATGCCAAAGTTCACTGAAGCACCATTTACAATAGATGATAAGATATGGAAGCAATCTTAATGTCCAATGACCTGAATAAAGAAAATGTGGCACATATATATATATGGAATATTACTCAACTATAAAAAAGAACAAAATAATGCAATTTTCAGAAACATGGATGGACCTAGAGCTTATCATACTGAGCAAAGTCAGACGGAAAAGAACAAATATTGTATGATACCATTTACACATGGAAACTTAAAAAATGGTAAAATGAACTTATTTACAAAATACAGTCATAGTTGTAGAAAACAATCTTATGTTTACTAGGGGGAAAACAGGGAGATGGCTAAATTAGGAGACTGGGAGCTTCCTGGTGCTCAGTGGTGAGGAATCTGCCTGCTGATGCAGGAGACACAAGTTTGATTCCTGGTTTGGGATTATCCACATGTCATGGAGCAACTAAGTCTGTGGACTACAACTACTGAGCCTGTGCTCTGGAGCCCAGGAGCCACAGCTACTGAACCCTTTGTCCAGCTACTGACGTCCACATGCCCTGGACTTCATGCTCCACAACGAGAAGCCACGGCAATGAGAAGCCTGCACACCACACCTAGAGAGGAGCCCCTGCTCTCCACAACTTACAGAGAACACCGTGCAGCAACAAAGACCCAGCACAGCCAAGAATAAATAAATTAAATTTTTTTTTTTAATTTGGAGATTGAAATTGACATATACACACTGCTGCTGCTGCTGCTGCTAAGTCGCTTCAGTCATGTCCGACTCTGTGCGACCCCATAGACAGAAGCCCACTAGGCTTACCCCGTCCCTGGGACTCTCCAGGCAAGAACACTGGAGTGGGTTGCCATTTCCTTCTCCAATGCATGAAAGTGAAAAGTGAAAGTGAAGTCACTCAGTCATGTCCGACTCTTAGCGACCCCATGGACTGCAGCCCACCAGGCTTCTCCATCCATGGGATTTTCCAGGCAAGAGTACTGGAGTGGGGTGCCATTGCCTTCTCCAATACACACTACTATATATAAAATAAACAACTTATAGGGAACTACTGTATAGCACAGGGAATTGTACTCAATACTCAGTAATGGCCTATATGGGGAAAGACTCTAAAAAAGAATAGGTATAACTGACATTGCTGATTCACTTTTTTGTGTTAGCAGAAACTAAACACAACACTGTAAATTAATTATACTCTAATAAAATTTTTTGAAAAGAATTAAGATTTAAGAAAGACATTAATAGTGAAAGAAATTGAAAAAGACACAAATAAATGGAAAGAATTCCAAAAAAATCGACAGATTCAATGTAATCCCTATAAAAAATGTCAACAAACTCTAAAGATTGTATAGAACCATAAAAGGCCCAAAATAGCTAAAGTAAACTTGAGAACATGCTTCAGCAGTATGTGAACTGTGAACTTCCAGATGTTCAAGCTGGTTTTAGGAAAGGCAGAGGAAGTTCTGTGGGAGAGGGAGAGGGTGGGATGATTTGGGAGAGTGGCAGTGTAACATGTATGATATCATAAGTGAAACGAATCAGTGGTCTAGGTTTGATGCAGGATTCAGGATGCTTGGGACTGATGCACAGGGATAGTCCAGAGAGATGGTGTGGGGCAGGAGGGGGGAGGTGGGGTCGGGATTGGGAGTTCATGTACACTCGTGGTTGATTCATGTCAATGTAAAGCAAAATGAATACAGTATTGTAAAGCAAAACAAATTAAAACATAAAAATTAATTAGAAAAATAAAATAAATAAAATAAATATGTTCATCCTTTGTGAGAAATTTTCTTTAATTATTTTATACTTTTTCCCTCTCATTTTCTGTTCTATCTCAATTAATGATGAAGTAGGTAGTCTTATTTAATATTTAAAATACTTATGATATTTATCTTCTATTATGTATATATGCAGTTTTGTTTTGCTTTAAGGTTTTTCTCGTTTATCTTAAAAATCCTCTTTTGACATTTATATTTCTGCTTTCACGTTTAAGATCTTCAGAAGTTTCTAATGTATGCATATTTCTAATATTTCTTATTTTCTGAATATTTATATAAAATTTGATTCTTGTTTTATTAAGAAAATATATTCTAGTATATCTCTAAAGAGATATTACAAGTTATCACACTGAATTTTTCTATTGTTCTCCTTGATTTCTCATTTCTATGGCAATAATTGTAGTATAATTTTATATAGAAATAAAGGAAAAATTTTCAACCTTATTTTGCTTTCATGGTTGATAAGTATGTATTTTTGAGTATTTATATTTGAGATGCATAAAACATGTGATATTAACCAGTTGTTTTTATAGTTATAGAAAAAACATGAATTTTGATTAATTTATTTGTATAATTTATATTTAAAACATAAAGTATACACTATAAATATAATTGATTTTGCTTTATTATCAATTATTTTAACTGATATGAGAAAGCTTCGACTCTGAATAGACAATGGTAAGCAAATTCCCCTTATATCTAATAATGAATTGTCAGCACTGCTTGTGTTCTATGTATCTGAATCTATTACTCCTCCACCTATATGCATCTGGTGTTGACATTCCTGGAAGCATTTGAATTGTATTACCTCTCATTCAGTATTTTGCTACCATGCCTAGTGAGTCAGCTCTGTGGGCAGTTCCAATATTCCTGGAAGTCACTTCTGTAGCAGGGCATCTAGCAGTAATTTAATACTGAAAAAATATTTCCATAAACCACACAATATAACCTCTCTAAACTTACACTAAATGTATTTCGAAATTGTTTTCTTTGTATTTAGATGGAAGAAATGCCTGTGGATCCTTCAGTTCAGTTCAGTTCAGTTCAGTCACTCAGTTGTGTCTGACTCTTTGTGACCCCAGGAATCACAGCACACCAGGCCTCCCTGTCCGTCACCAACTCCTGGAGTTCAGTCTAACCCATGTCCATCGAGTTGGTGATGCCATCCAGCCATCTCATCCTTTGTAGTCCCCTTCTCCTCCTGCCCCCAATCCCTCCCAGCGTCAGGGTCTTTTCCAATGAGTCAACTCTGCATGAGGTGACCAAAGTATTGGAGTTTCAGCTTCAGCATCAGTGCTTCCAATGAACACTCAGGACTGATCTCCTTTAGGATGGACTGGTTGGCTCTCCTTGCAGTCCAAGGGACTCTAAAGAGTCTTCTCCAACACCACAGTTCAAAAGCATCAATTCTTCAGCGCTCAGCTTTCTTCACAGTCCAACTTTCACTTCCATACATGACCACTGGAAAAACCATAGCCTTGACAAGACGGACCTTAGTCAGCAAAGTAATGTCTCTGGTTTTGAATATGCTATCTAGGTTGGTCATAACTTTTCTTCCAAAGAGTAAGTGTTTTTTAATTTCATGGCTGCAATCACCATCTGCAGTGGTTTTGGAGCTCCCAGAAAATAAAGTCTGACACTGTTTCCACTGTTTCCCCATCTATTTCCCATGAAGTGATGGGACTAGATGCCAAGATCTTAAATACTACCTAATAGGAGGGAACCTAGATGAAAGTGAGTCAAAGTGAAAGGAGAAAATAATCTTCCCTGATTTCAGGCTATATATTTAATGCTGAAAAACTTGCCAAAATATCTGTCCATGTGAACACATTGCTGAGTTCCTCTCAAGGCTTTGGAAAGGAGCCATGCAAGTGAAGGTCCCTTAACATTAAGCTTTATAAGCTTCATAACAAATTACTTCCGCGACAAATGTGCTTTGGATATGCATCCAAGAAACTGATTGGAAGTATAGATTTTGCCTATGAAATGGATCAGGATTGGACATTAAATATATCAGCTTCTAGTCAACCCTGTACCTAAATCTGAAAATTCACTCTGTTATGCAGCCCAGATTGAATCCAGCTAAATTATCCAATACAGCCTATTAGGAGAAGCAATGAGATAAATCTTCAGTATTACAGAGATCCTTTAAACTTGAATGCTAACCAATTCCTATTGTGGAATATACAAGAAAGGAAAAAAAGATAAACTTTAAAAATTAAACCCACTGCAATTGAAGTACAAATAAATTCCCCTGAAATTAAATTCTGAATTATATTACTTGATGTTTAAAAATTGAACAAAAAATAATAATAATAAAATAAAGGCTGAGTGCTATCTTTCCCAATTTCCATTTCTATTTAATCTCACTTAAAAGGGATTCAAATCCTCAGGCAGAAGTTGATTGCTTCTAGATGTGTAACTTGGACTGTCTATCACCAAAAAGGGCAACTAATTCAATGAACCCAGTACTGTGGTAAACCAAGGAATCATCTTTTACAAACTTTGCTTTCAAATAGTAGAAACAGTTCACAGGATCTTATTTAGCATTGGCATTTTATGCAACCCATTCAGAAAAAATAAAATTCTTTGTTCTTGGAGCAGGCTTTCATAGTAAACTTATGTTCTCAGAACTCAATACTTATAGTTGCCAAAATGTGAAGTAATGATTCAGTCATATAAAAGTATAAAAAGACAGATGAAAAAATGTAAGTTTCAGCCTCAGCAGATTATTAACCAATGTGTACCAGTGGTGAGAGTCCATGACTTTAGATTCAGCTCTGTGTAGAACATTCTTCAGTTCAGTTCAGTTGCTCAGTCGTGTCCGAATCTTTGCAACACCATGAATCACAGCATGCCAAGCCTCCCTCTCCATCATCAACTCCCGGAGTCTACCTAAACCCAAGTCCATCGAGTCGGTGATGTCATACAAACATCTCATCCTCTGTCGTTCCTCTCAGCATCAGGGTCTTTTCAAATGAGTCAGCTCTTCACATCAAGTGGCCAAACTATTGGAGTTTCAGCTTCAGCATCAGTCTTTCCGATGAACATCCAGGACTGATCTCCTTTAGGATGGACTGGTTGGATCTCCTTGCAGTCCAAGGGACTCAAGAATCTTCTCCACCACCGCACTTCAAAATCATCAATTCTTCAGTGCTCAGGTTTCTTTATAGTCCAACTCTCACATCCATACGTGACCACTGGAAAAACCATAGCCTTTGAGAGGTATTTTGTGTTTTTGTGTTTACTATATCATTTTAGGAAAGTGTAGAATCATGTGAGGAATATACCTATAAAAACCACCTTAAGAGTTAGAGAGTGATTTTCTAATTGCTGGTATATTTTTACAAATGTTGACTGTATTATTGATTGCAACCCCAGGTCCCAGGCCTCACTGCAGTTGAGCTTTCTTCCCATAGAGCCTATTTAATATTCATCATGCATTTTCCCTATGAGGTCCATATGTTTGGCACTCCAGTGCTGATTTTCCATTGTTTTTGTTAGAAGGATTTAGTGACAGAGCAGCTACACTCTGCTCTGAGAAGACATTCTTACTAGTGTGCCACAGTGGCTATTTCTACTACCTTTGCCATAGGATGACTTGGGCTGATGACAATTATCTTTTGGAAGATGTAATTAATTTTCAGAAGTTGATGTAGGGCTGATTACCAGGCTTAACACCAAGAACTTGTACCATTTTGTAGCTCACATGAAAATCAGTGGATTTGTAATTTAAAAAAATATTAAATATAAATTTGCACATTCATATTTGAAGTATCTAATCTTATCACTACCTAGGCTTCCCAGGTAGCTCAGATGGTAAATATCTACCCACAGTAGAGAAGACTCAGGTTTGATTCCTGGGTCAGGAAGATCCCATAAAGAAGGGAATGGTAACCCACTCCAGTATTCCTGCCTGAAGAATTCCATGAACAGGGGAGCCTGGCAGGCTACAGTCCCTGGGTTGCAAAGAGTTGGACATTACTGACCAACTAACATACACAATCTTATCTCAACCTAGACTAAAATCCTTAGGAATAATACAAGTTGTCTCTTCTAACAATGAGGAGAAAAAGTATTCTTATTGATAGTTTCTCTTTCTAGTTAATCACTTATAAAAGTCTCCTCTCCTATCCTGGAGAGAAGTGAGAATAATTGTGCAGAAATGCAGTGCTATTCTAGCCAAACACTCCACTGCTAAAGGATGGTGAAGAAATAAAAAGTTCTCCTATGAATTTTCCTTTAATCCCTGGTAACTTATTCCATATTAATATTTAAGAAGGCATCCAAATGTTGAGTGGATGCTTTGTGATACTGATGTTTCTTTGCTAGTGTGTCTCAATCATTTTATTGTAGGATAACACAAATTATCTGATTTTGGTGTGGGAGTTATATTCTTAGGTCAATCCATTGCTTCAGAATGTATACTTTCAGTTTCCTGTCTTGAGTATAATTTTCTATGTCATTATTCTGGTATATAAGAAGGAAAATTAAAATGCAGGATATTGGGACTTCCCTGGTGGCTCAGTGAAGAAGAATCTGCATGCCAATGCAGGGGACACAGGTTTAATCCCTGGTCCAAGAAGATTCCACATGGCTTGGAGCAAGTAAGCCCATGCACCACAACTACTGAGCACATGGTGCTGCAACTACCAAAGCCTGTGTGCCTAGATCCCTGCTCCACAAGAGAAACTGCTGCAATGAGAAGCCTGTGCACCACAATGAAGAGTACCCCTTCCTCACTGCAGCTAAGGAAGACCTGAATAAGTCAACAAAGACCTAGTGTGGCCAAAATAAATTAAAATAAAGAAATAAAATTATTTTTTTAAATGTAGGTTATCATTATTCAGAAAGGAATACCATGTTCCAGTCTCATGCCCTAATGTCATTCTTGATGATGACATGTGTGTTCAAGTCTGAAATTTCTCTAATCTAAATAAAATGCAAAAATTCCTAACCTTGTCAGAAGAGAGGTAGGAGTTTGAGTTCATGGATAAAGAATAATGTTTTGAACATGTACTTGTAAAGTTTCTTTTATAGTAAAATTGTATAGTGAATCCTATTTTTTTCAGCCTCCTTACATCCATAACTTCTGCCTTCAGAAGTACTGGTGCCTCCAAATGTGGAGGCTTTGAGGCTTCTATAGAGAATCTTCTTGCATGTTATTGACGCCTGCCTTACAGAATGTTGAACTTGATCACTTCATGCTGTATTGTCAATTATTACACATCTGTTTACTTTCCAATTTTTATATTTTATAGTTTTTATAGTTTCCAACTTTTATAGAACTACAAAATTCATTACACCTCCATCATATTCTGTTCTGTTTGTACTTATACCTCTGTTCTTCAGTTCAGTTGATCAGTTGTGTTTGACTCTTTGCAACCCCATGGACGGCAGTACAGCAGGTTTCCCTATCCTTCACCAACTCCCAGAGTTTACTCAAACTCATGTCCATCGAGTCAGTGATGCCATCAAACCATCTCATCCTCTGTTGTCCCCTTTTCCTCCTGCCTTCAATCTTTCCCAGCATCAGGGCCTTTTCCAATGAGTCAGTTCTTTGTATCATGTGGCCAAAGTATTGGAGTTTCATTTTTAGCATCAGTCCTTCCAATGAATATTCAGGACCTCTGGTCTTATTACAATAAGACCTCTGTTCTTACACAATAAGAACCTCTGTTCTTATTCTATCAGAGTTATTTTTAAATGTTTGTGTGTGTGCGTGTGTGTGTGTGTGTGAGAGAGAGAGAGAGAGAGAGAGAGAGAGGAGGCAAACTAAATGCTTTCTTTCATTCAAACTACTATGGGCATTATGGCTACATTGTGTCTTCCCAAAGTGTATAGTTCAGAGCCCTAACCCCAGTGTGACTGTATTTGGAGATAAGACTGTTAAGATAGAAGTTAAGTTTAAATGAAATCATAAGGTGAGACTCTAGTCCAACAGGACTGATGTTTTAATTAAAAAAGAGGTAGACAGAGACAAGGCTGTCTACAAAGTGCAGACCTTATCAAAAATTGTATAAAAAGCCAATGCTGCTGGCACTCTGATCTTGGATTTGTGGCCTTAGAGCTGTAAGAAGATAAATTTCTCTTGTGTAAACCACCCAGTATGTGGTATTTCATTTTGACAACCCTAGCAAAGTAATACAATTACTCATTAGATATAATGCAATTTATTAATAAACTAAGCATCTCACTACAATTCTTCTCAGTCATAATTGAGGGATTCCTCCATCTCATTCAGCATAATGTAACTAATTTAAGATAGAAGAGGCACTTTATAAAGGATCTTGAGGATATTATCAACATGAATCATTTCTTTATGATTATTTATGACATCTGCATCGTCACTTGAGAGCACACTGCCTAGTGGTTTTAGTATTTACAGATCTTTGACAAAGCAGACTTAAAACTTATAGCTTAACCTTCTAAAGTTTATTGAGTAGGCATCCTCCTCAGATGTTCTACTCCATTCCAGAAAGTTTATAGCTTTCTTCCAGAAATCATCAGGCCTCTTAACATATTCAGTGATGGGATTCTGACCCTTCTTTAACATTTTACCTCTTTTGCTCCCCTCCCTCAAAGTTATTCAACACTTGCTAATGTCAGCTTGTGTCAGGTAAAACAATACCAGAAAAATGGTTGGATCAGAGGTTGCAAATTGAAAGCATATAATTTGAATTCCTTTTGCAGATTTTATTTCATAAGTATTTTATGTAGACCAACACAGAATTTTACTAAATGAATCAAGTTTTAAAATCACAGATTTTTGTACTCCATTGAGAAATGTTTAGATCTAGCAATGTGGAACTAGTAATATATCTATTGGGGATAAGTATACTGCCAACTTTCATGTGAACTACAAGTATTTCCTTCATACAAAAATTGTGCATATACTTAGTCTGCTTCAATGACACACCCACAAGTGTTCATCTTTATATACCTCTGGGTTTGCAAAGTAAAATTTTTTATCAAAAAATTAAGATGTAGCAGGGCTACCACAGAGCTGCACAGATAGTGCAGATAATAAAATACACTAGATGATGTAACACACTGAGATTATTAAGTGAATGACACTGCCTAGGTCACAATCATATATAAAGAACATTTACATTATTCATGAGAATAAAATATCTAAACATATTAAAGTGAAGAAGTGAAGTCACTCAGTCATGTCTGACTCTTTGTGACCCCATGGACGGTAGACTACCATTCTCCTCCATCCATGGGATTTTCCAGGCAAGAGTACTGGAGTGGGTTGCCATTTCCTTCTCCAGGGGATCTTCCCAACCCAAGTATCGAACCTGGATCTCCTGCATTGTAGGCAGAGGCTTTACTATCGGAGCCACCAGGGAAGTCCAAACATATTAAAACATCTATAAAATTTCATGAAGTAATTATGTAATTATCTAGACACAGAAGTAGTATAAATAAAACATTGGAAAATTTTGATAGCTTATTGCATGCTTCTATGTTCTCGCAGAAGGTAAAAAATCTGTTCAATTCCTGGGTCGGGAAGATCCTCTGGAGAAGAGACTGGCTACCTACTCCAGTACTGTCTCCTGAAGAGTTCCATGGACATAGGAGCCTGGTGGGCTGTAACTGAGACACCAACCCTTTCACTTCATGCAGTGAAGAGTACAGGGCAGAGAGCTAGGAGTTCATATTCCTAATCTCCCTAGGATATCATTCTTATCTATCAAAGAAAGATTAAATTAATGATTATTAAAAGCTCGATTTATGTTTAGATTATTTGATTATAATAAGTAGGACAAACTCAATTTCTAAATCCCAAAGAATGTTGCATTGGTGAATGAATACTCTTTTATGGTTGTTTTTAAAAGATGTTAGCAGAGGGATTTTGTGCTCAGAGCAATCTTATACTGACTTATTTTACTTGTATACTCAGTTGTGATAGAAAACTCTTTGGTTTGTTTGTTTTTTTTCCTGGAAGCAACTGCGGATTTAATTTTCCTTTAAGCAGCAAAGTAATAACGCACTCTCCTTCACCCCACAGCTTGAACTGATTGAGAGTTTTAATGGGGAAAACATCAGTGCAGGTAGGGAAAACTCAGGAGGCTCTAGAAAAGGAGCCCTAAATTTAAGTAAGAGAGACATAACAGTGGTATGACTCCTACTGTTTGACTTCCAGGGAAAAACCACTCTATCCAACCATTCTCACTTCTCCCTCCCACCTTTTATTTTCAATCTTGCTTTCATTTCCCTGAATCCTTATCCATTCAACACTCAGGTGACCATAAATAGCCACTCAATGCCTTCCCTCCATCTAAGCCTCTCTGCTTCAGATTCATTCCTAATCTCTCTGCTTCAGATTCATTCCTAATCTCTTCTTAAAAGCAGATTCTAAATGCATTCCTTGAGAGAACATTGCATTTCTAAGAGTTCTCACAAGTAAATGAAAATCATTATTATCCAACATGCTAAAGGGCAATTAAAACACATTTTGATGCACTGTATTTGACAATCTCCATTAAATTTAACAATAATGAGTACACATTACAGAATATTGAGCAATAGAAAAAGAAGATAAAAAGCACTAGGTTAAAGAAAAAAGGCTAAGGATAAAGAAGATAAAATGTTGATAAGAAAAGACATCCTTTTCATGAGATATCAATAATATCTCTGTGTTTGGACTATATGTTCTAGTGTAACTAAAAGAAATAAAACCATACATGGATTCTATTCAAGAACCATGAGTTCAGGGAAGCATTAAACTGAAGGGGAAAGAATAACATATTATTCCAAAATATGTCTCTTTGGTATAATAATTATTTTACACAGATTATTTTTAAGAAGATCTAAAGACAAGTACAAGTCACCCTTTTTTAACAGTCATTTACATGTAGAAGACTTATATCTCCTTTGTAAGGCTGTTTGTCTCTCAGAAAGCTGGTTAGGACACAACATTTAGAACCAGAAGTGGAACTGCATCATATCTGGCTGGATGACTCAAGCTGAAATCAAGATTTCCAGGAGAAATATCAAAAACCTCAGATATGCAGATGATGCCACTCTAATGGTAGAAAGTAAAAAGGAATTAAAGAGCTTCTAGATGAGGGTGAAAGAGGAGAGTGTAAAAGCTAGCTTGAAACTCAACATTCAAAAAAATAAAATCATGACATCCAGTCTCATCATTTCATGAAATATAGAAGAGAGAAAAATGGAAACACTGACAGATTTTATTTTCTTAGGCTCCAAAATCACTGTAGATTGTGACTGCTGCCATGAAATTAAAAGACACTTGCTTTCCAGAAGAAAAAAATATGACAAATTTAGATAGCATATTAAAAAGCAGAGACATCAATCACTTTGCTGACAAAGTTCCATATAGTCAAAGCTATGTTTTTTCCAGTAACATGTATGGGTGTAAAAGTTGGACCATAAAGAAGACAGCACCAAAGAATTGATGCTTTTGAATTGTGGTGCTGGAGGAGACTATTGAGAGTCTTGAGTTGATATTTAAGGTAGTCACTTGGACCATTTCTGCGAGATACTCAGTTTTACTGTCTTCCATGGATACAGGAGGAGAAGGCAATGGCAACCCACTCCAGTACTATTGCCTGGATGGAAGAGCCTGGTAGGCTGCAGTCCATGGGGTTGCTAAGAATCAGACACGACTTAGAGACTTCACTTTCACTTTCATGCATTGGAAAAGGAAATGGAAACCCACTCCAGTATTCTTGCCTAGAGAATCCCAGGGACAGAGAAACCTGGTGAGCTGCCATCTCGAAGGATGCAGAGTTGGACCCGGCTGACACCACTTAGCAGCAGCAGCAGTAGCAGTAGCATGTATACAGGAGGTACTCATGTTATTAGATTTCTATGTGTTTTATCCCATTAATCTGTCTTTTATTATACAGTAATTTCAGCCAAGAACTTGGAGGGTAAAAGGAAAATTATATTCTTTCTTCACAGAATTCAGTTTCAGTCCAGTTCAGTTCAGTCACTCAGTCGTGTCTGACTCTTTGTGACCCCATGAATCGCAGCACGCCAGGCCTCCCTGTCCATCACCAACTCTCAGAATTCACTCAGACTCATGTCCATCGAGTCAGTGATGCCATCCAGCCATCTCATCCTTGGTCGTCCTCTTCTCCTCCTGCCCCCAATTCCTCCCAGCATCAAAGTCTTTTCCAAAGAGTCAACTCTTCGCATGAGGTGGCCAAAGTACTGGAGTTTCCTCATTAGCATCATGCCTTCCAAAGAAATCCCAGGGTTGATCTCCTTCAAAATGGACTGGTTGCATCACCTTGCAGTCCAAGGGACTCTCAAGAGTCTTCTTCAACACCACAGTTCAAAAGCATCAATTCTTTGGCGCTCAGCCTTCTTCACAGTCCAACTCTCACATCCATACGTAACTACTGGAAAAACCATAGCCTTGACTCAGTTCAGTTCAGTTAAGTTCAGTCGCTCAGTCGTGTCTGACTCTTTGCAACCCCAAGAATCACAGCACACCAGGCTTCCCTGTCCATCACCAACTCCCGGAGTTCACCCAGTCGCATGCCCATGGAGTCAGTGACGCCATTCAGCCATCTCATCCTCGGTCGTCCCCTTCTCCTCCTGCCCCCAATCCCTCCCAACATCAGAGTCTTTTCCAATGAGTCAACTCTTCGCATGAGGTGGCCAAAGTACTGAAGCTTCAGCTTCAGCATCATTCCTTCCAAAGAAATCCCAGGGTTGATCTCATTCAGAATGGACTGGTTGGATCTCCTTGCAGTCCAAGGGACTCTCAAG
>SJXQ01009133.1:219157-292908 GCA_006408695.1 Aepyceros melampus
GGATTTCTTTGGAAGGAATGATGCTAAAGCTGAAGCTCCAGTACTTTGGCCACCTCATGTGAAGAGTTGACTCATTGGAAAAGACCCTGATACTGGGAGGGATTGGGGGCAGGAGGAGAAGGGGACGACATAGGATGAGGTGGCTGGATGGCATCACCGACTCAATGGACGTGAGTCTGAGTGAACTCTGGGAGCTGGTGATGGACAGGGAGGCCTGTGTGCTGCGATTTATGGGGTCGCAAAGAGTCGGACACGACTGAGCGACTGAACTAAACTGATCCTCTAAAAGGATTTAAGTAACTCTGTAATCCCTTGAGAGCGTCCTAGGTGGTTCAGTGGTAAAGAATCAGCCTGCCGGTTCTTTGACAAAGGGAGCAGATGATCTAACCAGTTTAGATGTTGCTGTAAAAGCATTTTTAAGATATGATTAACATTTAAATCAGTAAGCTTAAAGAAAAGTAGAGTACCCTCCACAGTGTGGGTAGGCCTTATTCAGTCAAAGACCTTAAGAATTAAAACTAAGATTTCCCAAAGTAGAAAAAATCTGGCTCATCGCTGTAATCTAGAAACCCTGCTTCTGTTTCCAGTTTGCAGAACTATCCTGCAGATTTTGGACTCAAGACAGCAATGTCAGCTCTTCCTCAGATCTCCAGCCTGCTGGTTTGCCTCACAGATTTTGAACTTCCCAGTCCCCACAACAATCTCCTGACTCAGTTCCTCTAGTATATATATTTATACACAGATATTCATATGTATGTGTATTATATATATGATAGACTAATTCAGTTCATTTCAGTTCAGTCGCTCAGTCGTGTCCGACTATTTGCAACCCCATGAATCGCAGCATGCCAGGCCTCCCTGTCCCATCACCCACTCTCGGAGTTCACTCAAATGCACGTCCATCGAGTCGGTGATGCTATCCAGCCATCTCATCCTATCAAAAATAGAAATTAATATAATTACCTCTCCCTAACCCAAATGATAGAATTCCTTAAAATCACTGAGCACAGAGCTAAAATCCTAAAAATAACCTTGCTTCATTTGCTAAATTAGCAGTTTCTCTCTCCATTAGTCATTTGGAGACCTGAGTTTGATATCTTTTATTATATTTTTACAGGTATAAGTGCTGATAAAAGTTTCCAAGAAACAAGCAATATCCTTCCATTTCTAAAACTCTGATGGAGAAGAGAAACTAAAGCCAGAAGCTACTTCTTCAGAGAGATACAACTGCTGAATCTTTCATTTGGAGACCTGAGTTTGATATCTTTTATTATATTTTTACAGGTATAAGTGCTGATAAAAGTTTCCAAGAAACAAGCAATATCCTTCCATTTCTAAAACTCTGATGGAGAAGAGAAACTAAAGCCAGAAGCTACTTCTTCAGAGAGATACAACTGCTGAATCTTTGACAATACTAATCATGGTGGAAAAAGTAAATATGAATAAACAATATTAAGAATGGAAACCACAATGTAATTGCAAAGTCAAGAAAAAATAAAGGTAATAAGATTGAAACAATGATTGTATGCTAATATATTTGAATATAGATAAGATGAGAAAATCCACAGGAAGCAATCAACAGATTATGGCAGAGAGTACCATTTTTCCTACAGTATTTGTTATCTTGTCCTTCCATCTCATTAGAACATTTTTTTTAAGTGAGTACATAGCCCAGTGAAATATAAACCACATTATTCAGCATCCCTTGTAGTCCTATAGACAGATGAGACAATTAAATATAAGGGTTAATGATGGTCCTACTCCAAAGAAATATCCACAGAAAGAGGATGTGTTCTCTTTACTTTGGTTCAGGTACTTTTATGAACTACATGGAAAAACAATACAATTGAAGAGATAACTGGTGATTGTGGAATGGACTTCCTGCCTTAGTGAGAGAGAGAAAAAAAGACTGTCATCCTGTTTAAGCCATGACTACCAGGAGTTTGCAGTAACCTGCACCTAAACCTAATCCTAGAAAAAACAAAATTGATGAACTGGATTTCATCAAAATTAAAAACTTCTTATCAACAATACCATTAAGAAAATAATGGAAAAGACTTCAATCAGAAGAAAATATTTGCAATATATACATCTGACAAAGGGTTTGCATCCAGAATATATAAATAACTTTTACAACTCAATAAAAAATTTTATTTATTTATTTTTTAAATGTAAAAGAACCTAAGTTTATTTTTCTATTTTTTCCTTTTCTTTCTTTCTTTCTTTAACTAATTTATTTATTTTTACTTTACAATACTGTATTGGTTGTGCCATACATTGACATGAATCCGCCACAGGTGTACATGAGTTCCCAACCCTGAATCCCCCTCCCACCACCCTCCCCATATCAATNTGGAGAAGACTCTTGAGAGTCCCTTGGACTGCAAGGAGATCCAACCAGTCCATCCTAAAGGAGATCAGTCCTGGGTGCTCATTGGAAGGACTGATTTTGAAGCTGAAACTCCAATACTTTGGCCACCTGATGCGAAGAACCAACTCATTGGAAAAGACCCCGATGCTGGGAAGGATTGAGAAGGAAGAAAAGGGGGCAATAGAGGATGAGATGGTTGGATGGCATCACTGACCCAACGAACATGGGTTTGGGTAGACTCTGGGAGTCAGTGATGGACAGGGAGGCCTGGCATGCTATGGTTCATGGGGTTTCAAAGAGTCAGACATGACTGAGTGACTGAACTGAACTGAAACTTGAGAAATAACAACAAAGCTGGAGTATCATACTTCCTAATTTTAAACAACATTACAAAGCTACAGTAGTCAAAGCAGTATGGTCCTGGCATAAGAACATAGATTTCAATCAGCAGAACAGAACAGAGAGCCCAGAAGTAAATCCACACATACAGTCAATTAATTTACAACAAACATACCTAGAATATACAACAGGGAAAGAACACTCTCTTCAATAAATGGTTTTGGGAAAACTGGACAACCATAGGCAAAAGAATGAAATCAAACTACTATCTTACACCATACACAAAAATCAAGTCAAAATGGATTAACAACTTGAATATAAGACCTGAAACCACAAAACTCACAGAAGAAAAAATAGGTGGTAGGCTCCTTGATATCAGTCTTGGTTACAGCCCTTTTGGATCTGACACCAAAAGCAAAGGCAAATGGTACTACATCAAACTAAAAAGCTTCTGCACAGCCAAGGAAATAATAACAAAATGAAAGACAATGAACTGAATGGAAACACTTGCAAATTATATACTTGAGGGTTTGATACCCAGAATATATAAAAACTCATACAACTGTCATATAACAGAGAAACCTATTTTTAAATGGGTAACAGATCTGAATAGATCTTTTTCCGAAGAAGACATACAGATGGCCAACAGGTACATGAAAAGGTGCTGAACATTATTATTAACAGGAAAATGCAAATCAAAACCACAAGGATATATTACCTCAGCTGTTAGGATGGCTATTATCTGAAAGATAGGAAATAACAAGTGGTAGAATAGATGTGGAGAAAAGGGAACCCTGTGT
Source organism: Aepyceros melampus (assembly GCA_006408695.1). Classification (NCBI taxonomy): domain Eukaryota; kingdom Metazoa; phylum Chordata; class Mammalia; order Artiodactyla; family Bovidae; genus Aepyceros; species Aepyceros melampus. The sequence goes on from SJXQ01009133.1 coordinate 222,668, forward strand.
ACTGTTGATGGGAATGTTAGTTGGTACAGCCACTATGGAAAACAGTATGGAGATACCTCAAAAAATTAAAACTAGAACCACCATATGGTCTCCAGCAATTTCACTTCTGATTATTTCTCTAATGAAAAGGAAAACAATCCCTCAAAAAGACATGTACCTCCATGCTCACTGTAGGATTATTTACAATAGCTAACATATGGAAACAACCTAAATGCCTGTTGACAGATGAATGGATAAACAAAATGTTACATACACATATACAATGGAGTATTATTCAGCCATAGAAGGAGAAAATAATAACACTTTTGACAATGCTGATAGTCCTTAAGGGTATTATGCTAAGTGAAATAAGTCAAACAGAGAAAGAAAATACTGTATGATCTCAATGTGGAATCTAAAAACAAAACAAACACTCCATCCAGTTTGCAGATACAGAGAACAAATTGGTGGTTGCCAGAGGTGGGGGCTGGGAGATACGAGCAATGGGTGAAGAAAGTCAAAAGGTACAAACATCCAGTTATAGAGTAAATAAGGCATGGGTATGTAATGTACCACATAGTGATTACAATTAATAACACTGTACTGCATATTTGAAAGTTGCCAGGGGAGTAAACCTTAAAGTTTCTTATTACAAGAAAAGTATTTTGTATCTATGCATGGTGGTGGATGTTTCCAGACTTATTGAAGTGATAATTTTCCAGTGTATAAACTGTATACAGTGTATATAATTATCAAATCATTATGTTATATACCTGAAGCTAATATAATGTTTTATGTCAACTGTACTATACAGTTTGAAAAAGAAAAAAACAGTCCCTGACCTTTCAGAACTTGCTGAATGAGGGAAGTAGACACAAATTGATCATTCTAGCATAAAGCAAAGTTATTAGATACAAGGTATAAGTCTGCTCTGAGAACATAGAGAAGAGATCATGAGGCCAAATGGGTGGGAGAGGGTACAAAGAAGGCTTCCTAGAGTTGACTCCTTGGATAAAACAGGCAGTCAAGCAAAGAACAGTGGGAATGCAGTTAAGAGAAGAGAAGAACATCAACAAAGGAGGCACAGCATGTGAAATAAGAGGATATATATGAAAAGAATTACTCACTCTTCGAGTCCCAATGTTCAGTATGTAAGGCTGGAGAAGGAAGTAGAGGTTAAGTCTCCTTTAAGTAGTTGGGCTTAATTTTCAGAGTGGATGAAGAGTTTTACACAGTAACTGGAGCTACTGATGAGTTTTTCACAGGGCAGTGACATGGTTAGGCTTATATTTCATGGTGATTATAGAGCAGAAACCAATTAAGAGGACACTACAATGGTCAAGTAAAAATGATGAGAGGCTGAACTTGGGCAGTGTTGGTGGGCACAGAAGAAGCGGATAGATAGGAAAAACATGCAGAGTGGTATGAACTGGGCCTGGAGATCCACTGAGTCTGAGGAAATGGGAAGAAGGACTCCAGGATGATGCCCAGGTTCTAAACTGGGTGAGAGATGAATGCTAGTACCTGACACTAAGACTGAGGACTGGAGATACAGATACTGGAGGAGAGGATGAGCCCAGTTTGGGATGTGATGGTTTGCATTTTTAGGGAAGCCATCTAACAGGCAATTATATATGTGAAATTTGTGGGAGATAGAAACTTAGATTTGGAGTTACTGGCTTATTGGTTCACATGGAGCTTAAGAGCATGGACCCTGAAGTCCAAATAAGCTTAAATGCCAGCTCTGCCTATTATTAGCTTTATGACTCAGAGCAAATTACTTAACTATACTGTATTTTTGCCTTATCTGAGATAATAACTGCATTCCTCAAAGGGTGGATGTCATAGGTAAGATAAACTGAAAGAAAAAGTCAAAGTGTTAGTCACTCAGTTGTATTCAACTCTTTGCAATCCCATGGACTGTAGCCTACCAAGCTCCTCTATCCTGGAATTCTCCAGGCAAGAATGTTGGAGTGGATTACCATTCCCTTCTCCAGGGGATCTTTCTGACCCAGGGATCAAACCTGAGTTTCCTGCATTTAGGTGGACTCCTTACCATCTGAGAGACCAGGAAGGCCAATGACACCTCAAAAATGTCCACATCCTAGTTCCTGGAACTTGTGACTATGTTACCTTGTGACTTTACAGATGTGATTAAGGTAAGGACCTTCAGATGGGAAGATTATCCTGGATTATCCAGATAGGTCTAATGTAATAACAAGGGTCCTTATAGGAAGGAAGCAGGCGAGTCAGAAAAGAAGTAGACATAAGGAGGTAGGGGATGAAGATGCTATGTATGGCCATAAAGATGGAGGAAAGGTCCATGAGTCAAGGAAAGTAGGCAGTCTCCAGAAGTGGAAAAGGTAAGGAAACAGTCTTCTCTAGAGCCTCCAGAAAGAACGCCATTGGCAAACACTGATTTTAGGCATCTCATGTCCAGAACTGTAAGATAAACACTCTGTGTTACTGCAAACTACTAAACTCATGGTAATCTGTTAAAGCAGCCTAGGAAATTAACACACCTGTTGCTGCTGCTGCTAAGTCACTTCAGTTGTGTCCGACTCTGTGCGACCCCATAGACAGCAGCTCACTAGGCTCCCCTGCCCCTGGGATTCTCCAGGTAAGAGCACTGGAGTGGGTTGCCATGTCCTTCTCCAATGCATGAAAGTGAACAATGAAAGTGAAGTTGTTCAGTCGTGTCCGACCCTCAGCAACCCCATGGACTGCAGCCTAGCAGGCTCCTCCATCCATGGGATTTTCCAGGCAAGAGTACTGGAGTGGGGTGCCATTGCCTTCTCCGTGGACACACCTGTTATGTGGATTAAATTGTTAAATACATACAAAGCATTTAGAAGGCATAATAAGTGCTCACTGAGTGTTAACTCTTGCTGTTACTGTTAGAAGTGGTTATTGAGGCCATGAAACTGGAGGGGATGGAGGAGAATGTGCAGTGAGATCAGAGCCAAGGACAATGGCACAGGCCAAGAAGCAGCAGAGAGGTGGGAGGTTAGGAGAGAAGGAGAAGGGCTGGGCGGTATTAGTGAGGAACGAGTGCCTGCAGTGGCAAGTGCAGCAGATAAATTCTGTAAGATAAAGACAAAAAAGTATCTGGTGGAATCTATCAAGATGGAAAGCACTGCATGGACATTGCAAAAGAATATCATGGCAGAAGCAAAGCTGCTGTGGCTTCCAGAATGAATAGCAAGTGAGGGAGTAAAATAAATGACTGTAACTTTTCTTTTAGGAAGCGGGCATGACAAAGAAAGGAGAGGGGGATACTTAGAAAGCGATTCAATATCCACCAAAGGTTTTAAATTAATTTTTCTTCCTACTGAGTCTTACCCTAGTACAGATCCTGGAAAGCAAAGAACTCTACTTCCCAGGCACTCTTTCAGCTAGAATTCTGCCAAGCACAGACATCCACAGGGCGAGGGAAACGAGTGCATTCGAGTACATCCACTTAGGGTGACAGTGGATCCCCTGTGGAGGAGCCGTGACAGGTGTTCCCATGCTGTGCACCAGGCAGCAGTTATTGACGGATTCCCACTGCAACAGTCCCATGTTGGACATTTCGCTTAGATATAGCATACAAGCCCATCCTCAGCCCTTCTGGAGATTCCTAACATTACCCATTATAAATCTTTTCAGCTCAGATTGGCAACAAGAGATCTGGCTGTCTATAATGAAAACCACTAACCCGTACATCTTAGTTTTTTGCTTCTTCATAGTGCCAATAAATGCCCAATATACCATCTATCTCCCTCTGTAGTGTGTGAGTGCTAAGTTGCTTCAGTTGTGTCTGACTCTTTGCGACCCTATGGATTGAAGCATGCCAAGCTCCTCTGTCCATGGGATTCTCCAGGCAAGTGTACTGGAGTGGACTGTCATGCCTTCCTCCAGGGGATCTCCCCAACCCAGAGATCAAACCCACATCTTATATTTCCTGCATTGGCAGGCAGGTTCTTTACCACTAGTGCCACCTGGGAAGCCCATTACTCCCTCTGTCAGAATGTAAACTCTCTGAGAACAGGCATTATAGTGCGCACACACATGCATGCATGCACGCACACACACACACAACATGTGTTCACTGCAATAGCACCAGTGGCCAAAAGCATATTTGACCCATAGTAGGTGCTCAGTAAAAGTGAGGTGAATGAAAGAATTCTTTATTTACAAGTCTTTCAGCATCCTTTCAAGAGAAGGTGTCTCATTTATTTTGGTACTCCCAGTACCAGCCCCAGGGAGCACCAAACACTTGTTGAATGAATGCAAGTGAAAGTTGCTCAGTCATGTCTGACTCTCTGCAAGTCCATGGACTGTACAGTCCATGGAATTCTCTAGGCCAGAGTACTAGAGTGGGTAGCCTTTCCCTTCTCCAGGGGATCTTCCTGATCCAAGAATCGAACCAAGGTCTCCTGCACTGCAGGCAAATTCTTTGAGCTACCAGGGAAGCCCTGTTGAATGAATAAATTAGGGGTTTTTTTGTTTTTTGTTTTTTTTTTTTAAAAAACAGAACATTTAGGAAAATTAGTGAGTTCACATAATTCATGCACTATAACTTTACAGAATTTTATTTTTTCTCACAGACAGCTTAGAATGCACACGGAAATAAATTATCTATATGCTATAATGTTAGAAGACAACCCTGTAAATAGCCATTGAAGACAGCCTTGGCACTTCTGATCTGGATGGAGCAAGACTCAAATACCCCAGTGGGGAACCAAAGCCAAAACAATTACAGATATTGTAGGAACAACCTAAGATAAAAGACAGTGGTGTCCTCTAAACACAAGGGATTTATTTCCTTTGATATGGAAATTAACCAAGGAACCAAGGACACAGCCACCAGCCAAGGACTAAAACTGAAGCTCCAGTACTTTGGCCACCTTATGCGAAGAGTTGACTCATTGGAAAAGACCCTGATGCTGGGAGGGATTGGGGGCAGGAGGAGAAGGGGACGACCGAGGATGAGATGGCTGGATGGCATCACGGACTCAATGGACATGAGTTGAGTGAACTCCGGGAGTTGGTGATGGACAGGGAGGCCTGGCGTGCTGCGATTCATGGGGTCGCAAAGAGTCGGACACGACTGCGCGACTAAACTGAAACTGAACTGGTGGCTCAGACGGTAAAGCGTCTGCCTATAATGCGGGAGATCCAGGTTCAATCCCTGGGTCAGGAAGATCTCCTAGAGAAGGAAACGGCAATCCACTACAGTATTCTTGCCTGGAAAATCCCATAGATGGAGGAGCCTGGTAGGCTGCAGTCCATGGGGTTGCAAAGAGTCAGACACAACAGAGCCACTTCACTTCACTTGCTATTCTAGAAGAATAGGGAGAACAGAGTGAGATGGTTTAAGTCTGAACCCTAGTTCTCTATATGTGGTTTTATTATATCTACAAGAATATGTATAGCCACACTAGGGAGGGGAACTCCAAACAGACCTCTCTCACTCTATTTATTTTACAGGAATCTAAGGAAGAATGATGATGATGATAATAACCCAAACAGCCATTAAATGCCTGTTTGACGCATACATGTTCTACATGAGATCACTATGGGCCAGGCACTGCTTAGACACTTAACATCACACCAAACAACCCAACTGAAAAATGAGCAGAAGACCTAAATATATATTTCTCCAAGACAACATACAGAAGACCAACAGGCACACAAAAAGATGCTCAACATCACAAATTATTTGAGACATGCAAATCAAAACTACAATGAGGTACCACCTCACACCAGCCAGAATGGTCATCGTTAAAAAGTCTACAAACGACCACGCGGGAGAGGGTGTGAAGAAAAGGAAACCCGCCTACACTGTTGGTGGAAATACGAGCCAGTGCAGCCATTATAGAGCACAGTATGGAGGTTCCTCAAAAAACTAAAAGTCGAGTTGCGGTGTGATCCAGAAACCCCACTGCTGGGCACACACCCAAAGCTGTACCTCAGCAAGACACATGCACCCCTGTGCTCACCGCAGCACTGTCCATAACAGCCACGGCACGGGAACAGCCTAATGTCCACACCAGATGAGTGCGTAGACAAGACGGAAGGTGTGTATACATATCTCAGCGTGGGCAGATCTAGAGACTACTATTCTAAGTAAAGTACTGACGAGCCAGAGAGAGAAAGACAATATCATATGATACTATTTAAGTGTGGAATCTAAAATACAACACAAATCAACCATACAGAGAACAGACTTCTTGTCGCCAATGGGAGAGGTGGGGAGAGGAGGGAGCCTGGGATTAGCAGAGGTCAACTGTTACATACAGGATGGTTAAACAAGGTCCTACTGTATAGTACAGGGAACTATACTCAGTATCCTGTGGCAAACCATAGGGAAAAGAATAGGAAAAAGAATATATATACAAATTTTACATATATATATATGAATCACTTTGCTGTACAAAAGTAAAAAAATTATAAATCAACTAGATACTTCAGAGAAATAAAAAAACCACTTAACTATATTACACCATGTCCATGTATCTTGCATTTTCAAGGCAGTTCTGACTTAACATAATTTAAAAGGTGATAAGAAAATGCAGAACCAGATAACAAAATACAATCTAAATACCCTTTCAAAAGAGATCTGCAAATGAGAATAAATTCTGTGTCAAGTCACATGTCCTGACTTCTGATTTATAAAATATGGTATAGAGAGCTGCTCCACCCTCTCTGGAGTTTGCCCTGCTATGCTAGGCTGCTTGGTAACCCACTCCTGCATCATAGCTCCCTGAGTTTAATCTATAATGACATGCATTCCAGCACACTGCAAACTGCAGTGAACAAGGACTACAGGTGCTCAGTGAATTCACAGTGACTCAGAAAGTGAAAGTCACCATCAGAATATACATAAAATAGTTTCCCAAAGGAGAAGACAGGTTTAAAAAAAAAATTATTTTGTATTGGGGAAGGAATGATGCTAAAACTGAAGCTCCAGTACTTTGGCCACCTTATGCGAAGAGTTGACTCATTGGAAAAGACCCTGATGCTGGGAGGGATTGGGGGCAGGAGGAGAAAGGGGACGACCGAGGATGAGATGCTGGATGGCCTCACGGACTCAATGGACGTGAGTCTGAGTGAACTCCGGGAGTTGGTGATAGACAGGGAGGCCTGGCGTACTGCGATTCATGGGGTCGCAAAGAGTCGGATACGACTGCGCGACTGAACTGAACTGATAGCTGATTAACAATGTTGTGACAGTTTCAGGCAGACAGAAAAGAGACTCAACCATACATATATCAGTTATCCCCCAAACCCCTCTCTCAGCCAGGCTGCTACATAACACTGAGCAGAGTTCCCTGTGCTACACAGTCCTTGTTGGTTATCCGTTTTAAATACCGCAGTGTTTACGTGGTGATCCCAAACTCCCTAAGTATTCCTTCCCCCCTTCCTTCCCCAGGGCAACCAAAAGCTCCTTCTGGAAGTCTGTGAGTCTGTTTCTGTTTTGTAACTAAGTTCATTTGTATTACTTCTTTTTAGATTCCACACAAAAGGGATGCCACAGGATATTAGGAGAAGACAGTTTTGATGCTGGTTTAAAAACAAATTGAACTCATTCCTCAATTTCTGCAAATCACTGAATAGTGCCTTCCACAGGGAGAAACAGTGACCAACATCAATGGCAACAGTTTATAGTGAAATTCTTCTGGTAAGCAAAGGCAAGATCCTTAGTTCAGTTCAGTTGCTCAGTCGTGTCCATCTCTTTGTGACCCCATGAATCGCAGCACACCAGGCCTCCCTGTCCATCACCAACTCCCGGAGTTCACTCAGACTCACGTCCATTGAGTCTGTGATGCCATCCAGCCATCTCATCCTCGGTCGTCCCTTTCTCCTCCTGCCCCCAATCCCTCCCAGCATCAGGGTCTTTTCCAATGAGTCAACTCTTCGCATAAGGTGCCCAAAGTACTGGAGCTTCAGTTTTAGCATCATTCCTTCCAAAGAAATCCCAGGGTTGATCTCCTTCAGAATGGACTGGTTGGATCTCCTTGCAGTCCAAGGGACTCTCAAGAGTCTTCTCCAACACCACAGTTCAAAAGCATCAATTCTTCAAAAGGCAAGATCCTTAAGGAGAACACAAATTCAAAATTTGAAGTACAGGGAAGGCAGTAGAAGCCAAGAAATTATAAGCCCAAGTAAGAGCCATCAAATCATCCCTAACAAGTAAAGAAGCAAAACTTGATTAATATCTGAGTCATCCTTCACAAATAAAAGTGCATCTATTCAATACTACAAGAGCTGTTAACAATGGGAAAAAGTGGCCTGTGTTCTTGATATCAATGACTGATTCCAAAACCCCCAAGGAAGGGGTAGGGATAACATAGCATAAAAGTGCTGTTTAAAGTCCTCCCACCTGCTCTCTGAACAGACCCAGGATAGAAAGGTTAAAAACTTCCATTATAGCCAATGGACATCTAGGTTGCTTCCACATCCAAGTTATTATAAATAGTGATGCTATGGACTTTGGGGTACATGTATCTTTTTCAACTACAGTTTTCTCAGGGTATGTGCCCACTGCTGCTGCTGCTGCTAAGTCGCTTCTCCACCCTACCCACATTCCATCCCTTTAGGTCATCACAGAGCACCAAACTGGGCTCCCTGTGTTGTTTAGCAACTTCTCATTAGCTATCTAGTGGAGAGGTTCAAGAGGAAGAGGGATATATGTATACGTAGAGCTGATTCATGTTGTTGTGCAACAGAAACCAGCACAACATTGTAAAGCAATTTTCCTTCAATTAAAAAAAATTTTTTTAAACTTCCATCATAAAGCTACAAGAACCAATAACTGCACAAACCCTCTCTCATTATCCAATAGGTAATGTCAGTACTTTTCATCTTTCAGGTTAAATAAGGGCAAGAAGCCCAGCTCTGCTAGATGTGTGATCTTGAGTAAGCCACTAAACCTCTCAGCATCTGTAAAATGGGGCTAATAATGCCTGTGACATGGGGCTACTGTAAGCCTTCAGTCAAGTGGGAACAAAGCCTAGTAAGTATCTACCCCAGGCCAGTGCTTTTGGTAAGACTGCCCCTCCTCTGGTTGCAACCCCATATGCTGCATGTTAAAAGGGGGGCATCTAGAGCTCCCCCAGGCTACCTGTAAAACCTCTCCTCCTTCAGCCATGACACTGCCCACTGTAGCCTTTAAAAGCAGTCCACAGAATCCCATGGGGTCCTAATAAGACGGCTTTGCTTCCTTCACCACTATACCTCATGCATCACCCTGAAAGCTGCAGTGGGCAATAGTTAGCCAATGACTCAGCTTCTCCTAAAACAACAGGCCATCATGGCTTATGTCCCCGTTTACCTTGGATATTATCAGAAAGCCAAGCTAGTCCATTAACACAGGGACTTACCTCCCTCAGACCTTTATATTAATAATGTCCCCAGTTGAATCCCATTTCTCACCCTTCCCTCACCTCCCCAATCCTTTCATTAAGCAATCTGGGGACATTGCAGTCAGTGGTTAGGAAAATTCCTCAGGTTCTCAATCTCATTTATGAACCTGCTGTCCACCTCTTTTCTCTAACTCAAACTGCTGTCTTCCTTGGACACACAGTTTCCCCTGACGCCCTCCCAAGTGTGGCTGTTTTTTGCCACCCTCTTCTCCTGGGCCAGGAGGTGGGTAAATGTTCTCTTAGCTCCTCACTGCTGCTTCCAGATCACTCTTCTTCATTAGAGATACCAACTCCACCTAACAGGATACCAAACTAAACCCACTGCTTCTTATAGAAGTCGTCTACAACGCTCTGGCCATTCCTCTTCTTTACTGAAGATTTTAGCAGCTGGCTTACTCCTCTCTCTTTGCTATCATAGCTATGACAACAAGCAAATTTAGAATCCATATAGATAATCCTTTCAACACCCTAGATTCATTGCTGATGACCTTGTCCTCTACCCAACCTCAGCCACTGGTTTCCAAGGATACACCCGAGTCTTCTTCATCTTTACCAATAACTGGGCCATCTCTAACACATCAATTTCAAGTATCCTTTTCTTGCACCATCACCTCCTATTTCAGCCACTTCCCTATTCTGGTACCTCAACTCCAGCAATTCTTTGACCCCAGCACAATAATCCTCAGGCCCCAATATTTCTTTCCTGCCTACTCTTTCCTGCTGTCTTCATTTCCCCCATATACCAAATTAGATCCCAAATTAGATCCCATGCATGGGCACTGTAATCACTCTGGAGTATATTCTCTCTCTTACCTCCCTCCCATTTCACATTACTTGTGCCTAGAATCCCCAAGTTAAACTCTCTTTCTACTCTTTATCTTTACCTAGAGTTACCCAGGGAGTTCCTACCTTGCAGTGTATAAAAACTGAAATTCTCTATTAGAGTGGGTGTATGCAAAAATTGTAGTTAAGGATTTAGGATTTTATTCAGTAGGTACTGGAAAGTCTCTAAAGACTGCAAGCAGGAAAGAGACAAAGTAGGTAACACCTATGCACTCAAGTCTCATTCGTGGCACTGTTTTCCCAAACTACCTGTCCTCTCCAAGTTCCAAGCCAAATGCCTCCCTCTGCTGACGTCTGTCTCAGTGCTTATCACACTCCAGCTTATCATAATTGCATACTGGTCTGTCTCTCCCACTAAATTCGATCTTTTCCCAGGGCAAAGACCATGTCATTCCATCACTGTATCTTCTGCTGATAGCTAGGCTAGTTAAACAGACCAATTTAAAACAGTCGATTCTCGGATAGTGAAGACACTTACTAAACAGTAACCTAACAAAGTCTATGTATGGGATTCATGAAAATACAGGGAAGTAAAAATTTAGTTTGGACGGGTCTGTTCAAGGAGTCCTTCCCAAAGAGGTAAGATTGAAGGGTATAAATGGGTGTTCCTTGGAGAGAAGTGGGGCTCTGGAGACACTCAAGGCTAAAGGAACAGCAAAGGCAGAGGCGGGAGGCATGTGAGCACACTGAATTTTCAAGTGAGTAGATAGAGCAGGTGAAGTGGAAGGAGAAAGTCATTATTTGTCCTTGAAGCCCTTCTCACTTAGTGCTGCAGAGTTTTCACTCAAAGACGTAAGCAAGTTAAGTTGCATTTGATGGACAATAAAGGAGAGATGATATGCTGCTGCAGAGAGCCCTTTGGTGGATTTAATATCCAATCCCCTTGCTGCTTTCCTGTCTTTATGTGCCTACGTCCTTCTCTTCATGAGAGCCTGTCTGGTCAACCATCACTAATTACAGAGCCATTTGACCTTTCATTCCAGAATCCCAATTGTACTTTGGCACCAACACAAATAATGAACTCCTTTGTGTTCAACATGGAATCTTGTAGGTTAGCTCTACCCCAGCAAAGGCACTTCATCTGTGCCTTCCCATTTACAAGAGCTCAGGCCCCTTTCTTTCTCTTTCCTTGGAAAATTACTTGGGTTCTTTCAGATTTAGTTTCCACCTTTACAAAACAATACTAATTTGGTCTACAATCCCTCTACAACAAAACCCTTGGCCCATGTGTACTTTGGAATCCAGAAAATTTGCAATTTTAGAAAGGTTTTATGTTACAAATTCTATACATGTGGTCTGAGGCAGCAGGCTGAGATCAAACATGGTACTATTTCTGTGGTAAGACATATTAATGTTCATCTAACATAGCAAAAATAAAGACTGTAAAATGGCTTGTGTTGGTTCAGGTAAGTTTCTGACACCAAAAGAGTTTAAAAAAAAAAAAAAACCACCACTGGTTTTTAGTGTTTATTAGATTTTGGAATTATGGTAAAGAAATCATGGACTGGTTCCTATTCATTTCTGAGGGATTTTCAAGGCTTAAAGGAGAAGAAAAGCACACAACGATTATCCTAACTCTAAGCAGAGTGAATGGCAGCTGTTACTATAATTATCCCTTGTCTAGTTGCTTATCATCCACTTGCTGCTGCTGCTTAGTCACTCAGTCGTGCCCAACACTTTTCGACCCCATGGACTCTATGTAGACTGCCAGACTCCTCTGTCCACAAGGATTCTCCAGGCAAGAATACTGAGCCACCAACTATCCGAGCCATCAATTATCCCTTGTCTAGCTGGTCATCTTTATCTCTTAGACTTTTGCAATCACTTTCTAACAGGTGATCTGGCTTCTTTAGACATTTTTTCAGTGACCTGATAGATCAAAAATATAGTTCTGGTTATGCCTTTCCATTTTTTAAAAAGTAGTAATATTTTATAATTATCTAGCAATTTAAGTATTAACTCCTTTGCCTTCTTAATCTGGTCCCAAACCACCATCATACCTATTTATGTTACAGTTGTGCAGAACTCTTGGGGTTCTCCCAACAGGTGCGTTCTTTTCCTGAATCCCACCGTAACCTGTGCTTCACCTGGCACTGGGAATGCTTGCCAGACATCTACTGTCCAATTCTACTCATCTGTCTAGGAAGGGATAAGCTCTCTCAGTTGTGCCCAACTTTTTGAGACCTATGGACCATAGCCCACCAGGCTCCTCTGTCCATGGGACTCTCCAGATAAGAATGCTGGAGTGGGTTGCCATTTCCTCCTCCAGGGGATCTTCCCAATGCAGGGATCGAACCCACATCTCCTTGTTCTCTGACACGGCTCAAATGCTTCCTAGGCCATGAAACCCTATCACTGGCTCCCTTTAAAATGTAACCACGCCTTTATCAGATCCCTTCTGGCAATGGTTCTCAAATCTTGCAGTGCACTGGAATGTTCTGGGGAATCCTAAACCTACCCCAATAAAACAATTTCTGGAGAGCCCATATATTATGAATTATCACAGGGGCTTATTATGAAGCCTGTATCTGGTCCAAGGAATAGACTGGGAAACATATCTGTACAATTTTACCTGCGTATTTCTTTTGGTCTCATGCCTCTTACTACATTCCATGTCCTACTACACAATTAGTCAAGTAGATGCCTCATCTTCCCCAAAAGTCTATGAATTCCACAGCAGGTAGAAAACCATATGTACCTCTATAGAGCCCACAACAGGAATAAAGCATAATGCTTTATTCCTAGTAAGTACTCAATAAATACTTACCAAATGACTACTGAATGAAAAAAATAAATAGGTTTTCAGGGGTAATGACCTAGAGGGGATACTCTAAAAAGTCTTTCTTAGAGACTTGTAAATCAAGTCCATGATAATGATGTATCTAAAATGCAATTCTGATTATATCTCTCCCTGCTAAATCCTTTAGTGGTTCCCCACTGTCTTCATGATAAATCAGACCTTCCTTAGCCATCCACATACAACCCTCTGTTATTTTCCTGTCTCCATCACCAGCTTCATTTCCTACTTCCTGTCTTTATACTGAATGAAAAAAATAAATAGGTTTTCAGGGGTAATGACCTAGAGGGGATACTCTTTAAAAAGTCTTTCTTAGAGACTTGTAAATCAAGTCCACGCTAATGACGCATCTAAAATGCAATTCTGATTATATCTCTCCCTGCTAAATCCTTTAGTGGTTCCCCACTGTCTTCATGATAAATCAGACCTTCCTTAGCCATCCACATACAACCCTCTGTTATTTTCCTGTCTCCATCACCAGCTTCATTTCCTACTTCCTGTCTTTATGTAACCCCTCCAGCAAATCTTTTGAACTTCCCTGGTGGCTCAGACTATAAGGGGTCTACCTACAATGAGGGAGATCTGGCTTCAATCCCTGGGTCGGGAAGCTCCCCTGGAGAAGGAAATGGCACCCCACTCCAGTATCCTTGCCTGGAAAATCCCATGGATGGAGGAGCCTGGTGGGCTACAGACCATGGGGTTGCAAAGAGTTGGACATGACTGAGCAATTTGACTTTCTTTCACTTTCCAGCAAATCTTAACTTGCCCTGTGCACTTATTCATGCCGTTCTCTCTGAGGCTCAGACTATAAAGGGTTTACCTACAATGAGGGAGATCCGGCTTCAATCCCTGGGTCGGGAAGCTCCCCTGGAGAAGGAAATGGCAACCCACTCCAGTATCCTTGCCTGGAAAATCCCATGGACGGAGGAGCCTGGTGGGCTACAGACCATGGGGTTGCAAAGAGTTAGACACGACTGAGCGATTTGACTTTCTTTCACTTTCCAGCAAATCTTAACGCCCTCTGCACTTTATGCCGTTCCCTCTGCTTGGAATGCCTTCTAAATACTTATTCATCCGGCTAAAGTTATTCATCTTTTGAGATTTAGCCAAGTTATCAATCTATCCCAAAAGCTCCTTCCAGTTCTTAGGTTAGGCTAGACACTGTTGCTGTTGTTCAGTTGCCAAGTCATGTTTGATTCTTTGAGACCCCATGGACTGTAGCCTATCAGACTTCTCTGTCCATGGGGTTTTCCAGGCAAGAATCCTGGAGTGGGTTGTCATTTCCTTCTCCAGGGGATCTTCCTGATCCAGGGATCAAACCTGTATCTCCTGTACTAGCAGATGGGCTCTTTACCACTGAGCCTCCAGGAAAGCCCTAGCAGTCCCCGGTCCATATTCTGTGGCCCATGTGGCTTTCTGCCATTCTCCAATTTTATTTTATTAAGAGCTTCTAAAAGGTTCTAAAAAGGGAGTAATAAAATCACAGATATTTCACTTGTGAATCAGAAGGCTATTTACTAAAACAACTTCAAGAAGGAATACACCATTCTGGAATTACTTAAAAACAAACTTCCATATTTATGTCTGCTTTCCTTACATCCCATTCACACTGTGAGGTCCTCAAGGTCATAGACCAGACTGCATGTACTCTTTTCTACTCATTCTTGCCTCACTATGCTTGGGCACACTGAATTTAGATGGACAATATGTTTTATTTCAAATTGAACTGAGCTGATTAGAAGCATTTAGATGTATTTACGGATGGAGGAAACTGAGGGAAAGTTAGTAATTCCAGATAAACGGATATGAAAGATGCACTGAATCTTTATTATGGTATTATGCTTTCAGGCATGGTGCACACATGTATTCCTCTCAATTATTTTAATCCTTCTCATGGGCTTCTGAGCTGTGCTCCTGAAAATGAGGAAAAACTCAAGGATCACAGTCTTCTATAGCTTGCTCGGGTCACATAGCTAATGAGTACCTTAGCCAATGGCAGAACCCAGTCCAGACATTAAAGCCTGTGACATATCATTATTATTTTTTTTAAATTATATTGAACTATGGCTGATTTACAATGTGTTAATTTCTGCAGTCCATGATGAACCTATTTCCAGGACAGAAATAGAGGTCCAGATGCACAGAACAGGCACGTGGACACAGGTCGGGAAGGAGAGGGTGGGACAAACTGAGACACCAGCATTGACATCTGTTCAGTTCAGTCGCTCAGTCATGTCTCTTTGCGACCCCATGAACTGCAGCACGCCAGGCCTCCCTGTCCATCACCATCTCCCAGAGTGCACTCAAGACCATTGAGTCCGTGATGCCATCCAGCCAGCTCATCCTCTGTTGTCCCTCTCTCCCCCTGCCCCCAATCCCTCCCAGCATCAGAGTCTTTTCCAATGAGTCAACTCTTCGCATGAGGTGGCCAAAGTACTAGAGTTTCAGCTTTAGCATCATTCCTTCCAAAGAACACCCAGGGCTGATCTCCTTTAGAATGGACTGGTTGGATCTCCTTGCAGTCCAAGGGACTCTCAAGAGTCTTCTACAACACCACAGTTCAAAAGCATCCATTCTTTGGTGCTCAGCCTTCTTCACAGTCCAACTCTCACATCCACACACGACCACTGGAAAAACCATAGCCTTGACTAGATGGAACTTTGTTGGCAAAGTAATGTCTCTGCTTTTCAATATGCTATCTAGGTTGGTCATAACTTTTCTTCCAAGGAATAAGCGTCTTTTAATTTCATGGCTGCAATCACCATCTCCAGTGATTTTGGAGCCCCCAAAAATAAAGTCTGACACTGTTTCCACTGTTTCCCCACCTATTTCCCATGAAGTGATGGGACCAGGTGCCATGATCTTCGTTTTCTGAATGTTGAGCTTTAAGCCAACTTTTTCACTCTCCTCTCTCACTTTCATCAAGAGGCTTTTTAGTTCTTCTTCACTTTTTGCCATAAGGGTGGTGTCATCTGCATGTCTGAGGTTATTGATATTTCTCCCAGCAATCTTGATCCCAGCTTGTGCTTCTTCCAGCCCAGAGTTTCTCATGATGTACTTTGCATATAAGTTAAATAAGCAGGATGACAATATATAGCCTTGACTCCTTTTCCTATTTGGAAACAGTCTGTTGTTCCATGTCCCGTTCAAAATAGCTAGCTAATAGCAAACAGCTGCATAGCACAGGGAACTCAGCTTGGTGCCCTGTGATGACCTGTAGAGCCAGGATGGGGGTAGGGGGTTGGAAGAAGGCCCAAGAGGGATCAAATATATGTATGCTTATAGCTGATTCATGCTGTTGTACAGCAGAGACAACACAATATTATAAAGAAACTAGCCTTCAATTTCTTAAAAACTCAATACCGTATTAAAAAATGCCTGCTGTTCAGCAAAGTGATTCAGTTTATACATATACATGAAAGTAAAAGTGTTAGTCACTCAGTCATGTCCAACTCTTTGTGACCTCATGGACTTTAGCCCACCAGGCTCCTCTGTAGATGGAATTCTCCCAGCAAGAATACTAGAATCGGCAACCATTCCCTTCTGCAGGGGATCTTCCTGACTCAGGGATCAGAGCCAGGTCTCCTGTTCTTTACCATTTGAGCCACCAGGGAAGCCTATATATGTGTGTGTGTGTATTCAGTCTTTCCCATTATAGTTTATCATAGAATATTGAATACAGCTCCCTGGGTTATACAGTAAGACCTTGTAGTAGCCCACCAGGCTCCTCTGTAGATGGAATTCTCCCAGCAAGAATACTAGAATCAGCAGCCATTCCCTTCTGCAGGGGATCTTCCTGACTCAGGGATCAGAGCCAGGTCTCCTGTTCTTTACCATTTGAGCCATCAGGGAAGCCTATACATGTGTGTGTGTGTGTGTGTGTGTGTGTGTGTATTCAGTCTTTTCCATTATAGTTTATCATAGAATATTGAATACAGCTCCCTGGGTTATACAGTAAGACCTTGTTTATCCATCCTATATATAATAGCTTGTACCTGCTAATCCCAAACTCCCAATTCTTCCCTCTCCACTCTGCTCTGGGCAGGCAAAGTCTGTTCACTGTATCTGTGACTCTGCTTCTGTTTTGTAGATATGTTCATCTGTGTCATAGTTTAGATTCCCACATATAAGTGATGACCTATAATACTTGTCTTTGTGTGGCTTACCTTCCTTGTATGATAATCTTTAGATCCATCTATGTTACTGCAAATAGAATTCTTTCATCCTTTTTTATGACTGAGTAATATTCCTATGTGTGTATGTGTGTGTTTGTATACACATATTCTGTATTCATTCATCTGTTGATAGAAATTTGTTCCATGTCTTATATACTGTAAAGAGTTAAAGCTTGTGATGTTTTCAAATGAACTCAGTGCTATAGCATGCCTTTTCTCTGTGACAGGCTGTCATTCGTCTTTCCCCAAAATCATTCAGCAATTAGTTGTTGCATTTCGACAGTGGTTAACACAATGAGTAAGACAGACACAGGACTTGCCTTCATGATGTTCACAGTCTTATGGAAAAGACAGACAAGTAAATGATGATAACAGCACCCAATGGTCACTGTGACCAGGCAGTATCAGGGCAGACAGAGGGATAACCAAACCAGGTTTGATGAGTACAAAGTCTTTCCTGGAGAAATCTAGATGCAAAGAACAAACAGGAGCATGACAGTCAGAAGGGTGGGGTCATTCTAGGTAGAGGACACATTTATAAGACCTGAGGCATGAAAAGGCTTTTTCTTGGTGGGCTAGCAGTAAAGAATCTGCCTGCAATGTAGGAGACACAAGTTAGATATCTGGGTTGGGAAGAAACCCTAGAGGAGGGCATGGTAACACACTCCAGTATTCTTGCCGGGGAAATTCCATGGACAGAGGAGCTTAGAGGGCTACAGTCCTGAGGGTCGCAAAGAGTCAGACACAACTGAAGTAATTGAGCAGGTACACATGCATGATGCATGAGAGAGTCTGGCATGTGTGGGTTTCCAAAGTGGGGAGCGTGGCTGAAATGTGAGGCAAAGAGGGGTAAGAAAGGGGCTGAGGCTGCATCCTGAAAGGCCCTGATAGCCACTAAAAACAATCAATATACATTTGCATTTTTATGCTTCTAAATACCTTCACAGGCTATACAGGCAAATAGTGAATTAGAGATCAATTTTGCAAGTTACATACCTTCATTCAAGGTACAGCAGTACAGAAACCCTCAGGTTGAAGAAAACGGAGAGGGCTATTCATTTCAAACCAATAAGGTTGTGATGCCTTTTAGGAAATCAGAAAAAGAAGAAAAAAAAATACTAATAACCTAAAACAAAACAGAAAAAGGGCAATGGGCTAGAAATTGCTTTAAGATACCAAAGTGTTGCTTGTTAATGGCATTTTGTGGTGAGGGTGAGGGTCTCAGGGGATAACTTGGGTCATATGTCCTCAGATGCCTAATTCAAAATGCGGTTCCCAGCAGAAGGGCTAACGTATGACTGAGTTAATAGTCTGGGGATAAAGGCCTGAAGTCAAAATTTACGACCCTGCCAGCAGACCAGTCCTTGAACTACTCCATTACGGCCTCCTCATTACACTCTCCATGCTTGTTTGTCACTGAAACTCGGGGCAAGAACAGGGAAAGTTCCCTAGAAACTGACTGCCGGCAGGTTGGAAAAATCGACCACAGAGGGTCCTTATTTGAGAGCACCGCCTGCTCTCCATGCTGCCCTCTCATGCTCCAGGCAGAACAGTCATTCAGTGTCCTTTGAGTTGTGATGTTTTACTTAAGGAGCAATTTACTGAACACTGAAAAGAGAAGGGCTGAATAACTTCTTTGAGTCACTTTATAAGCTTTCACCCTACAGCATGTGATGTAAACTCCTTAGCCAATGCNTGTGTGTGTGTGTATTCAGTCTTTCCCATTATAGTTTATCATAGAATATTGAATACAGCTCCCTGGGTTATACAGTAAGACCTTGTTTATCCATCCTATATATAATAGCTTGTACCTGCTAATCCCAAACTCCCAATTCTTCCCTCTCCACTCTGCTCTGGGCAGGCAAAGTCTGTTCACTGTATCTGTGACTCTGCTTCTGTTTTGTAGATATGTTCATCTGTGTCATAGTTTAGATTCCCACATATAAGTGATGACCTATAATACTTGTCTTTGTGTGGCTTACCTTCCTTGTATGATAATCTTTAGATCCATCTATGTTACTGCAAATAGAATTCTTTCATCCTTTTTTATGACTGAGTAATATTCCTATGTGTGTATGTGTGTGTTTGTATACACATATTCTGTATTCATTCATCTGTTGATAGAAATTTGTTCCATGTCTTATCTACTGTAAAGAGTTAAAGCTTGTGATGTTTTCAAATGAACTCAGTGCTATAGCATGCCTTTTCTCTGTGACAGGCTGTCATTCGTCTTTCCCCAAAATCATTCAGCAATTAGTTGTTGCATTTCGACAGTGGTTAACACAATGAGTAAGACAGACACAGGACTTGCCTTCATGATGTTCACAGTCTTATGGAAAAGACAGACAAGTAAATGATGATAACAGCACCCAATGGTCACTGTGACCAGGCAGTATCAGGGCAGACAGAGGGATAACCAAACCAGGTTTGATGAGTACAAAGTCTTTCCTGGAGAAATCTAGATGCAAAGAACAAACAGGAGCATGACAGTCAGAAGGGTGGGGTCATTCTAGGTAGAGGACACATTTATAAGACCTGAGGCATGAAAAAGGCTTTTTCTTGGTGGGCTAGCAGTAAAGAATCTGCCTGCAATGTAGGAGACACAAGTTAGATATCTGGGTTGGGAAGAAACCCTAGAGGAGGGCATGGTAACACACTCCAGTATTCTTGCCGGGGAAATTCCATGGACAGAGGAGCTTAGAGGGCTACAGTCCTGAGGTCGCAAAGAGTCAGACACAACTGAAGTAATTGAGCAGGTACACATGCATGATGCATGAGAGAGTCTGGCATGTGTGGGTTTCCAAAGTGGGGAGCGTGGCTGAAATGTGAGGCAAAGAGGGGTAAGAAAGGGGCTGAGGCTGCATCCTGAAAGGCCCTGATAGCCACTAAAAACAATCAATATACATTTGCATTTTTATGCTTCTAAATACCTTCACAGGCTATACAGGCAAATAGTGAATTAGAGATCAATTTTGCAAGTTACATACCTTCATTCAAGGTACAGCAGTACAGAAACCCTCAGGATGAAGAAAACGGAGAGGGCTATTCATTTCAAACCAATAAGGTTGTGATGCCTTTTAGGAAATCAGAAAAAGAAGAAAAAAAAATACTAATAACCTAAAACAAAACAGAAAAGGGGCAATGGGCTAGAAATTGCTTTAAGATACCAAAGTGTTGCTTGTTAATGGCATTTTGTGGTGAGGGTGAGGGTCTCAGGGGATAACTTGGGTCATATGTCCTCAGATGCCTAATTCAAAATGCGGTTCCCAGCAGAAGGGCTAACGTATGACTGAGTTAATAGTCTGGGGATAAAGGCCTGAAGTCAAAATTTACGACCCTGCCAGCAGACCAGTCCTTGAACTACTCCATTACGGCCTCCTCATTACACTCTCCATGCTTGTTTGTCACTGAAACTCGGGGCAAGAACAGGGAAAGTTCCCTAGAAACTGACTGCCGGCAGGTTGGAAAAATCGACCACAGAGGGTCCTTATTTGAGAGCACCGCCTGCTCTCCATGCTGCCCTCTCATGCTCCAGGCAGAACAGTCATTCAGTGTCCTTTGAGTTGTGATGGTTTTACTTAAGGAGCAATTTACTGAACACTGAAAAGAGAAGGGCTGAATAACTTCTTTGAGTTACTTTATAAGCTTTCACCCTACAGCATGTGATGTAAACTCCTTAGCCAATGCAGCCATTCTTAGTTCCTAGGTTTGCTTTTCATATTAGAGTCCCAGCTGCACAAGAAATAGTAAAAAAAAAAAAAAAACCAAAGATAGCATTCTATAAGCAATGGAGGGGGGGCCGGTGCAGGGAGCAATTTTACAGGTGTTCAGTGATTTTGTTTTGTTTTTTTAAAGAAGAGATAGCAGCATCTATCTGGTTTTCTGTCTATGCAGTATCCTCTCTCCAATAACAGCCATAGAAGTCACCTGGAAGATCTGCAGCACTAATAATCCTCAAAGGTATCACCAATCCCCTCTACCATGGCCCCATCACCATACCACATGTTAAGCTACTTGGACCCCGGCAACATGTGCTTTCCAGATACTACCTTCTAATAACCAGGCTGGGCAGGTGTTACTATCCCCATTTTATGGAAAAGAAAGCTGAGGTTTGGAGAGAGAGAACAGTTTAGAGATTAAAAACCATGCTGTGATCACTAAGTATTAGAGAGATGCAAATCGAAACCACAGTGAAGTATCACCTCATATCAGGTAAAACGGCCATCATCAAAAAGTCTGCAAATAACAAACACTGGAGAAAGTGTGAAGAAAAGGGAACCCTCTCACACTGTTGGTGGGAATGCAAATTCATGCAGCCACTATGGAGAATAGTATGGAGGTTCCTTGAGAAACGAGAGTTTCCATATGATCCTGCAATCCCACTCCTGGGCATATATCCAGAACAGATGAAAACTTGAATTTGAAAATGTACATGCACCCCAATTTTTATAACAGCACTATTTATAGTAGTCAAGACATGGAAACAGTCTAAGTGTCCATCAACATACAATTGGCTTAAGAAGATATGTATGTACAATAGAATATTACTCAGCCATAAAAGAATGAGATATTGTCATTTGCAGCAACATGGATGGGCCTAGGACTTCCCAGGTGGCTCAGACAGTAAAGCATCTGCCTACAGTGCAGGAGACCTGGGTTCAATCCCTGGGTCGGGAAGATCTCCTGGAGAAGGATGGACCTAGAGATGATCATTCTAAGTAAAGTAAGGCAGACAGAGAATGGCAAATAGTATACGGTATCATTATAAGTCAGTTTTCAATTCCGTCCCAAAGAAGGGCAATGCCAAAGAATGTTCAAACTACCACACAATTGTACTCATCTCACATGCTAGTGAAGTAATGCTCAAAATTCTCCAAGACAAGCTTCAACAGTATGTGACTCAGGACTTCCAGATGTTCAAGCTGGATTTAGAAAAGGCAGAGGAACCAGAGATGAAATTTCCAACATCTGCTGGGTCATAGAAAAAGCAAGAGAATTCCAGAAAAACATCTACTTCTGCTTTCTTGACTATGCTAAAGCCTTTGACTGCATGGATCATTACAAACTGGAAAATTCTTAAAGAGATAGGAATACCAGACCACCTTACCTGCCTCCTGTGAAACCTCTATTCAGGTCAAGAAGTAGCACTTAGGACCAGATATGGAACAATGGATTGGTTCAAAATTGGGAAAGGAGAATGTCAGGGTTGTATATTGTCACCTTGCTTATTTAATTTATGTGCAGAGTACATCATGCAAAATGCCAGGCTGGATGAAGCACAAGCTGGAATCAAGATTGTGGGGAGAAATATCAATAACCTCAGATATGCAGAACTAAAGAGTCTCTTAATGAAAGTGAAAGAGGAGAGTGAAAAAGTTGGCTTAAACCTCAACATCCAAAAACCTAAGATTATTGTATCTGGTCCCATCACTTCATGGCAAATAGATGGGAAACAATGGAAACAGTGACAGACTTTATTTTGGGGGGCTCCAGATGGTGACTGCAGTCATGAAATTAAAGGCCATTTGCTCCTTGGAAGAAAAGCTATGAACAACCTAGACAGCATATTAAAAAACAGAGACATTACCTTGCTGAAAAAGGTCCATATAGTCAAAGCTGTGGTTTTTCCAGTAGTCATGTATGGATGTGAGCGTTGGACCATAAAGAAGGCAGAGTGCCAAAGAATCGATGCTTTTGAACTATAGCGTTGGAGAAGACTCTTTGAGAGTCCTTTGGACAGCAAAGAGAGCAAACCAGTCAATCCTAAAGGAAATAAATTCTGAAATTCATTGGAAGGACTGAGGTTGAGGGTGAAACTCCAATACTTTGGCCACCTCATGCGAAGAGTTGACTCATTGGAAAAGACTCTGATGCAGGGAGGGATTAGGGGGCAGGAGGAGAAGGGGATGAAAGTGGATGAGATGGTTGGATGGCATCACTGACATGATAGACATAAGTCTGAGCAGGCTCTGGAGGTTGGTGATGGACAGGGAAGCCTGGTGTGCTGCAGTCCATGGGAATGCAAAGAGTCAGACATGACTGATCGACTGAACTGAACTCACTTATATGTAGAGTCTAAAAAATAATACAGATGAATTCAGACACAAAGCATAAACTCACAGACATAGAAAATATGGTTACCAAAGGGGAGAGGGAGGGCTGACAGATAAATTAGGAGTATGAGATTAATAGATACAAGCTGCTGCTGCTGCTGCTAAATCACTTCAGTCGTGTCTGACTCTGTGGGACCCCACAGACAGCAGCCCACCAGGCTCCACCGCCCCTGGCATTCTCCAGGCAAGAACACTGGATTGGGTTGCCATTTCCTTCTCCAATGCATGAAAGTGAAAGTGAAGTCGCTCAGTCGTGTCTGATTCTTCACGATCCCGTGGACTGCAGCCCACCAGGCTCCTCCATCCATGGGATTTTCCAGGCAAGCGTACTGGAGTGGGGTGCCACTGCCTATTTTATTATATATTATAAAATATATAAGCAACAAGGATTTACTGTATAACACAGATAATTATACCCAGCATCTTATAATAACCTATAATGGAATAAATTTGCAAAAGAATTACTATGCCGTAGTAGTCATGTATGGATGTGAGAGTTGGACTGTGAAGAAGGCTGAGCACCAAAGAATTGATGTTTTTGAACTGTGGTGTTGGAGAAGACTCTTGAGAGTCCCTTGGACTGCAAGGAGAGCCAACCAGTCCATTCTGAAGGAGATCAGCCCTGGGATTTCTTTGGAAGGAATGATGCTGAAGCTGAAGCTCCAGTACTTTGGCCACCTCATGCGAAGAGTTACGCATTGGAAAAGACCCTGATGCTGGGAGGGATTGGGGCCAGGAGGAGAAGGAGACAACTGAGGATGAGATGGCTGGATGGCGTCACTGACTCCATGGGCATGGGTCTGGGTGAACTCCGGGAGTTAGTGATGGACAGGGAGGCCTGGCGTGCTGCGATTCATGGCGTCGCAAAGAGTTGGACACGACTGAGCGACTGAACTGAACTGATACCTGAAGCTAATGTAATATTTATTGTAAATCAAGTATACTTCAATAAAAAGCCACACTATGGACTTTGGCATCAGGTAATCTGTTTTGGATTGTGCCCTTTTACTCTCAGTGAGGCCATGTCCAACTTTATCACCTGAGTTCTCATCAATAAAATGGAGACAATAATAGAGCTTACTTTATTGCTGCCTATTAATTTAGACCATCCTTGTTAAGAGGTTTTCACAGTGCCTGGTGCCTAGCATGTGTTCTATAAATGCTAGCTATTATCATGATTGCTATTACTATTACTGATGTTGTTGAAGTTTGCATCATTATTAAGAGGTAAATTTGGATTTAAAAATCAAGTCTGATTCCAAAACTCAAGTTCTTTTCACTCCACTACATTGGGTTAGACCCTCTTCTTGCATTATTTTGTTTAGTTTCCCACAATACTGCGGTGGAGAAATGGTTAACTTCATTTTACAGATGAAAAAACTAAACTGGAGGGGCCAAGTAGATCAAAGATTAATGAAAGACTGATTTAGACCTTCAGACCTCCATCCCTAGTTCTTTCTAGCATACTACTGCAGCCTCAATTTTTGTCTGAAAACATTTAAGATAAATGCAACTGAAGAGTATATGCAAGGCCCTTCATCTGGAGCAAAATTTCTTCATCCAACCTGATGCTCAGCAGTCTTTATGCTTTCTAAATATGTATTCTACTAATCTGCTCACTAAACCTCAGGATCGTCTTTACTCAAAGAGCTAGTGAAGTCACAGCCTCTTGTGAGAGGTTTACAGCAGCAATTAGTTACACACTGATCCCTGATCAGCTACCAAGTTCCTTTACCTTGGGAGGGGGCCAAGGATGCTCTCTGTAACCCAGCTGTTTCCCAGAAAAAGGCATCCTTGGAGGAAACCATGAACTGATGGATTTACAGAAAAACTGCACACTGTAGTAGAAAAACACTGACTAAGGGAAGCCTGGGTTCCTCTTTTGGTTCTTATACTCCCTAAATGTGTCTTTCGAGACAGGCTTTCTGTATCTCTTCCCCACCTGTGAAATAAGACATGCTGATTTACAGCATGAGAATTAACTAATGCCTTCTACATGACTAACAGGCTGAAGAACACTAATCTCTGTTGAGCCTGCCTGTTTCATTTGTTAGCTAATTCAATCAATAACTATGAATCCCCTGGAGCAGAAGTGAACCCAGGCTGCCAAGCTGCACACTCCCAGAGGCATTTGTCACATTATATCACACAGACCATTCAAAATGGGTACCCTGTGGACAGAGTCCCCTGAAGATGTGCAACTTGGTGGCTCCACTGCAGATACAAGCGGTGATCGTGGTGAACAAATGTTCTCTGTCCTCATGGGACTTATTATAAGCAACTGGATTCTGGTAAAGGTCAACAGAGATCATTCGGTCATTCACTAGTCAAGTGCCTATTATGTACTAGGTAGTGTTGTAGGCATCATGATACAGCTTGTTTTCTTCTCATTTTCTCCTGTAAATTCTTACTGTCCTTGAAGTTTCCAGACTTATCTTCTCCAGTGCATCCATTGCACTGGATACATTTCTCTCTTTTTAAATTCACCCTTGGGTTTCCTAACAGTACGTGAAGCAGAGAAGGCAGTAAATATTTGTTGAAAGAGTGAAGGCATCCATGCTTTTGCACACATTTCATTCTCTGCCTGGACTTCTCTTCTCCCCTTTCCTTGTCTGGAACATATGTATTGCTTGACTCAGATCACTTGCAACTTCATGAGGAAGACTTCTAACAAGTATGCAGTAAGAGTGCTCACTCCTCTCTGCTCTAAGAAACCCTGTACTTCTCTCAGTTGCAGGTTTATTACAATTACTGTCTTCTACATTTCCCCTTTCCTTCCTAGACTAAGAGCTACCTTAAATGCAGCAATAGGGATAAGCACTTGGGCCTTGGGGTGGAGAGTCTTAACTTAAAACCCCATCTCTATGAATTATGGCTCTGTCACTTTGACAAGGCTATCTCAGTTCTCTGTTCCCTACTTCTGGATGAGTAAGTTGAAGATACACATCATAGAACTGCCATGGACATCAAGACTGGCCCAGGGCCTGACACAAAGGAGGCCTTCAGTAATGATATTGTGATGAGAAGGGTTGTGATGTGAATAAAGAGAATGATGATGATGATGAGAAGGAGGAAGAGGACACTGATGTTGATGACTGTGATTATTGTGGTTATTTTTACGATGAAATGAGAGTCTGTGGCAAAAAGCACATGCTTAAGAAATATGTACAGAATTAATTGGCCTGCTGGTTTCAGATGAAAACTTGCATTATTTCTGATAGGTGGTATTCTAATTTCCAATGCTTCCATTTTGACCTTCCTCTTCTTCTGCACTCACTGACCTGAAGTATCCATGGATTTTACCCCTCGGTTCTAGTCCTCCTCATTCTGTGAAATCTCCCTGTGTGTGTGTGCGAAGTCACTTCAGTTGTATCCAACTCTTTGCAACCCTATGGACCACAGCCCTCCAGGCTGCCCTGTCCACAGGATTCTCCAGTCTCCTTATCCTTCACAATTCTTCACCTGTGCTCCAGCCCAGCCAGCGAAACGAGTTCAGAACAATGGACAACACAGGACTCACCCTTCAAACATTCAGCTCGGCTTTACTTATGCCTAACCCTGGAGAAGGCAATGGCACCCCACTCCAATACTCTTGCCTGGAAACTCCCATGGACGGAGGAGCCTGGTAGGCTGCCATCTATGGGGTTGCACAGAGTTGGACATGACTGAAGTGACTTAGCAGCAGCAGCATGCTCAACCCACATTTGCACTCTGTCCTGAAGGTTTCTCTAGTAAGTGTGTGTGTGCTCAGGCCTGTCCCCTCTCTGCAACTTCACAGACTGTAGCCTGCCAGGCTCCTCTGTCCATCCATGGGATTTTCTAGGCACTGGAGAATACTGGAGTGTGTTGCCATGCCCTCCTCCAGGGGATCTTCCCGACCCAGGGATGGAATCTGCATTTCTTAAGTCTCTTGCATTGGCAGGCAGGTTCTTTACCACTAGTGCCACTTGGCAAGGAAAAAAATGACCAGGCAACTGGACGGAGATGGGCTTGTACTGATCTCGTCATTCAGACTGTCACTTAGCTCAGGGAGACTATCTTGAGAAACAGGCAGAATAACCGCAAGGAAGAATGAGGGGAATGCAGCACTTGATGGAATATTAACTGAGATTTTTCTTTGGATTGTTGACAAGAGAACATAATAAGGTTTTAATAACAAATGATGCTGGCAAACAAAAAATAATCATTGATAATTGCTCAACTTCAAGAGAAGAAATATGATAAATAGAAGAGAAGTCGTCTAGCTGATTTTTAAGGTGTAATACCCTAGATCCTTCAGAGAAGGCAATGGCGCCCCACACCAGCACTCTTGCCTGGAAAATCCCATGGACGGAGGAGCCTGGAAGGCTGCAGTCCATGGGGTCGCAAAGAGTCAGACACGACTGAGCGACTTCACTTTGACTTTTCATTTTCATGCGTTGGAGAAGGAGATGGCAACCCACTCCAGTGTTCTTGCCTGGAGAATCCTAGGGACAGGGGAGCCTGGTGGGCTGCCATCTATGGGGTTGCACAGAGTTGGACATGATTGAAGTGACTTAGCAGCAGCAGCAGCAACCCTGGATCCTTATGAAGAATGTGTGAGCTTTTGACTTGTTGAAGTCAAACTGAATAGAAAAATAATATCTGAATCAGCCCAGGATTGAATGTCACCCTATGATCTTTGAGAAGTCCCTTAGTTTCTGAGTTTCAATTTGATCATCTACAGAACGGGATCCTTGATTTTGAAAGTCTGTTGTAAGGGTTAGAAATCCCTGATTCTAACATTTGATGCTGATCACCCATAAGCAGTTAATAAATTTATATTGACTAGAGGAACATGTATACATGAACTTTGTTAATCATAATTCTTATTCAACCATATAGAAAATGTTTCTTACAAGTACTTATCATGGCTTGAGGAAGTTAGTTATTCAATATACTTATTGTATAAGTATATACATATTATATATATATTGAATAAGTATATTATTCAATATAATAATTATATGATAATTCAATTATTTTTCAATAACTTGAATAAGTTATTCAGTATTTCTTTGAGAAGTCCCTTAGTTTCTGGGTTTCAATTTGATCATCTACAGAACGGGATCCTTGATTTTGAAAGTCTGTTGTAAGGGTTAGAAATCCCTGATTCTAACATTTGATGCTGATCACCCAGTAAGCAGTTAATAAATTTATATTGACTAGAGGAACATGTATACATGAACTTTGTTAATCATAATTCTTATTCAACCATATAGAAAATGTTTCTTACAAGTACTTATCATGGCTTGAGGAAGTTAGTTATTCAATATACTTATTGTATAAGTATATACATATTATATATATATTGAATAAGTATATTATTCAATATAATAATTATATAATAATTCAATTATTTTTCAATAACTTGAATAAGTTAGTTATTCAGTATGCTTATTTACCAATTAAAGATATAAAATCACATCCTTCTTGGGTGATACTTGAAATATAAAGTTCTATTTATCCTATCTATCCCATGAAGTTCTTATAAATATCATATAAAATGAATTATAAGGACACTTTGAATAAAGCAAAAAATAAATGGAATGCATCACAGATTTAAGACATTAAATATATATATATATGCCACAGATCTGACACAAAAGGATTTTCCACATAGAAAGAGCAGTAAACCCTTGGAATGGGCTTACCAAAGGGAAGAAGCAATTAGCTTGGGATTCCAGTGTTCAACACAGCACCTGCAACATGGTGGATACTCAAAACTAGATACTAAATTAATGAACAGATGAATTAACCTCATGGTGGGGGAGATGGGGTAAAAAAGGGGAATGGCTTAAAGCAGGACTCATTATAATGATTCTCTGAAACCTTGAAACAAGCAGTTCTCTAGCCACATAGCCACTGGGTCTAAGCAACTTGAGGAAGGGGAGAAGGACTTCGTTAATTCAGCATCTGCTCTATTCTTCCTGCTGCCCACCCCCACCCTACTCTTCACCCAGTATTTATCCAGTGCTGTGCGGAGGATGCAGGCTTCAACAGAGGCACACAAGTCCCCGTCTTTTCCTTTGCCTCATGTCTCTTCGTTCCCAGATACGCCACTTTTCTGCCTCCGTTCCTTCATATATGCTATTCCCCATGCCTGAAACAGGGCTTCCCAGTGGTCAAGAATCCACCTGCCAGCGCAGGAGACGTAGGTTCAATCAATGGGTCGGAAGATCCCCTGGAGTGGGAAATGGCAACCCACTCTAATATTCTTGCCTGGAAAATTCTCTGGATAGAGGAGCCTGGTGGCCTGTAGTCCATGGGGCTGCACTGTCAGACATGACTGAGCACACACACGTGCCTGGAATGCCTTTCCCTCTCCCATTTCCCACTGCCCGGTGAATGCTTTTCATCTTTTAAAACCCAAATCAGAAGTTACCTCCCTTGGGAGGGCTTTTCCACCTCATCCAAGTCGAGTTAAAAGATTCTCTCTCTTTCCCCTTAGTTATTTGAACATAATGTCATTGTTCATATTATAACTGTCACACTGTATTAAAAACATGCTATTTTTATAGATCTTCCTTACTAAACTCAGAGCAATTTGAAGAAGGTCTAAATTGTGTTTGAGTGTTTGGCCTCTCAGGCTTCCCTCATAGCTCAGTTGGTATAAGAATCCGCCTGCAATGCAGCAGACCCTGGTTTGACTCCTGGGTTGGGAAGATCCACTGGAGAAGGGATAGGCTGCCCTCTCTGGTATTCTTGGGCTTCCCTGGTGGCTCAGCTGGTAAAGAATCTGCCTGCGGTGCAGGAGACCTGGGTTCAATCCCTGGGTTGGGAAGATCCCCTGGAGAAGGGAAAGGCTACCCACTCCAGTATTTTGGCCTGGAGAATTCTATGGACTGTATAGTCCTTGGGCTCACAAAGAGTCGTATACAACTGAGTGACTTTCTTTTTGGTCCCTCAGTACCTTGTCTGTTAAATTAAAGATCTCTGGGGTCAGATAGATTCAAAGCTGGGATCAGCTTAACAGCTTTGTGGTTTTGGGGGCTAGTCAAATAAACTCACAGAAGCCCACTCTCACCAACTGAAGACAGAAACAGCAATGGTACTCATCTTTGCCAGACTGCTGTGCAGATTAGACTATATTATGCAAAGGGCGGGCTTCCCTGGTGCCTCAGACAGTAAAGAATCCACCTACAATGTAAGAGAGCTGGGTTCAATTCTGGGGATGGGAAGATCCCCTGGAGAAGGGCGTGGCAACCCACTCCAGTATTCTAACCTGAAAAACCCCACAGACAGAGGAGCATGGCAGGCTCAGTCCATAGCGCTGCAAAGAGCTGGACATGACTAAAGCGACTTAGCCCAGCACATTCAAAGGAAGAGCTAGACACAGCGTGGCTGTGTTAGTTACTCAGTTGTGTTCATGCTTATCTCCCAAAATGTTATCAACTGGAAACTCACATACATGCTCTGAATAAGACTTGTGGGGTATACAGTACTTAGGATAGACTAGGTTTTATTGCAACCAAGCAACTCCTCCATCTCAGTGGCTTAACCTAAAGGTCAGGGTGAGTCGGTCGGTCTCTCACTCATACATACACATATACGCACACACTACGTGTCAACATGAGCTGGCAATACTCACTGAGGGACCCACCACTGGTGATGTCACCCTCTCAACACATGACTTGGAAGTCAGAGAGCCAGAATCTGAACCAAATGTTTGACTTGAAGCTGTTAGATGCTCAGGATTGACTACAATCCTATATTTGGAGTTCATTAGCCAGAGAAGCATAAAGAAACGCATAGAGCATATGAAAAAGCGTAAAGATGCGTAAAAGCATTAAGTTGCTTCAGATTCCACTTGGGGCAAAACAGTGGGTTTACCCGTAAAGAAGAAGAAAAACATCACTAATCCTCTTAACCTCCCCCATGAACCAGAAATTCTTCCCATGTCTCAAAGTGGTAACTGAAGACTCTGATTCCACCCATCGTTTTACAGATGAAGATACTGAAGACTTGTCCAAAGTCACATAGATTTCCTCCCAAGGCCAAGCTGTTTCTCAAAACATGTTTCCTAACATTTTGAGTGGGAGAACTGAAACAGAGAAAGACATTTCATGTACGTCTGTGAATCATTTTCATAAGATACAGAAAGAAAAAGAAACTGACTTCACTCAGTCATGTCCGACTCTGCAACCCCATGGACTGTAGCCTACCAGGCTCCTCCCTCCATGGGATTTTCTAGGCAAGAGTACTGGAGCGGGTTGCCATTTCCTTCTCCAGGGGATCTTCCCGACCCAGGGATCAAACCCAAATCTCCCACATTGCCGGCAGACACTTTACCATCTGAGCCACCAGGGAAGCCCAAACTGAGTGGAGGATGTGATATGTTCAGATAGTATTCCAACTGTTCAGATTGAAGAAAAATAGGTCCATGGAGTTAATGTCCCAAGGAGCAGAGCTTAACTTTGAGCCTCTGGAACCCTGCCCAGTTCCTAACCTATACTACGCCACCTCCTCTGGGAGGATGCAGGCCCCTCTTCATCAGTGCTGGTGGCATGGAAAGGCAATAATGGAATTCCTTATCCTTTACAGTCCCCAGTTTCACACTGCATTCCTGGATTGGAGGAAAACACAGGAAATGTTCCCAACAGTCTAAAAGTTGAATATTCTCTCCTAAATCAAACTTGTGAAGCCAAAAGTCGATATAAATTCGTCTTTGGCACTAGTAAAGATATGGGAGATTTATACCCCATGAAGCAAAGATGAACGCCTTCACCAGTTGATATTTTAAGGAGTTACCTGGAAAGCACTCAGAACAACATATTCAGAAACAACTTTTCAGATGAAGGGTGTAACCAGGATCTATTTTTCTGCTAGGAGATTTCTTACTGGTTTTCATTGTGAATGCATGCTATGAAGAGATGTCTTGCCTGAAAGAGAGGTGCAGAGGAATGGTAAGAATGTTTCGACTATGCCATTTTCCCTAGAGGTTGTATACTGCCAAAAATGATTTTATTTTTCTAAGCAGAGAATGTGGCTAGTTGTGTCCTAGGGTTTCCTGGTGTTGGTATTGGGATGCCTCCCCATTTTCAGCCAGCTCTGTCCTTTTTACACCCTGACACCACTATTCTATAGACTTTCTGGGAGAGACGAACTCTTACAGAATATGTTATTCAAAGCTTCAGCTTCTGGGTTTGACTCCCAGTGCCACCACAACTGGCTGTGTAACTTTCAGCAAACTGTCCACCCTCTCTGGGTCTCTCATAATACTGGAGACCTCCAGGGAGTGCCTACCTGCCTAATGACAGTGCCTATCCTAGAGTGGCTGAGAGGTAGTACATAACGAGCGCTAAGACCCATGGCTGATGTATCTAAGTGTCAGCGTTAGCCACTATCATTAATCACGACAAGAGTGAAACCACGTAACCCCAGAGAAGTTCTGTTTTCTCATCTGTAAAATGAGGATAAAATTTCTCACAGATGATTTGTGAGGTTTGAACAAAACAATGCACTAGATGCAAGGGGTGGCACAGAGTGAGTGCTCCACCAGTATTATCTTTCTTCCTTCCTGGAATATAGGTCAACAAAACAGTCACTAAGCAAGGGATGGGAGTGGGCACTAAGAGGGAATTAAGAGCTCAGAGCTGGTTAGCACAGAACTGGTAATTCCTTTGTTTCTGAGAACTATAGATCCAGATATTAGGGTCCTTGTCCATGACATGTATGCCAGAATGAAGCAGAAATATCTTAAGTTCTTCCTAGGGTCTCCACCACCCAGCTTAAAAGTGAAGAGCAGGTTAGACTAAGAGTACATGGATGCTGGGCTTCTCTGGTGACTTTGATGGTAAAGAATCTGCTTGCAATGTGGGAGACCCAGATCTGATCCCTGGGTTGGGAAGATCCCCTGGAGTAGGAAATGGCAATCCACTCCAGTATTTCTGCCTGGAGAATTCTGTGGACAGAGGAACATGGTGGGCTACAGTCCATGGGGTCACAAAGAGTTGGGCATGACTGAGCAGCTAACACTTTCACTTTTCACATGGATATATTTGATGCTTTTTTTTTTTCAATATGTCATCTCATTCATTTAATCCTGTTTAATAAGTGAGGATGGTGACTGCAGCCATGAAATTAAAAAATGCTTGCTCCTTGGAAGAAAAGTTATGACCAACCTAGACAGAATATTAAAAAGCAGAGACATTACTTTGCTGACAAAGGTCCGTCTAGTCAAAGTTATGGTTCTTCCAGTATCATATATGGATGTGAAAGTTGGACTATAAAGAAAGCGGAGTGCCAAAGAATTGATGCTTTTGAACTGTGGTGTTGGAGAAGACTCTTGAGAGTCCCTTGGACTGCAAGAAGATCTAAACAGTCTATCCTGAAGGAAATCAGTCCTGAATATTCATTGGAAGGACTGAGGCTGAAACTGAAACTCCAGTATTTGGGCCACCTGACAAAAAGAGCTGACTCATTGGAAAAGACCCTGATGCTGGGAATGATTGAAAGTGGGAGGAGAAGGGCATGACAGAGGATAGATGGTTGGATGGCATCACTGACTCAGTGGACATGAGTTTGAGTAAACTCTGGGAGTTGATGATGGACAGGGAGGCCTGGTGTGCTGTAGTCCATGGGGTCACAAAAAGTTGGACATGACTGAGTGACTGAACTGAATAAAAATATATTTTTATAATTTTTAAAAAATAAAAACTGAGGGCCCCTCCCCATCCCCCTGGGTAGACCACAGCCTCAATGCACACAGGCAGGAGTGGCAGAGACTAAATTCAGATCATGACCTTCAGACTCCCAATTCAGTGCCCTTTTCTGGGTACCACAGCTTGGGGGAACGTCCCTAGGCATGTGCACAGAAACAGCATTGGGTAAAAAATAAAACACAGGAGACTTTGGGGTGATATTTTTAAGGATGTGGAAGATGGACCTCTGTCCTGATCCTTTAAGTGCTTAAGGGAAAATGCTGGTTTGTTCTTGTATATCAACTTCAAATTGTTAAACATTGTTCCTAAGTATGATTTCCTTATTCCTACCAAAGATCACACACTGGTCTTTAAGGTGAGCTCTTGACTGGCTTGCACAAAGTAGAGAGTGCTTTGAACTCTATTATCTTCTTCACTCAAATTTTGGAATGGGGAACTATGATAATATCAACAATTCTGAATATTTTTATGGCATTCTATTATTTACAACAGTACTTTGTAGATATTATCCTATATAATCCTCATGGACAAAATATCAGATAGGTATTATTAGACACAGAGATAAGAACCCTGGGTCTTAGAGAAGTAGAGTGATTGAGATGATAGACCTAGACTCAAATTCAGGTGTACTTTTTTTTTATTGCTTTACAGAATTTTGTTGGTTTCTGCTAAACATCAACATGAATTGGTCAGGGGTTCTGTTTTAAAAATTTTGAAATATCTCTGTCCAAAAAACCATTCAGTATGACCATACTTGAACCAAACCAAAGGTCAGGATGACTCTGAGTCAACTATATCTGAGTTTGAATCTTGAGTTTGCCTTATCTGTAAAATGGAGAAGATAAAACAGTAAGAGTGAACAATAAGAAATAAAAACTAATTTTTTCCAATATTATAACCCAAAACTGCTTATTCTGGACTTCCCTGGTGGTGCAGTGGATAACAATCTGCCTGCCAATGCAGGGGACATGGGTTCAATTCCTGGTCTGAGAAGACTCCACGTGCCTCCGAGCAGCTAAGGCTGTATACCACAGTTACTGAGCCCCTGTGCCACAGATCACTGAAGTCCGTGTGCTCGAGAGCCCGTGCCCCACAGCAAGAGAAGCCACCACAAGGAGAAGCCCGTTTACCACGACAAAGAATAGCCCCTGCTCGCTACAACTAGAGAAAGCCTGAGCACAGTAGTGAAGATCTACCAATTTAAAAAAAAAAATTAAAAACAAACAAAAGCTGCTTATTCTTTCTGAAGCACAGAATTTGTTAACTTGCCTATATTTAGTATGTCCTAACAAAATATGAGTATTCATTTTGAAAAATCACCCCAAGACTTGGCTATTTTAGAGTTTTACAGATGAGGAAAACCAAACCCAGTGCTCAGTGATGAGAAAGGAATACTGGCCACGATCCGGAGATCATTTCACTCCATTTCCCCAGCCAGGTGCTGATAAACACCTCTCAGATTTCTTCTTTGAAGAGCTAAGCACAGCTGTCTTTTTTGATCATCAGAACAACAACACGGCCCCAAATCCTTCCCAGGTTGATGGGGGAAGGGCACTGTATTGAGTATTCAAGTGAACTCTCTTAACTTCCCAGTCAGGTCCATGTAAGAGCTTGCTAGGCCTGCTCTGAAAAGGTACCCCTGACTGTGTGACTCAAACAACAGAAATGTGTTGCCCCATGGTTCTGGAGGCTGGAAATCAAAGATCAAGGGTCATCAGTTTGGTGCCTTCTGAGGGCTACGAGGGAACAGTCTGTTCCCTTCTCCTTGGCCTGTGGATGGCCATCTCCATGTTCACAAGATGTTCTCACTTTATCTTCACACTGTCCTCCCTTTGTGTGTATCTCCATGTCCATCTCTGCTTTTCTAAGGACATCAGTCATATTGGATTAGACCTGCCCCCAGTGACCTCACTTTATCTTGGTGACTTCTGTAAAGACTATTTCCAAATAAGGTCAACTTTGGAGGCAGTAGGGGTTAAGACTTCAACATACAGGACTGGGGGAAGGAACAGAGTTCAATTCATAATGGTCCATGTATTATTACTGGGAAGTGAAGTGAAAGACACTAAGTTATGTCCAATTCTTTGAGACCCAATGGCGTATACAGCCCAGGTAATTCTCCAGGCCAGAATACTGGAGTGGGTAGCCTTTTCCTTTTCCAGGGGATCTTTCCAACCCAGGGATCAAGCCCAGGTCTCCTGCATTGCAGGCAGATTCTTTTACTGTACCATATCACTATTTTAGCTTGTAGAATTA
Source organism: Aepyceros melampus (assembly GCA_006408695.1). Lineage (NCBI taxonomy): Eukaryota > Metazoa > Chordata > Mammalia > Artiodactyla > Bovidae > Aepyceros > Aepyceros melampus. Next base: position 258,923 of record SJXQ01009133.1, read on the forward strand.
CCTGCCCTGTGACCTCACTGAGCTGACCTAAGCTCTTTATATAAAACTCAGCTGACTGTCAAGAGGTAGGTGCCATTTTCCCCTTTACAGATAGGGTAACTGGGCACAGAGAGATAGGTAACTTACTCAAAGACAAACAGCTAGGAAATTGTGGAGCAAGAAACTGAAACCATTTGGGCTGCCCCAGAGTCTGTGCCTTTAAGCCTCAGGCTATGCTCCCTTTGGGATCTCACAGTCCAGACCTGGGGCTGGTCAAAGGGCTGGGAACTTGCAAGCTGGAGAAAAACCAATCATGACCACCCAGGAGCAAGAGAAGTCTTCTCAGGAAGGTGATAGCTGAGCTGAGTATTAATAAAGTGACAAGATTCTAGCGAGAGGAATGTGCACAGTGCAGAACAGGCTGGAGCATAAGGGATGCGGGACCAGGAGGCTGAAGTGGGAGTACCTTGACCTTGTCCAGAAGCCCCTGGGCTCTGCTGCTCAGGGGACAATTTGAGGGGACCTGGCTGGGGTGTGACATGATCAAACTCACCTGTTAGAACCACTTCTCCAGTGGAGAAATGTGGATGCCTAGTCTGGGGAAGAGAAAGCTTGACTCAGTGTCAAGGTAACTGTGGGTAACTCCAGGGTAAAGCTGCTGGTTAAGACTGAACATCAGCCCTGCAGCTATGCAGGTCACTTCATGTTTCATGATCAAGGACTAAGCAACACTGGTCAAGAGGCCTCTGCAGCACAGCTTCTCTGCAAAGACAGAAGGGAGGTGACCAGCCTTAAGGCCACCTCTTGGAATTCCCAAGAAGCTTCACCCAGCCATCTGATCTGAATCCCTGTGCACTCCATTTGTCCAAGGACAAGCTTATTAACAACAGACCATCTTCACAGCAATCTTTCTCAGTGGGCCAATCCCTTTCCAGACATCACCTACCTCATGGCCTATTTATTAAGAATCAGAATATTCAGGAAAAACCCCTGAAATCGTTCTTGAGGGCTTGTTAAGTGGTCTCACTTAGCATTCAGAACCTGGGTTCTAGACAGAACTGTCAGAAATAAGCTACCTATGACCTTAAGACAGTCCTATGACGTCCGAGCATGACAAGACTACAGGGGTGTGTTTAGTCCCATCCCGGAGGTGCTGGCCCTCAGTGGCTCCCTTGGTCCCCAGCATGAAGTACATCTGTGTTCAAGGGCTTCAGTTGTTCAGTGACTGAGTCATGTCTGACTCCTATGGACTGCGGCATGCCAAGCTTCCCTGTTCCTATCTCCCAGCGTTTGCTCAGACTCACGCCCATTGAGTTGGTGATGCTCACCAGATACTGATGCTTGCAGGGTCTGGCTCCGATTTGCTTCTTGGGATTTGGCTCTTCCCTTGTCCCCCCCTCCCCTTTCCGTCCTTCCTCTGACATGCATCTCAGATACCACCTCCTCCAACAGACCCTGGATGGTCCCACTTAGAGTTAGGTCCCCATTCTTGGTGCTCCTACCAGGGGACCAAGAATGGGGACCTAACTCTAAAACCTGAGCCTTTCTTCATTATCCTACTTTTCATTAACACTGCATTGTCTGCTTTCTTGACATTCTCCCCTGCCAAACTGAACACCTAGAGGACATGAATGATAGACCCCCTCTCAGAAATTCTAAGCTAGGGCCTGACTCCAGAAGATGTTTGGTGATTTTCTGCTGAACAATGCAAGAGGAGAGCCTCATGATCTGATGATGCTAGAGTTTACTCTCAAAAAATAACAAGATCATTTAAGAGCATCCATTATGTATGAGGCACAGCCGAGAAGTAGTCACAAAGTGTGTGACTTTTCCCTCCTGGGCTCCAATCTAAAACAGGAGTCATTAGACTGGCTGGTCTTTGAGAAATCTCCCAGCTCCTACATTTTATTATTCAATGGTTGGCCCAAATCACTTGGCTAGTAAGAGGCAGAAGCAAACATAAACACAGGTATTTGGACTCCAATGCTCAGGAGAAGGCAATGGCACCCTACTCTAGTACTCTTGCCTGGAAAATCCCATGGATGGAGGAGCCTGATAAGCTGCAGTCCATGGGGTCGCTAAGAGTCGGACACGACTGAGCGACTTCACTTTCCCTTTTTACTTTCATGCATTGGAGGAGGAAATGGCATCCCACTCCAGTGTTCTTGCCTGGAGAATCCCAGGGATGGGGGAGCCTGGTGGGCTGCCACCTATGGGGTCGCACAGAGTCGGACACGACTGAAGCAACTTAGCAGCAGCAGCAGCCAATGCTCATTCATCAAGAATTCAAGTACCACTTTCTAAGCTCCCCTATTGACAAGCAATCTCAGCTTAGAAATGCTAGGATTCTCTCTTGCTAAGCCTGGGAAACTACTGAGCTGAGGGAAGGCACCAAGGTAGAACTTCATCAACCTCTAAACTATGTAACAAAGTATATTTTTACAGAACTCCCTAGAGCCTTATATCCAGGGGGGAGAATGATACTTTTATAACTAAAAGAATGAAAGAATTAATAGTTCCAGTATCTACTGTTGCAAAACAGACCACCTCACAATGGAGTGGCCTAAAACAATAACCATTTTTCCTCATCTCACAATTTAGCTGGGATAGGAATTTGAGCTAGGTTCAGTAGGGTGACCTTTTTGTTCCACAAGGTGGCGATAAAATTGCCCCAGTGGTATCTCACCAGTAAATGGCTGGTCTGCAGAACCCTGGTTCTTTGTCATGCAGGAGTGCTGGAAGGCTAGGTTTAGCAGGAGCTGTCGACCAGAGCAGCTGGTTGACAGATGTCCCCATAGGCCGCTTACACGGGGGTTAAGGGCTGCAAGAGTAAGAGGCCTCACAAACCAGGTAGAAGCTGCATAGTCCTTTACGACACAGCCTCTAAAGTCACGTAATGTTACTTGTGTCACAGTCTATTGGCCAAACCAGGCATGATTCTGCCCAGATTCAAGGCAAGGGAACACAGACTCCACATCGTCATGGGAGGAAAGTCAGAGAATGTGTAGCCGAGTTTGGAAACCACCACAGTAACATATATTAAATGCTGCTATGCACCCAGCATTATGCCAAGCAATGAAAATTTTTTATGTTAATCATATTCTTGCCTGGGCCTCCCCCTCAAACTCTAAACTCAGTATCTGTCTACTCAGCCCCTCGACCTATAATTTACTATGTCTAAAACTGACCCCCTGGTCTTGCAAACCTGTTCCACCTTAAATCTTCTCATTCAGTGTCAACTACATTCTTCAAAGTGCTTAGGCTTCACACCCTGGTGTCACTTTCACATTTTTTGTTTCATCCATCAGTTAATCTTGTTAAATCCACCTTTAATACATATCTAGAACCTAACCATTTCTACTACTACTAAGTCGCTTCAGTTGTGTCCAACTCTATGCGACCCCATAGACGGCAGCCCACCAGGCTCCACCGTCCCTGGGATTCTCCAGGCAAGAACACTGGAGTGGGCTGCCATTTCCTTCTCCAGTGCAAGAAAGTGAAAAGTGAAAGTCAAGTCGCTCAGTCGTGTCCAACTCTTAGCGACCCCATGGACTGCAGCCCACCAGGCTCCTCTGCCCATGGAATTTTCCAGGCAAGAGTACTGGAGTGGGGTGCCATTGCCTTCTCCGAACCATTTCTAGTCACCTTTATTGCCAAGACTCTGGCCTGAGCCTCCATATTCTCTTGCTTGAATTCGAGCAAGAGCCTCCTACCTGGTCAGCCAGCTTCTAATCCTGCTTCTTCTACCATCTAGTTTCTAAGCAACAGCCAGGTGATCCTTTTAAAAAGCAAGTTGGATCATTCTCTTCTGCCACTCATTACACTCAGGTGCTCTCCATCTCACTTGGAGGAGCACCTGGAATTCCCACAATGGCCTCCAGCATCCTACGTGACCTGACCTCTACTTCCCACTCTCTGACCTCTTCACGCTGGGCATCTTACTGACTCCTTGAACATATCAGACAAGCTTCTGCCCCAGGGCCTTTTTGCACTTGTTTTTTTTATCCCTCTGTAGAGTGCTCTTCCCTAAAAGATCCACAGCACCAAAGTCCTCACCTGCTTCAAGCTTCTGCTCAAATGGCACCTTGTATGGATGCCCTTCTTGAAACTATCCCATTTAAAATATCAGCCTCTCTTGCTCACTGCCTCAAAGTCCTTAAACTCTGCCTTCCTCTGTGGTTCTACATTGAATTCACCACTATTTGACCTAATGTGTGTGTGTCTTCACCAGTAGAACACAAGTTGTATAAAGGCAGGCATTTCTGGCTGGGTCACTGCTGCATCTGCAGCCCCTGAAAGAGGCCTAACAACACAATGCAGGTGCTTAGATATGCATATGGACTGGATATTTTGTTAGCTTTACAAAAAAACAAATCCTCCTTTTAAAATGAGAAATAACCCATATTTCTCTTTTGATCTTTTCCCCCCTCTTTCTCTGAGCAGAAAACATTGCGTAACCACATCAGCTTATCCCATAACTGCATTATCTTGTCCCATAAAAACGCCATGAGCTAATATGCCCTTTGGTACATTTTTCTCTCCAGTTACCTAACATTCCCCCGTTTTCCAGTATCCTTGCCGGCAGTGTCTGGCTTATAGTTGGCACTCAATATTTGTCATTGACAAATCACAGCCCATGCTTCGGCTCTGCTGCTTACCCGCTATGTGATATTGAGTAACAAATAACATTCTGTTTCCTTCCTGTAAGAACTGGGGCAGAAAGCACTGACCTCCACCTCACTGTGTTGTTACCTAGATACCCTGAAACAACGGAAGCTAGTGCATACCCTGGCATATCAGAGAGGGCGAAATATAAGCTTGTTTCTTTTTTTTTCACAACCACACTGGATCTAGTCACCCTGACATTTTCCCATCAATTAGGAGTTTCTCAGAAATTGCTAAAATTGTAGGATAGAGAATTCAGAGGAGGGGAGACAGAAACCATACCAGCGTGCCTTTGTTCTCTCTTCCAAAACTCAGCTAGCTGGAATGGAGGGTCAGCCACAGAAAGACATATGTCCACTGCCCTGGGAGCAAGGGGAGCTTCTTCTGATCGGCGACTGCTAAAATGGGTCCTCCGTCCCCACGTACAACCAACCTCTGGGAAGGAAGTGCCTGATTCACAGAAGAAAATGACTTGACTCCAGATGTATAATAAAGAAGACAGTGAAGGTGCAACACATCATTGCCCTGCCCCCTGGTAGAGAAACTGACTTATTTTAGAGAGGCAGGGAGGCGGCGGAGAATTAGAAAAGCAAAGAGGAAAATATGGTCAGTCAGGTGAAAAAACTCTCCAACTAGACAAACAGGACGTGGCCAGCCATCCAAGCAGAAGGGAAGCTCACCTGCTCGGTGTGGGGCACTTCTCCAATTTTTGTTTTTTTAACAAACACCTCCAGTCATCTCACTAGTTATTCTAGTAGTAATCCTATTTTACAAGTGAAGAGCAAGAGGCTAAGGAAAATGAACTTACTGGCCCCAGGCCATACAGCTTATAAGAAGCAGAGCCTGCAGGAAAACCACAAGCTACAGAAGAGTCCCTGCAGCCTCCGACCAGGAAGCCCTTGGCAAAAGAACAAGCGGATAGAGAGCACACTCAAAGGACACCCAGGCTAGGGGGCTGAGTCGGGGGAGGGGAGGCTAGACGCCTAGCTCACAGCGCTGGACATAGCGCCCCTCACACCACCCCTCCTGAGACCCTTGCCCTTCAGCCTCCAAGGTGGCACAGGACAGGTTCACACACCCCTCTTCCGTCTCCCCACCCTACCCCCGCCAGGCCAGGCCAGTGTGAGCTGGACGGCATGAAAGTTTACTCCTCTCCTGAAGGCGGGGTGCACAGGCAGCCTCTCCCCACGCTTTCTCCCGGGAGGAACTGGACGCGCAAGAAAGCCCACGGCCAAACCCACCACGACTTACCGCTTCCATGACTTTCTTCCGAGGTAGAGTCTGCAAGACAAAACCGGTTTCCCAGAGCTGGATCCTAAGGCCAAGGGTCCGTTTGGCTCTGTCTGCACCTGCCAGGGAGCAATCGCTTCCCCTGGTCGCCGCCGCGGAAACACCTGAGCCCAGGCTCCCCACCTGTCCCACCTGGGCGGCGGCTCCTCCCTCTGCTGGGGTTGGAGCGCTCTCGCCCGCGGCGGGGCGCGCGCCGGCCTCCATCCGCCGAGTTCGCAGGACCGGCACCTGCAGCGGGCGAGGGATCTTTCCGTCCAAAGATCCGCAGACTCTGGCGCTTCTCAGCCAGCGGCTCTGCCCGCGGTTCTCTCCCAGGCTGGTCCGCCCGTCGCCCTGCAGGGAGTTCACGTTGTGCCCTCGTGGGAGTAGCTGGTGAACAAGGCTCCGGTTAGGGCAGATGGCTCAGGCCATACAATGTAATTTTTCTCGGTCACAGTTTCGGCCCCACTCCAGCCCTGAGGATGGGTGCTTTCCCTCTTGTTAACAACGGGGAAACCAAAGCCCAAAGTGGACAGAGCCTGCCCAAGCTCACGGAGGGATTTCAGGGAGCCAGAAAGAGAGCTGTTAGAGTGGGGCATCTGTTTTGGTCAGGCCCTATCTGAGCACGTGGATACATTATTCTACCCAAATCTTCCATTCACCCTGGGGAAGCTTATAATCCATTTAAAACGAGGGAAGGAAAACAGGATCAATAACCATGGTCACAGAGGTGGTAAGTAGAAGGCTCAGGGTTTCAACATAGGTCTGCTGCTTCTGCTAAGTCACTTCAGTTGCCCACCAGGCTCCCCCTTCCCTGGGATTCTCCAGGCAAGAACACTGGAGAGGATTGCCATTTCCTTCTCCATCAACACAGGTCTGGCTAATTCTAAAAGGATTTTGTTTTTCTGGCTTCTTGTGTGTTCATGCTTTTGCTTGTTTTCTGACAGAGCTGGTGCTGGAAACCCAATCTCTAGTTGTTCAGAGCTCACAGCTGTCCTGGAGTTGTGGGGCCAGCCAGCAGCTTGCTCTCTGTTTCAAGTACAGTCAGTGTGACTTTTCTTGCTTTGTTAGGCCAAGTTCACAAGAAATGAAAAGGCTGCCCTACCCTGTCCAGGGAAAGGGGGAGAGGGGCAGCAGGTGAGAAAACTCAGTTAAGTGGCCTTTCTTCTAACAGGTGGCTCCCATATGGAGCTGATCATCACAGCTGCCAGGGAATGTGTTAAAACTATAGGCAGGCTTCAAGGCCCCAGGGCAGACAGGAAGACAGGAGCACCCTCTTCTGGTCTAGGGTCTGGGAATCTGAATTTTAGTCAGGTTTTTAGGTCAAGGTGTTTTAATAATAAATGACTCACAGATCTACCTTTTATCTCATGAGTCAGCACACAGACACATACGCACTACAATTAAAATTTTCCAAAACAATAATTTCTCGTGCTGTGTGATCACATTGATATTCTCTATTTTCTGAGCCCTGACCCCACTCCCAAGGTGAGAGAATAGTAATGTCTCTGCTTTTGAATATGCTGTTTAGGTTGGTCATAAGTTTTCTTCCAAGGAGCAAGCATCTTTGAATTTCACGGTTGCAGTCACCATCTGCCCTGATTTTAGAGCCCCAAAATATAAAGTCTGTCACTATCTCTGCTGTTTCCCCATCTATTTGCCATGAAGTGAAGGGACCAGATGCCATAATCTTAGTTTTCTGAATGCTGAGTTCTAAGCCAACTTTTTCACCCTCCTCTTCAATTTCATCAAGAGGCTCTTTTGTTCTTCACTTTCTGCCATCCAGCCCAGCATGTCTCATGATGTACTCTGCATAGAAGTTAAATAAGCAGGGTGACAATATACAGCCTTGACGTATTCCTTTTCCTATTTGGAACCAGTCTGTTGTTCAATGTCCACTTCTGACTGTTGCTTCCTGACCTGCATATAGATTTCTCAGGAGGCAGGTCAGGTGGTCTGGTATTCTTATTTCTTTAAGAATTTTCCACAGTTTGTTGTGGGTTCATCACTCCAATGAGAGAGAAATATGCTAGAATAAGTCAAACGTGAAACATATGATGATTACCATAGACTCTGAAAATATATGTACTTCTAATTAAAAAAAAAAAAACTTAACTCTAATAGAATGCCTCTGGAACATTATCCAAGCAAGTGTACATGTGTGTGCATGTGCAGAGAATGTTTTACAGATAAAGTGTGATCTACTACAATAGTCTTGAAGAAATCAGTTAAGGGAGTTTCTAAAGTAATGAGAGTATACAGAGAAATGCAAGAACACTCATCCAAACACTGTTTATAATAGCAAAGCTTTGAAAACAGCTTGAATGTGGGCTAAATAAAGACACATCCCATCAGTAGGGTAGAATACATCCACTAAAGCCTGATGACAGCTATAGTTACTGCCAAGGAAAGATACCCACAATACAGAAGTCAGTGGAAACAAATGCTATGTAAGGATATGGAGAATATGAGCCCATTTTGGTATAAGTATGTACACAGAATGAAGGTATATTATTTTTTGAATATTCCTTAGACGGTAAGAGCTGATTTTTTGAGGAAAAGATTCTGGTAGGTGCCTGGGACAGAAACAGACCTTGATTGATAAGTGTGGGACTCCCTGGGTCAAAGGGGGAAATTTTCTTATTCTGAAACGGTGGGGAAAGGATAGACCTAGTGGTCCAGTGGTTAAGACTCTGCACTTCTACTGCAGGGAGCAGGGTTTCAATCCCTGGTTGAAGAACCAAGATCCCACGTGCCACATGTGTGGCCAAAAAATAAAAAATAAAATGGGGGAGGGGAGATGAATGAAGTTAGGAGGAAAAAGTCATGCCCTGTGATATGATCCTGCACAAGAACTTCCTGAAGGCGCAGTAAATTCTGTAATTAAAAAAAAAAAATAAATGACTTGCAATTGTTCCATAGAATGGAAGTTTGTATGAGTGAGGGGGTGATAGTTTGCAACTAAGATACTATGTAACCTCAGAGAAACAACAGATAATACGGAAGAAGCATGAAAGTGGGAGACAGTATAACCAAANACTAGAGATCCCTTCACCTATTACTATTCCTCAAAATTGGCACATTATTATTACTGATTTACAAGATTGCTTTTTTAAATATACCTTTACACCCTTTAGACAGGGAGAAATTAACTTTCTCTCTCCCTTATCCTAATCGTATCAGGCCTCATAAAAGATTTCAGTAGACTATATTATCTCAAAATATGCTTAACAATCCTAATATTTGTCAAAAATTTTGTCGCCAAGGCTTTACATCCAATGTGACAGCAATTCCCTCATGCATATATCATTGATAATATACTGTAACTACAGAAAGGAGAAATGATATTTTTGAAACTGAATGGCCATGATATTCTTTAGTCTCCAGAGAAAACTAATTAAAATAAAATCTTTTTTGAAATCGCAAACCAGTTCTTCTGACACATGCAGTTAGGAAAAGGCTAACTTGTTAAAATACTTTTTTAGAGCTTCAATTCTGCCTGTGAAACAAAACAGTCCTAAGAAAAAACATAAAGTTAACTCTTATCATGTCCTTGAGATACACAACCCACTGTATCTGGGACTGCAGTCATAAACAAAATGGTGAAAAAAATTATTTTTAACGGGAAAGATATTTCAAACGGAAAACTATGCCTACCTATCTATGTCTCAATGAATGCATTTGTTTTTGGATAATCTCAAAGAAAGACAATGCCAAAGAATGCTCAGACTACCACACAATTGCACTCATCTCACATGCTAGTAAAGTAATGCTCAAAATTCTCAAGCCAGGCTTCAGCAATACATGAACCGTGAACTTCCAGATGTTCAACCTGGTTTTAGAAAAGGCAGAGGAACCAGAGATCAAATTGTCAACATCTGCTGGATCAGTGAAAAAGCAAGAGAGTTCCAGAAAAGCATCTATTTCTGCTTTATTGACTATGCCAAAGTCTTTGTGTGGATCACAATAAACTGTGGAAAATTCTGAAAGAGATGGGAATACCAGACCACCTGACCTACCTCTTGAGAAACCTATATGCAGATCAGGAAGCAACAGTTGGAATGGGACATGGAACAACAGACTGGTTCCAAATAGGAAAAGGAGTACGTCAAGGCTGTATATTGTCACCATGCTTATTTATCTTACATGCAGAGTACATCATGAAAAACGCTGGGCTAGAAGAAGCACAAGCTGGAATCAGGATTGCCAGGAGAAATATCAACAACCTCAGATATGCAGATGACACCACCCTTATGGCAGAAAGTGAAGAGGAACTAAAAAGCCTCTTGATGAAAGGGAAAGAGGAGAATGAAATAGTTGGCTTAAAGCTCAACATTCAGAAAATGAAGATCATGGCATCTGGTCCCATCACTTCATGGGAAAAAGATGGGGAAACAGTGGAAACAGTGTCAGACTTCATGTTTTTGGGTTCCAAAATCACTGCAGATGGTGACTGTAGCCATAAAATTAAAACACGCTTACTCCTGGAAGAAAAGTTATGACCAACTTATATAGCATATTGAAAAGCAGAGACATTGCTTTGTCAACAAAGATCCATCTAGTCAAGGCTGTGGTTTCCTTTGGTCATTTATGGATGTGAGAGTTGGACTGTGAAGAAACCTGACCACAATGTAGTGGTGTGGGCTCTGCCCACCAACAGATGGGGGTGCCACTCTTCCAAGCTAAATGAAGCACAAGCCCAAGATTCTCTGTCACTTTCCCTCCAAGCCAGGCATTCACTCAGCTCAAAGGCAAGGATGTTTTTGATACTTGTTTACAACATATGATGAGAAATGATGGGCAGAAGCTCTCAGGGAGAGAAGCCTCCTCCCAACCTCAGGTGATAATTAGGCTGTCAAATACCTTTTGCTCTTAATGCTAGGGCACCCCCTGGTGGCTTCAGGCCAGCCTACAAAACAGAGCTATGGAGTAGGCAGGTCAGAAGGGCTTTCATCTCTCTGGACCTGGCAGGACTCACCACTCTGTACTTCTGGTTTGGTTTAGGACAAGTTACAGTGGTAGGTCAAAGGATGTCATGGGCCCTACTTATTGGTAGCTGTTAGGAGTGTTTTGCAAGTGGGCTTAAGAACTGTGGCTCCTGGAACTCTGTAGCATCCGCTGTTATTATCTTATGATACTCTAGGTGTTAAACTCAGTTTCACCAGTAGATGTTGGCCTTGGGATTCTCAACAACCCCCTGAGGTGTATTTTCCTGGTGTGTACAACTAGATAAGCGGGCTGACAATGTTGGCTTGCGGATTACTGTGCCAGGCAAAAATCTCTACAGTGCTTACTGCTAAATAAGCACCAAAAAGTTCCTCTCTTCCTTGTTTCTTTTCTCCTCAATTCACGGTGGCTATGTCACTGTCAAAATGCCCATGCTACATTTGGATGTACTGATGAAGGAACACTGTTTTATTTCCCTGTAACGATCCCAGTTTGCTTGGGAGCCCCCATCCCATGAGTAAGCAGGCCTTTGCATTCAGCTTGGTAGGAGAACTCACACATGCTTACGTGGGAGGGGAGAGGCAGAAAAGAAGGTTCATAATGGAGACACTGTGGGTAGGGGAATTTGGGATATGAAGTTTGAGGTTTGATCTAAGTTTAGATCTCATCACTTCATGGCAAATAGATGGGAAAACAATAGAAACAGTGACAGACTTTATTTTGAGGGGCTACAAAATCACTGCAGATGGTGTCTGAAGCCATGAAATTAAAAGATGTTTGCTCCTTGGAAGAAAAGCTATGACAAACCTAGACTGCATATTAAAAAGCAGAAACACTACTTTGCCGACAAAGGTCCATCTAGTCAAGGCTATGGTTTTGCCAGTAGTCATGTAGGAATGTGAGAGTTGGACTGTAAAGAAAGCTGAGTGCCGAAAAATTGATGCTTTTGAACTATGGTGTTGGAGAAGACTCTCGAGAGTCCCTAGGACTGCAAGGAGATCCAACCTGTCCATCCTAAAGGAAACCAGTCCTGAATATTCATTGGAAGGACTGATGCTGAAGCTGAAACTCCAATACTTTGGCCACCTGATGCGAAGAACTGACTAATTAGAAAAGACCTTGATGCTGGGAAACATTGAAGGTGGAAGAAGGGGATGACAGAGGATGAGATGGTTGGATGGCATCACCATCTCGATGGACGTGAGTTTGAGTAAGCTCCAGGAGTTGGTGATGAACAAAGAAAGCTGAGTGCCGAAAAATTGATGCTTTTGAACTATGGTGTTGGAGAAGACTCTCGAGAGTCCCTAGGACTGCAAGGAGATCCAACCTGTCCATCCTAAAGGAAACCAGTCCTGAATATTCATTGGAAGGACTGATGCTGAAGCTGAAACTCCAATACTTTGGCCACCTGATGCAAAGAACTGACTAATTAGAAAAGACCTTGATGCTGGGAAACATTGAAGGTGGAAGAAGGGGATGACAGAGGATGAGATGGTTGGATGGCATCACCATCTCGATGGACGTGAGTTTGAGTAAGCTCCAGGAGTTGGTGATGAACAAGGAAGCCTGGCATACTGCAGTCCATGGGGTCACAACAAGTCGGACACGACTGAGTCAACTGAACACTTCAGGAAAAATAATTCAACTGAAGAAAGAACTGTGGGTCCTCCTGTACCGGTAAGGTGGTGGGTGGCCCACGGTGACCTGCACTTAATCATCGAACAGGAAATGACTGACCGGGTTCAGACTATCCCGGAGAACAGTGCTCCAGACTTTACAAATGTCACCTTATTTAGTTTTTATTGTGATTCTCATTTTTCAGTGGAGGAAAATGAGCCACAAATCAATGAAAGTCACTGATCCAGGCTAAGGCAGTTAACAAATGGGAAAGCAGACACTGCAATCCAGGCAGTCTGGCTCCAGAGCCCACACTCACCACCCCTCTGGTTGCTTCCACTTGCATCCTTGAGAAATGGGGGTGGGGGGGTGTGAAGTCGCTCAGTCGTGTCTGACTCTTTGCGACCCCATGGATTGTAATCTACTAGGCTTCTCCGTCCATGGGATTCTCCAGGCAAGAATACTGGAGTGGGTTGCCATTTCCTTCTCCAGGGGATCTTCCCGACCCAGGGATCGAACCCGGGTCTCCCGCATTGGAGGCAGACGCTTTAACCTCTGAGCCACCAGGGAAGTCATAAACACAGAATTTGAGAACTTGGAGGGCTATTTGAACCCTATTATCATTTACTGAGAAAGCTTAGCAGATCCTTGGGCTAAAGTTAGGCTCCATATCTTATTGCTGTCTTTCAAGCCCCTAGCTCCTTGCAGTGGGGATAATGGACCATACTCACCAGCAAGGTCTTGGGCATACTAAGAAGTAGAAATCAGTATTTCCGCACGTTCTTCATGATTCCAACCCTACTTTCAGTCCTGGATGCTGCTGGTAGCTTTTTAGTGTTTCCTTCCATGTCTGTTTTTCATTTCTTGACAAACATATTGCTTACACTTTGCATTGTAAGTAAGGGTTTGTAGCAGAATATTGTGATATTAAAAAAAGGGAGATTTAAGTAATATCCACAAATGGGAAATGCTGTGCATTCACCTCTTCCTAGGATAAAGCTCTGACCACTGTTCATGATGTGAAGACAAAGCTGGAGCACATTGTCAGAATCAGGATGTGCTGCTGAAGAACCCATTATTAATATTAAAATTATTATTGGTTACATTAATCATTTCTGAGGATTTCCAGTGCAATGTGTGATTTATTTATGTATAATTTATATCCTGACTACTTTCAAGAGAGAGAAGGAAAGATGAAGGGAACTTCAATTTATTGAGAATCCATTGTGTAACAAGCTACATGGTTTGCGTATATTTTCTTCTGTTCCTCAGGACAATGGTGAGATAAGAGAGGTTATCTCTGGTGGACAGGTGAAGCACATGAGACTCAGGAAGGTCAAGGCAAATTCTTGGCCATGCAAAGTCCAAGTCTGACTCTCTGTTTTGACTCGACTCTACCTTCACCCATGGCTTCCTCCTCCCCTCCATGATGCATCCAGAAAGACCTGAAGGACTAGGCAAACAGAGCCAAATAAAGTAGAATGATTAAACAGAAAGATCAAAGCCATACAGAGGACAGGGTGGATGGGAAGGCAGAAAGGATTGATGAACAGTGTGGAAATATGAGATGATTACTACAAGGTATACAATTATCTAAATGGAAATCATTTAAGGATAAAATACCTCAAATTATGTTAGGAGATGTGTGGGTTCAAGAAAGGGTCTGCTTCCTTTCTACCAGTTTGTGAAAACTGTACAAGCCATATGGTTTGTCTTTTTTTCTGGAAGGAAGCTCACATCTGAATTTTGTGCTTATCTAAGTCATCATCTTAATAGTATATCATAATTTAGTAAGAGCTTTTTTGAAGGATGCTAAATAAACACGACCAAGGCAAGTCGTTTTCCCTTTAACAAACATGACTAAGGCAAGTGGCTTTCCCTTTAACAGCCTTTTATCAAGAATCTGAGCATCTAGTTTGTGTCGAGTTCTGCCTGGAGCTGGAGACATAGCAACCCTTTAGGCTCTCGTAAGGAAGCCATCTTCCCCTATTAATGCCAGTTACATTATGTATGCATCACTCAGATGAATTATTAATATGTTTTTCTGATCTGCTTATCTTGTAGAGATCAAAGGAATACCACTCCTCAGCAGAAGGAGCTGGGCTTGCCTGGAAGTAGGGAATTGTTCCCAGTATCAGTCACGCCCATATCCCATCATCCAGAAAAGGGGTTCTTCAGATGGGCGCTTCTCTCAGGAAACTCTCTCTCTTTGGTCATGTTCCCTTGGAGAACATAGGAATACCGCATGGAATACCTCATGTGGCACAGGATTACCATGTGATTGCAGCTCAGAGGCTCGGAGTGCTGAGGGTAGGAGTGGCACAGATCAATTGGCATATGACGTGTGAATCATAATTTGGCTTAGCTGATTTTACATGCATTTGAAAGCTCTATCAAAGGGTAATGCCAGGCTTTACTTTGTGGACTTGAGACACATGTATGGCATTCCTCAACAGGACGGGTCAGAGGGCCCCTGACCTGTAGCTACAGGACAGGAGTGTGGCAGGCAGGTGGTCCTATGGAAGACTCAGTTGAAGATGCATAAAATCCATTTATAAAGAAGCAAATTAGCAACTGTAGATTTCTCTGTATTTATTCCTCATATATGATTCCCCAGTCTTTGGTAAAATCTAATATAATTTGATATTTAGCCTCAGCTTTGGAATAGTGAAAAAGGAAGCACCTTTGGTCTACATTTGGGATAAAATGTTAAATAAAGAGCAGTGTCCACTGAGGTTAGCATGGGTACGGTACTGATTAACAAGAGACTTACCGTGCTGACGAGTGGAGAAGGCAAGGGCACCCCACTCCAGTACTCTTGCCTGGAAAATCCCACGAACGGAGGAGCCTGGTAGGCTGCAGTCCGTGGGGTCACACAGAGCCTGGTGGGCTGCAGTCCATGGGGTCACACAAAGTCAGACACGACTGAAGCGACTCAGCAGCAGCAGCAGCAGCAGCACGGTGCTGATGAGCCTGGAGGAGGAGGGATAGAAACTCAAGGTTCTGAGATGCAGCTACCTCTTCTGGTAGCGAAATAATATGGAGGTCATTTTACTAAGAGGGCTTCCCTGGTGGCTCCGAGGTTAAAGTGTCTGCCTGCAGTGTGGGAGATCGGGTTTGATCCCTGGGTCGGGAAGATCCCCTGGAGAAGGAAATGGCAACCCACTCCAGTATTCTTGCCTGGAGAATCCCATGGACAGAGGAGCCTGGTATGAGCAGAGAAAATGCTTGTATTCACCAAATCCCAATTCTTTCTCCCTTTCTTGGGTATCTGAGAAGGCTATATTTTCCAACCTCCCTTGCAATTAGAATTAGGTGTATGACTAGGTTCTCATCGATGGGATGTGGGGAGAGTAGGGGATGTTACTTGTAAGACTGCCTACTCAGTGGTCCACTTTCTCTTTTCTCCTTTTGCAGTAATCTCAGAAGAGCGGAATCACAAGACAGAAGGAGCCTGGATCCCAAAGTCTGTTCTTTTAAGAGAGCTTCTAAGGAGACCTGTCCAGTAGTCATCAGATTTTGATGTAAATAAGCCTTTGCTGTATAAAGCTATTAGCACCGGGGGGGGGGGGGGGGGGAGGGATTTGTTAGTGCAGCATAACTTATCTTATTCTGACTAATGCAATTATTAGTGAGCTGTAGTAAAACTGGCAGTGAGCTGGCAGGAAAAGAAGAGAACATAGCAAGAGCTGGGTCAGGAAATAAGGAAACGAATCCTTAGGGGGATTTAGCCAGCTTCTTGAGGATTGAATTGAAGACCAGATTTCTATGCTTAAATGTCATGATCTGGGCTGTTAGAAATAACAACAGGCACCCTTTATGTATTGAATGCTTGTTTTCTATCAGGCACAGTGGTCACTACATATATAAAATTTCCTTTGTACATTAAATATATATCCCATTCAGTCTTTGCAATAATCTTAGGAGTTAGATGTCATTATCCCCTTTATATGGATAAAGAACCTGAGGCACAAAGAGACCAAGAGTTTTCCCTTGGTTTTCCACAGCCTGTAAGAGGCAGAATTAGGTTCAAATCCATCTGTTCTATTGGAGTCAAGTGCTATTAATCACAACGCTATAGGCAGTAGCCCAGCTAAAGCTCGCAGAGGTGGCATCACTGTGCTTCTAGGAGAGGACTGTATCAGCTAGCTAAAGGACTATTGACAGCATCCTGAGAGAGACGTCAGCACCTAGGGAAAGAAGTTGCAGCATCTAGACAATTTATTAGGGCAGTGGGCAAGCAAACTAGGGTTTAAGGCCTTACAGAGGGGGGAAAATGAGTAAAAATCAAGCATAGAGGCAAATGTTTAATCAGTGGAACAAGGTATGCACAGCAAAGGCTGGGTGACAGCTGAGGCACAACAGCACACTGGTGATAGAAAATTTATCCCAGGAGACAGTGGGCACGAGACCGGAGTAGCAGGATTAGCACCAGCCCTCCTTCCCCTGCTGGTGTGGATGCCCCGACCATCCTCCCACTTGGTTAGAAGATGCTAAGGGTCTGAGTGGACCTGGGCCTGGTGGTCAAAGGCCTCTAGACCTGCTCAGTGTATAGCAGGGGCAGGAGGGGAGATGGATGGGAGGGGATTCTGGCCCTAGAGGCACTCACTTGTGAAGATCAACTAAAATCATACAACTGAGGCTTCCCTAGTGGCTCAGTGGTAAAGAATCCACCTGCCAATGCAGGAGACATGGGTTCAATCCCTAATCCAGGAAGATCCCACATGCTGTGGAGCAGCTAAGTCTGTGTGCCACCACTGCTGAGCTGCAGTTACTGAGGTCTGCTCGCCCTCAAGCCCATGCTCCATGAGAGAAACCACTGCCTTAAGAAGCCCATGCGCTGCAACTAGAGAGCAGCCCCCACTTGCCACAGCTAGAGAAAAGCCCACACAGCAACCAAGACCAAGAATAGCCAAACACTAAAACAAAAACAAACATTCAAAAAACACAATTATATCCCATTAGAAATATGGGGAAGGCAAATATACTGGATATGTGAGTTTTGACCAATCCTGGCTCAGCCAATTACAAGCTTTCCTTCAACCAAGTGACTCATGTCTTTGACCCTCAGCTTTTTGATCTGTAAAATGGGTCTAACAAACTCAATCCCACAGATGGTTCTGGTACAAAATGGTACACAGTAATAAAATGGTACAGAATTGACACCTAACAGGCACTCATTAAAGGCTGGTTCCCTCCCCTCTTTCCTCTCCATGGAGAAGGAGGTATCTATCTCTGCCCAGAGGTTGGAAAGAGGCTTCCAAGTCTAAATAAGTCTTCATCTTAGTCCTAGAGTAGTCAAGGAGGGGACGTCTAGGGGGAGAGAGTACCTTGTGCAAAGCCCTGGCTTCAATCATCAAGCCTCCTATGTAAACCCTTTAAGAGGGAGAAAAGTCTTAAAAACTTGGTCTCCACTTTCAGGAGTTGCTGTTCCTGACCCTTCATCATCCTGAAAGCAGCCCCATGATGGCACATTCTTTTCTGCTCTTATGCTGTTTTCTCTCTCACTAAGTACATTGGCAGAGTGGCCAGGACCTCAGGCTCCATGCTGCCAAAAGCCGGTGCAGCAGCTTGTAGGGAGGTGGGCTGCAGCCAGGGCCCCCCGCCTGCACAGCCCCATGTGAAAGACCTCAATCAAGTCTGAACGAGGGTGTTGGATGGGACAGGCCATTTGGCCCCTGTTCAGGTTGCAAGATGAGAGTCTTTTGTGGTTGAAATGAAGGGCTTCCTGGGGAGGGGGAGTGACATGTGTCAAAGAGAACTTGTTTCCCACTCTTTCCCAGAGCAGAGGAGGCTGCTCCAAGCCAGGTGGAACAGAGCAGGAAGGTCAGTGTGCTTATTCAAAGGCATTTCTCACCATGGCATTTAATCACCTATGTAAACATTTGTTGAGTTGAATTACCTCATTCAGTCCTCACAGCCAGGGCACATAATAAATCCCCATTATAGAGATGAGGGAACAGAAGCTCAGAGAAGAACCTGAAAGGATGTGATCAGGATTAGATTGGGAGGGAGTGGAATGTGGAGAAGAGGAGGGAATTGAGAAGGTTGGAGAAAAATGTTACAAACAAGTAACTTTGAACCTGGAAGCTCCAGCTCACCAAGACCCATCCTTTCCCTTGGCTTCTGCCTACATCCTGTGTCCACATCCATATCCCCAGCCCTGTATTCATTCAAAAAATACTGACCTCATCTTGACTCTGAGCTAGGTTAGGCCAAGACATTCAGTGGAGAAGAAAACACACACTGTCCTCACCGCGATGGAGCCTGCAGTCTAGTGCGGGGGTCGGGCATTTAATAAACCAGCGAATCGTCACTGATGTTTCAAACCACAAGTGCTGTGAAGGAAAACAACAGGGAGCGCAATAACAACTTCACAGAAGGTGGTCAAAGGGTCTAGGTCATAACTGAATTCCAGACCCATTCATTCACCCCACAAATATTTATTGAGCACCTCCTCAGTGTGTTGAGCGAGGCACTGTTCTATATACTGAGGACTCAACCCTGATCTACTTATTCAGCTCTCTGCTGGACTGCTCACCTGGCCATTCCACAGACACCTGGTATTCAACACAGTCATAACTAAGCCAATGCCTTGATCCCCTAAACCCGCTCAAATGGTATCAAGTTCATCTACTTTCCAAAGCAGAAACCTTACTTTTAATTTTATATTGGAGTATAGCTAATTTACAATGCTTTGTTAACTTCAAGTGTATAGCAAAGTGATTCAATTATACATATACCTCTTCTTTTTCAAATTATTTTCCCATTTGGGTTATTACAGAATATTGAGTAGAGTTCCCTGTACTATACAGTAGGTCCTTGTTGATTATTTTATATACAGTAGTGTGTACATGTTCATCCCAACTTCCTAATTTATCCTTCTCCCCCTTTCCCTTTGGTAACCATAGTTTGATTTCCAAGTCTGTGAGTCTGTTTCTGTTCTGTAAATAAGTTCGTTTCAATTTTTAGATTCCCCATGTAAGTAATATCATATAATATTAGTCTGTTTGGCTTACTTCACTTAGTATGATAAACTCTCAGTCCATGCATGTTGCTGCAAATGGCATTATTTCATTCTTTTTATGGCTAAGTAATATTCCATTGTATATATACATGTAACGTCTTCTTTAGTCATTCATCTGCCTATGGACATTTTGGTTTCTTCCATGTCTTGGCTATTATACATAGTGCTGAACATGAAGTACATGTATCTTTTCGAATTAGAGCTCTCTCAGGATATATGCCCAGGAGTAGGATTCCTGGGCCATATGGTAGCTCTATTTTAGTTTTTCAGGGACTCACGCTCAGTCATGTCTGATTCTCTGTGACCAAATGGACTGTGGCCTGCCAGGCTCCTCTGTCCATGGGATTTTCCAGGCAATCATACTAGTGTGGGCTACCATTCCCTCCTCCAGGCAATCTTCCCGACCCAGGGACGGAACCCACATCTCCTGTGTCTGCTTTGTTGGCAGGTGGATTCTTTACCACTGAGCCACCTGGGAAGCCTTAGTCTTTTTCCAGGAATCTTCATACTGTTCTACGTAATGATTGTACCAATTTATATTCTGTCTACACCCTCTCCAACACTATTGTTTGTAGACCTTTTGATTAAGGTTATTCTGACCAGTGTGGGTGATACTTCATTGCAGTTTTGATTTGAATTTCTCTAATAACTAGTGATGGCGAGAATCTTTTCATGTGCTTTTTGGCCATCTGTGTATCCTCTTTAGTTTAATGTCTATTTAGATCTTCTGCCCATTTTTTGATTGGGTTATTTGGCTTTCTTTTTTTATATTGAGCTACATGGGAGAAAATATTTGCAAATGAAGCAACCAATAAGGAATTAATCTCCAAAATGTACAAACAGCTCATGAAAATTTGCCATTCCTGACTCCCACCAATCCTCACTTTTCAAGCGCAGTTGACTGTGCCTCATTCAGCAACATTCACTGGTACTTACTTAGTGCTCATTTTGGTGTGAGGCAGTTGAAGTTTTCTGACCCAAAAGTGGACAGTCCTTTCCCTCAGGAGGCTCACAGTCTAGTTCACCTAGGAAAATGACAAGACTACTCAAAAACATCTCTCCAACTAGTTTTCTTCTCTCCATCTCCTATTATCACTTCCCAGGTGGCTCAGATGGTAAAGAGTCTGCCTGTAATGCAGGAAACCTGGGTTCAATCCCTGGGTTGGGGAGACCCCCTGGAGAAAGGGATGGCAACCACTGCAGTATTCTTGCCTGGAGAATTCCATGGACAGAGGAGCCTGGTGGGCTCCAGTGCATGGAGTCAAAAAGAACCATTGACTATATATATGGGTCACAACAAACTATGAAAAATCCTTAAAGAGATGGGAATATCAGACCACCTTACGAGCCTCCTAAATCAGCATGCAGGTCAATAAGCAACAGTTAGAACCAGACATGGAACAACGGACTGGTTCCAAATTGGGAAAGGAGTACATCAAGTATGTCACCCTGCTTATTTAACTTATATGCAGAGTTCAGTTCAGTTCAGTCGTTCAGTCATGTCAGGCAGTTTTTCCACCCCATGGACTGCAGCACACCAGGCCTCCCTGTCCATCACTAACTCCAGGAGTTACCCAAACTCATGTCCATTGGATCGGTGATGCCATCCAACCATCTCATCCTCTGACGTCCCCTTCTCCTCCTGCCCTCAATCTTTCCCACATCAGAGTCTTTCCCAAGGAGTCAGTTCTTCCCATTAGGTGGCCAAAGTATTGGAGTTTCAGCTTCGCTATCAGTCCTTCCAATGAGCACTCAGGACTGATCTCCTTTAGGATGGACTGGTTGGATCTTCTCGCAGTCCAAGGGACTCTAAAGAGTCTTCTCCAACACCACAGTTCAAAAGCATCAATTCTTCGGTGCTCAGCTTTCTTTATGGTCCAACTCACATCCATACATGACCACTGGAAAAACCATAGCCTTGACTAGATGGACCTTTGTTGGCAAAGTAATATCTCTGCTTTTCAATGTGCTATCTAGGTTGGTCATAACTTTTCTTCCAAGGAGTAAGCGTCTTTTAATTTCATGACTGCAATCACCATCTGCAGTGATTTTGGAATCCAAAAAAATTAAGTCTGCCACTGTTTCTACTGTTTCCTCATCTATTTCCCATGAAGTGATGGGACCAGATGCCATGATCTTAGTTTTATGAATGTTTAACTTTAAGCCAACTGTTTCACTCTCCTCTCTCACTTTCATCAAGAAGCTCTTTAGTTCTTCTCACTTTCTGCCATACAGGTAGTGTCATCTGCATATCTGAGATTATTGATATTTCTCCTAGCAATCTTGATTCCAGCTTGTGCTTCTTTCAGCCCAGCATTTCTCATGAGGTACTCTGCATATAAATCAAATAAGCAGGGTGAAAATATACAGCCTTGATGCACTCCTTTCCCTATTTGGAACCAGTCTGTTGTTCCATGTCCAGTTCTAACTATTGCTTCCTGACCTGCATACAGATTTCTCAAGAGGCAGGTCAGGTGGTCTGGTGTTCCCATCTCTTTCAGAATTTTCCATAGTTCATTGTGGTCCACACAGTCAAAGGCTTTGGCAGAGTACAATCATGCAAAATGCTGGTCTGGATGAAGCACACGCTGAAATCAAGATTGCTGGGAGAAATATCAATAACCTCAGATATGCAGATGACACCAGCCTTATGGCAGAAACCAAAAAACTAAAGAGCCTCTTGATGAAAGTGAAAGAGGAAAGTGAAAAACCTAGCTTAAAAATCAACATTCAAAAAACTAAGATCATGGCATCTGGTCCCATCACTTCATGGCAAATAGATGGGGAAACAATGGAAGCCCTGACAGACTTTATTTTCTTGGGCTCCGAAATCACTGCAGATGGTGACTGCAGCCATGAAATTTAAAAAAGCGTTTGCTCCTTGGAAGAAAAGCTATGACCAACCTAGACAGCATATTAAAAAGCAGGGACATTACTTTGCCAACAAAGGTCCCTCTAGTCAGAGCTATGGTTTTTCCAAGTAGTCATGTATGGATGTGAGAGTTGGACCATAAAGAAAGCTGAGCACTGAAGAATTGATGGTTTTGAACTATGGTGCTGCAGAAGACCTGACAGTCCCTTGGACTGCAAGGAGATCAAACCAATCAATCCTAAAGAAAATGAGTCCTGAATATTCATTGGAAGGACTGATGCTAAAGCTGAAACTCCAATACTTTGGCCACCTGATGTGAAGAACTGACTCATTTGAAAAGACCCTGATGCTGGGAAAGATTGAAGGTGGAGGAGAAGGGGATGACAGAGGATGAGATTGTTGAATGGCATCACCAACTCAATGGACATGAGTTTGAACATGCTCCAGGAGTTGGTGATGGCATGCTGCAGTCCATTGGGTCACAAAGAGTCAGACATGACGGAGCAACTGAACTGAACTGACTGATTCCCTATTATGGGAGGAGGGAGGCTTAGGCTGGTGGTCCCCCTGCTGTAGGATGCCCTTTGCATGAAATCTCTCTCCGTAGAAGCCCTTTTTCCTGTCACTTTAGCAAAATGTTATTGTAAGTAACTTTTAAACCAGGCACTCCCAGGCTGTATTCATCTGCAGCCCAAGCACACCTTTTAAATATTTTAATCATATAACACCTTGCCTAACAACTTATCAGTTCTTTTCATAGACTGAAAGGAGGAATGAAGAATAAGTAATTGACAAATGACCAGATCGCTTCCCTAGCTTCCCCTTCAGTAATCTCCCAAATAAACTGTGAACAAGACAGCATTTAAAGAAAGATCACAAGGAGTCACTGAGCCTGCATGCAGATGGGGACGGTGATAAGTCTGACCCCCTATCTCAATGCTTAACCGAGATTACTTTCTCTTTCCCTATAAAAGTTTCATGATCAAGCAGAATCTCTAGAGGTAGTTTTGGGGGGACACTGAGTCTGCCATCTCCCCACATTGCCAGCATTGTGATTAAAGGCACTTTTCCTTTGCTACAAACTTTTGTGAGTACAGCAAGTCCCCTACAAATGAAACTTCAAGTGAACTTTAAAAGATGCTGTGAACTTTCAAAGATGTGTTTGCATGTCCGATCGCATAAGTTAGTTAGCCTGTAGGTTTACTGTACTGTAACATTAGAAATGTTTTACTCTTTGTGCTTGCTTTGTTTTTTATGTGTTATATGTGTGAAAAGTATTATAAACCTACTACAGTACAGTTTTATATAGCCAACTGTGTAATCTGGGTACCTAGGCTAACTTTGTTGGATTTATAACAAACTGGACTTAAAAAGGCACTCTTAGAACAGACTCATTTGTATGTAGGGGACTTACTCTATTGATTTTGTAAGTAGTGAGCAACAAGCCAGACTCTTAATCTAATGACACTGCCTCTAACATCCCACTTCCCATCAGATATGCTTTCTTAGTGGCACCTGAGTGGTCTTCCCCATCACAAATCTGACCATATCGTGAAAGTGAAAGTGTTAGTCACTCAGTCGTGTCTGACTCTTTGTGACCACATGGACTGTAGCCTGCCAAGCTCCTCTGTTCATGGAATTCTCCAGGCAAGAATACTGGAGTGGATAGCCATTCCCTTCTCCAGGGGATCTTTCCCACTTAGGGATGGAACCCAGGTCTCCTGCATTGCAGCCAGATTCTTTACCATCTGAGCCACCAGGGAAGCCCCTCTGACCAGTATGTACTCCACCATTCAAAACCTCCTCTGACTCCAATGTCACAGCTCTCCCAGGACACACAGGCTTCAGAACTGGCCTCGTGGAGCTTCTCCAGCCCCATCACTTGACTCCACACACTGCCATACAGAGTTTATTCCTGGGCCCACAGTGCTATTTCTTGCTTCTGGATGTTTGCCTATTCTATTTCCATTACCTGGAATGCCATCCTTGGCAACCCTGCCATTCACCTGGGCATCCCTCCCACTTTAGCCTTCCAGAGTTGGTGCATCTAGCCATTCCTGATGACTTCAGGCAGGGTGATATACTCAACCCCCTGTTCCCACAGTTCCCTCATCATTTACTTTACAACCCAGCTGTGACTACAGAGCTGGTCCTGTAGAAACATGAGATAACATCTCTGAGTCCACTACAAACTCCCCACCCCTCTGGGATGTCTGAGAATCTTCAAAAAGGGCTTCTTAGGTGTCCACTAAGCAGGATGGAGTCAGCTGCAGTCACCACGTGGCATTCACTGAGGGCTCCCTTTCTGGCCCTGGCTCCTCCTTGCAAAGTCCAGGGCCTATAAAATGGGTAGAGGAACCACCACCCAGGAGGACAGCAGTGTCCTGAGGCTGACCTTGAATCAGACAAGGTGAAAGAACTTTCCACGTGTAAACCCATTCTCCCAACTACACTAACTTTATTGTAAAAACTATGAGGAAGCTGAGACTCAGTGAAGTTAGTCACAGATCAAAGTCACCAGGCTGGGAAGCGTGTGAGCTGGGATTAGCCCAGTCTCCTCACCAGGGCACGTATTCCTCTGTGCTGAGCGTGGACCCACATAGACTGTCGGGGCTCCAGCTCAGCCCATAAAATGCCTTGGCCCCTTCTCCCCAGGTCTGTCTCCACTGAGTAGACGGGAGCACCTTCTAGGGAAGGGATTATTTCTTATTCACTTTTATCCTCTGTATCCAACTGAATGCTGGGCCCACAATACATGTTTCCTCCATAAATGTGTTACCTTTCAGGGGAGATGTCATGAAATTGTATTATTTTCCTTTTCTCCCTTGAGTGCTAAGCTTCTTCCCAACAGCTGGTCAGCCTCATTTACAGCCAAGTCACGTGGGATCAAAGTGATTTGAGAGATGCTGTGTGGGGCAGGAAGGGGCAAGAAGTTGGGTGACACCTCCCCCCCCTTCCTGGAACAGAGGCATAACCTGCCCCACTCCCAGATCCCTTCCAAATGCCTGGTTTGTAGGATTCACTTGGCCTCCAGACCATGGCAACAAAATGATGGTCTGGGCAGCGCTGAGGAGACCATCCGGCTGTGTGCCGGTCTCACGCACAGGGGAGCATTTTAGCAGCCAGGCTAATACTTGAATCTTCCACTTTGGCCACAAATGTGCATCTTCCGTTTTATCTGCAAATTGCACTGGGCTCTGGGAATCACTGTAAATTGGCCTGGCTCTGGCTGAAGTCACAGACAGACCTGAAGAGCGGAGAGATTATGAATCCTCCACCGTCGTCCTGTGGGTCCCGGCCAACAGCCTGGGCTAGCTGGATTCTGCAGCTGTTCTCATCCTGATGATTCACTCTACACCCGATGTCTTCCCCATCTGTCAGCGGCCAGAGGCCGTGCAGGACTGAGTGTGGGTAAACTTGAACGAGGGGTTAGGTGGGGGAATCCAGCTAGGAAAAGTGGATAGGGCTCGAAAACAAATCTTAGGGGTGGCAGGAGGAAAAAGAGTGATAGGAAGAGTCAAGAAAGCGTCTCAGAAAGTGGGAAGATAAACATTATAGACGACAGGGAAACACGGCCGTCTGTTCACCCATTCACTGATGCATTCACTTCACCAGTCATTCTCAGCCAGGACCCAGTTGGGAAAAAGGAAATCACTCTAAATGTTTGAAACAGAAGGGATTTAACACAAAGAACTGGTTACACCAGGGATGGAAGAACTAGGACCAAAATGAGGAGCACAAGGAAACCCAGAGATTCTCAAAAGTTGGGAACCACTAGGCTGACATAACAAAGAGGAGGGGGCAGTATCAGGGCTCAGGGCTGGATCGGGCAGAGATGAGGGAGAAACGGCCACTGGCACGTTAACCTCCTAGGGCTCCTATAGAAAAGAGGCAATTAGCCTGGTTTCTCCCTTCCATCCATCCCATCTCCAGTCATGCCTCCTACTGGCCAAATGTTTTCCTCAAGATCAAAAAAAAAGAGAGAAAGAGTAACAAAGTGTCCTTTGTGTGTGTATGGAAGGGGTTAGAAAACTTCTTGGAGGAGATGACAGATGAGCCAGGTCTTGAGTGAGCCTTGAGAGAATGAAGTGAAAGCAGGGAAAGGACATTCAGGAGAGGCGACGGCAGGCACAGGGCCTCCGCTTTAGGAGAGCAGCCAGTGTTCCCAGGGAGCAGAGGGGGCGGCTCGAGGCCTGAAGGGTCTGCTGAGCTCAGAGCAGCCTGGAGGCCTGGGGAATTCAGCTGCAGGGTGACTGATGAGGGTGGTAGTCAGATGATCTCCATTGTTGCGGAAGAGTCTAATATCCCCAATATCCTCCCTCCTCCTGCTAAGCCAGTGGGGAACTCCAGTGTCCTCCTGGGTGCTCATATTTTACATTTATTCAAAATAAGCTTGGAATTCTCTGGCCTGGTGACTGTCTTCTAAGCTCAAGATACTATATTTGAAAAGGCACACTCTGCTTTGGAGGATTGTGGTTGTCCAGTCACAACCATGTCCCACCCTTTGTGACCCCATGGACTGCAGCAGAGCAGGCTTCCCTGTCCTTCACCATCTCCAGAAGCTTGCTCAAACTCATGTCCATTGACTCGGTGATGCCATCCAACCCTCTCATCCTCTGTCGTCCCCTTCTCCTCTTGCCCTCAATCTTTCCCAGTGTCAGGGTCTTTTCCAATGAGTCAGCTCTTTGCATCAGGTAGCCGAAGTATTGGAGCTTCAACTTCAGCATCAGTCATTCCAGTGAATATTCAGGGTTGATTTTCTTTAGGACTGAGTGGTTTGATCTCCTTGCTGCCTAAGGGACTCTCAAGAGATTCACCTTTCTGAAAACTTGCAGGGGATTGGGAATCCAATCAGAGGAAGAATATAGTTAGACATGTCACTGTGCTTTTTGTGGCCAAAACTGAGGTGTAATTAATGCAATTTGGGCTATGGTTACATCACTGGAATGTGCAGATCACTTCTCTAGGTGGCTGCTCAGAAGTGCAGTACTCATTCTTACATCGAAGGAGTCTGTTTAAAAGTCAGCCTCATTATTTTATGATTGAGCATCATATGATTTAGTTTAGGCATGAGGAGCAGATGAAAAGGACAGCCCCTCCCACTGGTATAGCATCGTAGGCTTTTTAAAACACTTGCACAAAATCAAAGGAAAGTGCAAAGAAATAAATTATTCTTAAGAGACTTTTTTTTTTTTAACACTGCACTGTCAAGAGAGACAGGAAGTCAATATCCAAGTATATTTCAAAAAGTCAATATCGAGGATATTTTGGGGAACTCATTGTAAGAGGTTTGGAATTTGAAAACCATAACATCCAGTTAACTTAACATTTACTCCTACAACTTGTCTTTTTTTTTTTTTTCGCTTCAAGGAAAATAAACATACCAATTTTAGCACATGCTTTTTGTAGCTAGCATTCATTTCCCCCTGCTTCCTCTTTTTTTGTGCTTGAAAATATACCTTCAAAAAATGTATGCACCATTCTTCCCCCATAAGCCCAGGTGATGTAGGGAAAAGCAGAGGCGATCCCACCTCTAGTTCCAGGTATGGGTCTTGATTGACAGGTCAACAGGTCACGCCCTTACTTCAACAGTTGGTTCAGTGGTGATAATGCGATCTAAACCAGTGCAAACAGAGGAGTCAGATGATTCTCAGAATACTGGAACAAGACTTCTTCTTGCTCTCGAAGTACACTAGGAGCATGTGGTATACTGACAGCCATCCTTGACCATCAGGAGAGTCGGGTTTAGAACACCTGAGACTAATACAACGTTGTAAATCAATTGTAATTCAATAACAAAAAATTAAGCTTACCAGGCAGAAGAAAGAACACACGTTCTTGGAGTTGTTGGACAGATTAAATCAGCACTAAGGCTTAATCTACACTTGAAATTTCTAGCTCTGGGAGCCAATAAAATCCACATTTGGCTTGCCAGTTGGAGTTGGGTCGTCTTTTTCCTGGGATAGAAATCAGTGTAATAACAATAAAAATTCTTTTGTAGAATGAAAATATTGGTTGTGTGAGAAACAACTGCTTTTTAACCAGCATTTATTGAGCCCCAAGTCTGTGCCAAATGTTTTCACATACATTGTTTCATTGAATATTCACGCATTATCTTTATTTTTAGTTGACAAAACTGTGCTGAAAGAGGTGACTTGCTTTAGAAGGATAATTAACACTGGCTGTTGTAACAACTTTCAAATTGTGGTTGCTTAGCATATGTAAATTTATTTCTTGTTCACATCACAGTTTGAAGGCAATCAAGTGCTTTTCCTAACTGAGTGTCCTTAAGTGATGACTCGTGGTTCTGGCTTACTTCCCTAACCCTGACATCCCAGAATGTTCTGTTCCGATGGTGTGGATACAGAGACAGTGTCAAAAATCACTAGGGAGCTTCAGGAGTAACGTCTAAATGGGCTTGTCATTCTGCCTGCCTCCCATTGGCCAGAACTCAGTGGGTGGCTCCCAGTTGTAAGGAGAGCTAGGAAATAGCCTTCCTTCTCTGTGTGTTACCCGTGGAGGGCTGCCACAGTTTGTAAGCAGAGGCGGGATTCTGAGCTTTTGCTCCGTCGTGTCCGACTCTTTGGTGACCCCACGGACTGTAGCCCATTAGGTTTCTCTGACCATGGGATTTCCCAGGCAAGAATACTGGAGTGGGTTGCCATTTAGCAGAGCCTGGATTCTAAGCTCAGCAGTGCATTTCCACGGCCTTCTATTTCTCCAGTTTCTTCTTTTTCCTCTAACAACCCCTCCCCTCTCATACACTTTCGCGTTTTTGTCAATTCCCTCAGTAAGCACTTACATAAAGGTCAATTTGTATTTCTTTTCAGTATCTTCTTAAGGAAAGAAGAAACTCTCAGCTTCCCTGACATTTGGTAAAACCACAGAAGCTGTTACTACCTCAGAGAAGTGCTCACTGCATGATAATGTATATGAGGGATTGATCATTTGCTTATCCTCAAAGCAGATGGACTTTATACGGAGAAGTGCTCTGTAATGCAGACATGACTGTGAAGAATAAATCAGATTTCTCTGTGTACTTAGGGGAGAAAGAATTATTCGAATGCCAGTGTCTGCAGTTTTGGGTCCATTTACTGGGTCCGCAATCCCACACAGTGGCCACAAGGGGGAGTGCTAGACCCATGTCTGCACAGGCAGCTATTTTTGGAGGCTGCTTCTAGCCTCAAGGAAGAAGCCAAAGAAATAAAAGACTATGATCTTTTTTTTCAAATCGGACCAACTTATAAATTATTTGTGAGTCCAATAAAAGGCAATTATCAACATTTCCTACTATTTCAAGAGTAATATATTCTATGCTACAAAAAGATTCAATTATTTCCACGGCTATGATTCAGACAATAGAAATCGGAAGCAACCACAATCCAAAAAAAAAAAAAAAAGATTGTAATCCTGTGTAAATCTCTGTCTTCAAAATTCAAATCAGAGGATGTGAATTCTGGCCCTGGTGGACATGAGATATTTGCCCTGAAGGTAGTGGAGTTTGATGGGCTTGGGGGAGGTACTGGAAGTATGTGTGGTTGTGTGTGTGGTTGTGTGTGTGTGCACATGTATGCCTACAGTGAATTTGACTTACTCTTCCCTAGCACAGGGGAGGTAGGGTAGAATAATCTCGTCCAAACAACTAAATAATGAACATTATAAAATTATTTTAGGAAGTATGGTTTTATTACTTTCATACCAAGTAATGGAGCTCAGAAGATCCCGCTTTCCTAAACCAGGTTGTTGTGTGAAGACAGGCCCTTCTGCCCTCTCCAGTCAATCCCCTGAGCAGCACTCTGGCTAAGCAGCAGCCTGTGTTAATGAGACAACCATGGTCCCTGGCTCCAGAGAGACAGCCGGAATCTTACATCTGGGGCCAGCAAAAGTGAGAGTATGGGCAAATTACTTAACCTTATGATCTGCAGTTTCTGCAAAGCCCATCTCACAGAGTAACCATAAAGATGAAATGAAATAGGATACATAAGTACCTATCACATCATGGTCAGTGAATATCAGCTTTCTCCTCTGATAAGCCCCCTTGCTTTCCTAAGGATGGCAACAAATAAGTCTGAACAGAGCCTGGTTCTACACTTCCACAAATTCTGAGTCTGTGGACCTGGATCCAGGAGAACTTACTTAGAAGGCATGGTGAGAGTTCTCTCCCTGAATGCCTCAGCTCTGGACCACACAGCCTGGTTGTTGGGGAGTGTAGTCTCCAGGGCACCCAGGCACATAACTGAGCTGAGCAGGCTTTCTCCAGTACAGGGACCAAAGAAGGAGAGAGTGGGAATGAGAACAGGTAAAGCTCATGTTCCCCACCAGCTGCCACGGTTACTTAGCCACATGTGTGAGAAGCACAACAGGCCCTGGTGAAACTGAGAGCCTCGGCTAGCATCTAGGGAACCGGGGTGCACCAAGTGCAGGCTTGGAAGCAGAGAGCACTGCAGGCATCCTGCAATCACCGGACTCTGGGGGTGCGGTGGGTGTGGGTGGAGTCAGGTCAGCACCCCAGCCCTGAGAGAAAACTGATGATCCTAAGAAGGACGCCCCCATGCTGCAGGGACCGCCAGCACACCATGTGGAGAGCCCAGAGCCAGCTCCCCATCCTCAAAACTGGTCCTGAACACTCAGCTCTGTTCCCTCCCACTCCTCCTGGTCTGATTCCTGCTTGGGAACCCATGTTCATCACAGTTGCCCAGACTCAGGCCCCCTCCCCTCTTCCACCTCCCTCAGTGTTTTTCTGGGCCCCCGGAGGCTGACCCACACAGACTGAATCATCAGGTTGTAAAGCGCCAGTGGGAACACCAAAGGCGGGATAAGAAAGGGGTTGGGCATTTCTCCCCTGACCCACTCCCTGCTAGGAGCATCACTGCACCCTACCACCCTCCTCCTGGCCCCATACCCTCTGTGTTCACCTTTCTTCCAGTCATCTAGGAGATGAAGGCTTCCTGCGCTTGCAAGTCTCTAGGTGCCTCACTGCCCCTTGTCAGTTCCCTCAACTCTGTCCACACCTCCCTGAGAGGCCTTGTCATTCAGATCTCATTTTTGAATGACCTGAGCTGAATCCTGACTTCCACAAGGGCCCTGATGTATATATCATCCCTTTGTGAAGACTTATTTATACATTATCCTGTTTTATAAAGGAGCTTATCAGGATATACACCACATGAAATCACCACAGTTAGAAGTGGAAATAAAAATCACGGTACCAGGGCATATGCTTCCCTGGTGGTTCAGGTGGGAAACGATCCTCCTGCAGTGCAGGAGGGTCAGGTTCGATCTATGGTTGGTGAAGATCGCCCTGGAGAAGGGAATGGCTACCCACTCTAGTATTCTTGCCTGGAGAATCCCATGGACACAGATGGGACTGGCAGGCTACAGTCCATGGGGTCACAAAGAGTCGGACATGACTGAGCAACTAAGCACGTACCAGGGCATGCATTGGAATTAAAGATAAAACTAAGACAACTGCACGCATAATAATCTCTCCCCTTGATCAAGCAGGGCACACGTGCAGCCCCTTGGTTTCCAAATGCCTACAGATTCTCACATCTATTAAGTTCCAATCTATAAAATACAAATAAGCCAATTACCCTGCACACACAAAAGTGTGTAGAGATAGGGGTTTTAACAGCATTCTCTTAGCTGTAATGAAAACAGGATTGTGCAGACAACGTCAAAAAGGGAAGGAAGCAGGCAGGGAGTCACTGTAAGGATGGGCTTGGCAGTGAGAAAGAGGCTGATATCCTGAGAATCTAGGAGCAGGAACCACAGTGTGGCCGGGCCCCCCAGTCATGGCTGGGATC
Source organism: Aepyceros melampus (assembly GCA_006408695.1). NCBI lineage: Eukaryota > Metazoa > Chordata > Mammalia > Artiodactyla > Bovidae > Aepyceros > Aepyceros melampus. The sequence goes on from SJXQ01009133.1 coordinate 291,105, forward strand.
CCTGCAGAACCCTCTGGAAGGAATGGTTGGCGTCCATACTATGCTCTGTTGCTAGCACAGCTAAGTTGTGTCCAAAGACTGGACTCTCTCTGCTTCTCTTTCTGCCAGCAATCCTCTCTCTCACTTGTCTACAGTCTTCCTCACAGCTTCTGCTTGCCCAGACTCCCACATTGTCATGACTTTTGTCTGCACGTCATATTGGCTTTCCAGGGTCTCTGTTCTACCTGACAGCCTTTCTCTTGGCTTCCCCCGTCTTAGTTTCTGCTACTCATAATTGGATTTTCCTTACATCTTTTAATTCGGCTTCCCCAGAGTGAAAATCTGATTGGTCAGCTCCCTTCTCTCTGGGTGGAGTTTTCCATGTTTGGCCACATCAGAGCCAGCCTCGGGTCAGGTGTCTGCTCTTAGTGCGGTCACAGGCTCCCAGGGTGTCGCCTGCTGAACAGGGCAGCTCAGGGGCTGGATGTGTGTGGGCAGAGCTGTGGACAAGGGCAATGCTGTCAATCAGCTGTGCTTGTCATAAAGAGACTATGAATGATTTGCAAACATCTGTTGATTCTGGTAGCCTCAGGCCCCTGGGAGTCTCTGCTATGGCTCCATCCTCTGTAAGGAATTCTTTTGCTGATCTACTCCAGCCTCAAGAGCAGGATGCATACAGCAGAGGGAACATAACCTGGACCAAAAAAGCAGGCACTGCGGTTAGGTGAGGTCATTGGTTCCCAACATACCAGACAGTGACCTAGAGACTGCAAGAAAGTTCCCAGACACCATCTGCTCATGAGACAGAGCCAGTTCCAACCTGACTCAGAACCTGGAGAAGGTGAGCTACGGATGGAGATCCCAGAGGGCTCTGGCTGAGCCTGGGGCAGTCAAGCACTGTCACTTAGCCAGCCTGGATGAGGAGGTCCTCTTTCCTGTGCACAGCCGTCAGAGGAGAACTCACCCACAGGGTTTAGCAGTGTCAACCATGGCAGAATGGAAATCCCAGCACTGCCACATATGAGCCGTGTGACCTTGAACAAATTACTTGATTATTGAACCCGTTTCTGCATGTATAAAATGCAGGCAATAAGATCTACCTTTTGGAGCGGAAGCAAAAAGCCCATGATAGAGTGGTTATTAAGTCCTTGGAGACTGAGCTCTCAGAAGTGGATAGTAATTTTTATGATTATGAATATTAGTGGAACTGCTGACCGATTTTCTAATATTTGCTCCCAAATATTAGATTGGACTTGGGCTCCCATAGACTTAGGGAAATAATCTTTCCAACTAACATAGGTAGTCTTGCTATTGATGGTGAGGCAGATACAGCATCTTGAGTCACACAGGGCTGGCTGGGCACTTCATGCTGCCCACTTGGCTATGAGTGGAATATTGGTGAAACTGAGCTCTGGAAATAAATTTTTAAAAAAGGCAGCAGTATAAGAAAAGATAACAGTTCTCCCCAGAGGCACAGCAGGCTAGAAAGTATTTTCATGCATGGAGTTCCAATGGTGGCTGGGTCCACGATAGCATCCCCCTGCCTCTGGAATCCAGGAGGCTATGAGAGAAAGCACAGGCAAGCTTGTCCTTGTAGTCCAGACACCTTCTCTCAAGATAGCCCTCCCTACCAGTACCAGAGATCCTTTGTTCAAGTGACAGTGCAAGCTGGGAGTCACTGAACTCCCCCTGTGCTGTCTGGGGAGGGCGGCTAGAAGCAGGCGGCTTATGGCCTCTCTCCTTCTGCCTCCTGGGAGAAGGGGCTGTTCCCTAGCAGCTCAGGGGGCCATTCCTCTAGTGAGAAGGGAGGGACCCCCTCAATCAG